>JBBBDQ010000264.1:435000-967500 GCA_037127315.1 Ascarosepion bandense
CCTACTTTTAGATTTTCAGTAAAATAATCGCACAAGACAAACAGACTTATTGTTGGTTAAGAGGGTAAGGAAAAAATATTCCCCCTTTTCATTTCTTATATTACGTACCACCGGAGTAAAACGGACGAATTTAAAAGGGCAATTCTAGAGTTGATGTAACACCAACAGGAACAACAACTACTGTTAGAACAGAAATATTTAGAAAGACAAGAGAACAACGGGAACAAGCAGAATACCAGAAAAAATTTGAGGAATTGCACCTTGGAATTCAGGTTAGACAACAGAAACTTAAAGAAACGCTCCTGCAAGCACAGAATGAGCAAAGGCACTTGTATAATATATCCATCAAAAGCCTAAATGAGCACAGCGAAAACGTGTTCTCTCAAAATGCTATATGGAGTACTATTGATAACTTCATGTTTGCACCTGAAAAAGAAATTACATTCACTTCGTACTTTAAACGTTACGATGACTTACGCAATACGGATTGTGCAAGTTGGGCTGACCATAAAAAAGATCGCCTACTCCTCAGGAAATTAGGCATAACGGAATATACTAAGTTTGTTAACATATTTTACCTAAAAAAACCAGTGACTTGAAATTTAAAAAGGCGGTTCAATCATTAACACAATTCTTCAGTCTAAACACATCCCTTAGAAATGCACTAATCTCACCCGCAAAGTTGAAGATTATACTACCTTTGCGAGAGTAGTCAATAAATACTGCGATGACTACAAAATTGGCAGAGTTAAGCGCCAATAATTTTAAATACCTGATTTTCGTCCAGGGTTTGATTTCAGCGAAAGACGCCGAAATACGTCGTAGGGCACCAACAAGCTTGAAAACGAGCCCAACGTTACTTTACAGCTGCCAAAGATTGCTAACGTTTCTTGAGCGTCAGAGAGGATTCGAAAAACATCGAACAAAGTGGCGGGGTTCACATTAAAAACAGCGCTAAAGAAAAATTAGTAATAAAGTTACTTTGCCGTCAAGACTATGTTTCGGGTGCAGTCAATTACATTGGGATAGAGATTGTCCTTTTAAGGATAAAAAAAATGTTTTAATTGCAAGAAATTGAAACACAAAAGTTCCCACTGCAGGATTAAGAACAAAACATAAACTAGAAAGACATAACATCAGAAAATATATTGAAGTACAAATAGCGTTTGGCCTAGGATAGAGCTCAGGGGGGCACCAGCGTTCGTGCGGTAGTATGTGGAGGCATGCCCATTCAAGATGATATTCATTATGCGGTTAGATAGGAAAGATTGAATCAGGTCAAACAAAAGTTCAGTGATACCGTAGCTCTGTAGCTTGCGCAGAAGGCCAACGTGCCAAACCCTATGAAAAGCCTTGGATATATCCAGGGCAACGAGCCTCACCGGACTTATCGAGGGCCTGGTATATGTACTCCGTGATGGTCGTTAGCATATCGACAGTAGATTTGGCAAATCGGAATACATACTGCTCTCATCACCAGTACGAAATTTCTGGAACCCCCTTCGTCCGATCACTTGTTGATCCCTCTATCAATGTTCTGATGATATTGGCAGAAGTTTGGCAGGCGCTGTGCCCAGGTTTGAAATTATGCAAGGAAAGTAAACGAAGATCATGTTATTTGTTGCAAATTAGGACAGATCGTTTTGAGCTCATAATGATGACCTGCTCTTCGTTTGTAACATCGGAGGACACCGTGGTGAATTCCAAAGCCAAAGTAAATAGATCCCTGGAGATAGACGGGTAGTAATCCAGAATATTGAACTGGATAAAAGAACAGTTAGTTTTATTTTGATAGCGTTGAATCAATTGATGACATCTGTCGTATTAATCGAAGGTATTTTTTTATTTGTATATTAATTCTATCTAGGATAATTTTGCTAATTTTACCTATTTTTGGTCTAGTATGGCTGAAAACCCTCGTAGGGCAATTAATTTCAAAATCATGTTTGTGTTCTTTGCGACATATGATTCTATAGTGCAACGTTTACACGGTCTTTATAATTAATGTAAGTTTGCATGTTTAATCTTAACTTTGGATTTATGGAATATTTTTTTTGTATTAAAGAGCCGATAATAGTTGGCGTGGATATCTTTTTATCAGTGATATTTTTACTAGTTTCATTAATTCTGTCAAGTAAATTACCTAAATTACCAACACAGAACAGTGGACCAATCTAGACTCGGCTAGATCTTCAGACTTTGTTAGTTTATTTATTTTGTATAACCTTACTACAGTGATATCAATATTGACGACATAGGGTTATATAGAGATGATGATCTTATGGTGGCAAAAACTTCTACTAAAATTAAGGTCGATAAAATTAGGAAGTTAATATATAGAGAATTTAAAAGTCTCAACTTTTAAGTTAACACTAATCTGAAAAAAAAGTAAATTTCTTTTATGTTAAACTCGACTTAGTTAATAATGCATACCAACCCTACATGAAAACAAACGCTAATTCCACATACATCCACTTAAAATCGATTCACCCTACATCCATAATCAAAGACATACTCTCCTTCATACAACATAGAATATACCCTCCTCGATCCAATCTATAATAAGCAATAACTCTTCCAGTGAGCATATTTTTATAAACATAGTAAATTTTATAACAGTGCTTTTATAAATAGTGCTTACATAGTACAAATGCTTTGACATTTGAAACATAACAATAATAGTAAGAATAAAATAGAAACAGAAAAATTATTTAGAAACCACCCCCCATTTAACCAGACGCTTAGTAGTAAGTTAGAGAAGTTCTTCAATTTAGCTGAGAAACACTTGCTTAGAAATAATCCGCTTAGTAAGATTTTAATAGAAATACACTTACATTAAGCTACAGCTGTAGCGAAAACCTTGAAAAGATTATCAAAAAGCATAAGTCTCCATTGTTTGACCATCTCGTTTCAAATATGCCTAAAATGTTTATATTTAATCTAGTTATCTCCTGCTTCACATTTTCCAGCTGTCCACAGTTGTTCCACGTCCAAAAATTTATTTTTTGTTTGTTGCGAACATTTGCAGGATAACGGTCCGGTGACACCTGTCGCTCATGTCCTTCCATTCCGGCCGAGGGATAAACTCTGAGAAAATTTGTCCTCTTTATGCCGTTAATGCTAACAATCGCAAGATGACGATCCGGTGAGACCTGTAGCGCATGTCGCTTCTTACCGGGCAAGGAGTCCTTATGATAACCCCTATTCATGCCGTTAGGGGTTATCATATTATTGTGCAAGTCCATCAATATACGCGGGAAACATAGTGGAGTGGTTTTCCATTGCCTTCTTCACGGCGTTTTATTGAGACACCATCTCTAGTTAGCTAGCCGTTGACTTCTTAGGAGTTCATCCACCCTTTCTAGGTTTAAGTTTTTGTTTTACCGGGTTGCTAAACTCCTGTGAGATGAAGAAAAAACACGCACACAAAATACCTATTTCTTAACAGGTAGAAACCGAAAAAAAATTTAAAAAGGTGAAAAAATGTAAATATTAATTTCATACTTAATATAAGTTCGAATGACCACTACTTCTAGAGGAAGATAATGCAGATTCCCCATATTAGTATTAGTTGCCGGTAGACAAAAATAAGCTAACTTAATCTGAAGAATTACTTCGATTTTTCAACAAAAAAAATTCAATAAAAGAACAGAAAACAAAAAGACAGAACACTTACCATACTTTTGTTGACGAATAAGAGACTATTGTTCCACAAAACAGGATAGACATTTGTTACTTCCTCTGTATTTTCTTTTTTCTAGAAAACAAATAATTTATTTAGGTGAATAAAAATTTCTTTTCGCTTAAAGTAATTAAATTCTTTAAAATAACACGCGGCAATGTTAAATTCTTTTTAGATTTCTTAATGTCGCAAATATGGATGTGCATTGTAGTGCAGTGGATATCGGCTCGGAACAAGATATCGGGGCGCCGAGTTCGAATTTCAGTTGAATTCATTGCATTTACTTACGCGCAAATACCTCTGGGAAAGGTATTAATCCGTCTATTCCTTCCAGTTATGGGTTACATAACAGAACAGATTGGGTTTTATAGCATTGGCAATCAGTCTACCGCAGAAAGCAATGGCAACCTACTGTGGGATAATCTTCTGCCCAGTCAGTCATGTCTCATTCGATAAATGATTGCCCAAGCGTGTATCACGTATGGCACTGACTGAATGTCGTAAATGTGGATGTACGTTGTGATACAGTGGATATAGGCTCGAAAAAAGAAATCGGAGAGCCGAGTTCGAATTCTAGTCGAATTCGTTGCATTCACTTACACGCAAATACTCTTAAGAAAAGTATTAATCCGTCTCTTCTCCCTCCAGCTATGAGTTAAATAGCATGACAGATTGGTTGGCAACCAGTCTACCGCAGAAAGTAATGACAACCTACTGCGGGAAAATATTCTGCTCAGTCAGTTACGTTTCTTTCGAGACATGATCGCCCAAGTGTGTATCTCGTATGGCACTTAACTGAATGAATGTTGCTAATTATTGAGTCTGTAATTCACGCCTTTCAAAAGCTAAACATCTACAACGGGAATTAGATTCTCATTGTTTTTGTAATTTGAATTTAAAACAGAAAACGCTTGACAATCTCGTCACAGACGAAGAAAGTAACAAAGGTGTGGTTCTACCGACGAGTGCTAGCAACACCATGCACAGAGTATGTGAGTAACAAAGAAGTTTCATTTTATTTTTTACTAATGTTCACAGGGTCCACTTAAGGTAGAGGGTTACTATATAGAGTTGTATCAGTGTAAGAAAGGGTTTGATAACCAGATAGTTAATTCTAGAATTGAAGAGGCCAAGATTCAATTACCGAATAACATTTTAGGGTTCAGGAATATAGAGCTAAAGTAGGATTTAGGAGGAACCTAAAATTCAATCTGTGCATGGAATACTGATTGCACATATACAAATCAACCATCCATGAAATACTGCTGTCATATATAGTCAGGCACCCCCGCTGTTCATCTCCGTGTTCTCGACAGGCTCCAAAGGAAAATCAGTAATGTGATAGGTGGCGGCTCGACTCCACTCACTTTCTCACTAACGGGATGTGGCTTTCCTCTGTCTGTTCTATAAATATTTTCATGGCTTCTGCTCCGACGAACTTAAATCACTGGTGCCCCTGCCACATGAGTTTACTCGTGCAACCAGACTGGCAACTGGGTCCCACCCATTCAAAGTTAAATCAACCAAATGCAGCCGACAGTTCTACTCCTGCAGCTTCTTTTCTCGCACTTCTTGCCTGTGGAACTCTCTTCCATATTCTTGCTTTCCAGACGGCTACAACCTTCAGGAATTTAAATGCAATGTCGATACCCATCTCTTAACCACTTGACTCCAGTTCTTTCTACATCACCCTGTATATCTTTTCCTTTATCTCTACCTTTGCAACTGTCTTCACACCTGTATTCCCATCCTTCTCTTGCTCCCTTCTCTGACACCCTTTGTAACTGGTTCGTCTTTATCTTTACTCTCTTCCTATCTAATCTTTTTCTCTTATGTAGCCCCCTGCGCATCAGTGGAGTTACCGCCTCGCTTGGGGCGAAACTATTAAAAAAATCCTAAACAGGAAGCAAGGGATGAATACAAAGGCCGGGAAAGTGTGTAAAACCGGACAATATATACAACTCGAAAAGACGGCTGAAATTTCTGGGACACAAAAGTGATTAGCTGAATTTTAAACTGAAATTATCACTATTTCATCTATGTGATTAATACTCCTAACTTCATTAACATGTATTGATTATTTTTTACGTCTTATCAACCCTTTGTGGGTTATTTAAAACCCATATATTTTGGGGATTTAAAAAAAGAATTCTTTTTCCTTTTTTTTTTTTTGTGGTGGGGTAAGTAAATATTGCATTAACATTGATTTTTCCAAATACAAGTTCTCCTATACTGAAACCCATAGTTAAGAATGAAAAGTTATTTGCGCGTAAGTGAATGTAACAAACTCGACTGGAATTTGAACTCAGTTATCCGATTTCACATTCTGACCTGCTATCCATTATACCACTCACACATCCACACATTAACAAGGAAGGCGAATGTTTTAAAATAACCATTTCTTTTGTAAAATAAATATGTTTTCATAAATGTTACGAACTTATTGATGTATACGTATATCTTCTGACTGTAAGATTCGTGATCGAATTTAACGTCAATTTTCAAAATGACTCCTTGTTAAGGTCGGAAATGAATGAAGATTGCAGCTTTGAGAAGTATCTGAAAACTATACCACGAGTTGACCCAAGCCTTGCGATTGAAACTGGACAGACGAAACTAACCCGTTAGTGGTTATGCTAGCATAAAGCTACAAGTCATCATGACCGATGCTTTGGGTGTACTGGCCTTGTTCAACTAATACGCTTTTTCCCAGAAACTGTAACTAAGGTAAGGTAGGTATCATCACAGTATAATGTGAAAGTCTCGATTTGACGAGGCTATTTCAGATTTTTTATGTTAATGTTTTGGTTTTGTAGTAACTTACAGTGATGGGTGAAACTACTTCCAGCGTAACCTATTCTATGTTCAACATCCTTGTTTTATAAATTTCAACAGAAAGTAACACTAGCTTCTTGGTCAATGAATGCCGAATATAATAATCGGCTAACATTACCATTAACATCACTATCTGCTTTTGTTGTAGGACCCATACTCATCTCAACATGGACTCACCCACTGCTATATTAATAGTCGTGTGATAGCAGTAAGCTTGTGAGGAGTGAGGAGATAACAGACAGTAGCACTGTGCGCATGACCGCAGTCTACTACCAAGGACTAGACTAGATTCATAAGCTCTACTTATTTGTACCTTCTTCTTTGTAACTTTTCTGTAAATACATCTTTCTTTAACCTACACCTCGTGTTCCGTGTTATATTTCCGTGGACCCATTTTTGCCTCCACATCAGCTTTTTATACCCTCTTACCATATTCAGATACTTGTCGCTCTATGTAACATTAAGGGTTTTTTCGAACTGAACCCTCATTTAATCTACGGGGTAGATAGTTCTCGTTTCGCTGTCAATATCTAAGGATATCTCGTGTTCTTCTTTATTACAGCTCATTCCACTGTTCATGTCTAGGGATATCTGGTCTAGTTCTTATTTTTAATATTGCTCGGTTATTGCTCACTCTGTTTCCACTGAGTCCAAATACACAATGCTCGGCCCAAAGATTGAATTCACCAAATTCACGAACAACATGCTTTAATCCTCTTTTACAATTTTATGTGGAGAACTTGGAGCCTTAAGCCTAACCGATTGCCCGTCCATGAGGACGCTTCTGTTACTGTTTGCCATACTTGACTGCATTCGCTGAAGCGTTTTCTCTTTTGTTACAATAATACAAATTTCTCATCCCAGAAATTCAGAAAGAAACGATTGATCGGTAATTGAAGAGGGCCGAAGAGTAAAACGCTTGAAACTTTGTAATAATAACAAAGATGAAGGCATTAGTCCAGATGCAAATAATGCAAATACCTAATCTTAGAAAATTAAACAGAAAAAAGAAAAACAAATGGTTTAATGGTTCTTAGTATATTATAAGATGTGCGTTGTGGAGGAGAGGCTATTGTCTCAGAACTAGAAATCAGAGAGCCGAGGTCGAATTCCAGTTGAATTCGTCGCATTCACTTATACGCAAATATTTTTGGGAAATTATTATGGGTTAAATAGCAGGATAAAATGGGTTCTATAGCCTTGGTTGGTAACCAGTCTACCGCAGAAAGTAATAGCAAGTAATAGCAACCTACTGTGGGAAAATATTCTACCCAGTCAGTCATGTCTCTTTCGAGACATGATCACACAAGTATGTATTACGTATGACACTTAACTGACTGAATATATTATAAACAGTCGTAATAGTATGATTGTACTGTTATGACATTGTCTTAACTAATCAGTGCGAATTGGAACGCTAATTCCAACTTCATTCGAAGATTCAGATGAATAAAGAGTATGTGCATATGTGATAAGTGTCCAGACGTAGGTCAGAGCACATATCACGTAACATCTGGTAAACCAGATGCTGATGCTTGTAGATTAATGAATTCGTCTGTTACTTTTGTGTTGGTATCCTGCCTTTAATTGGTTCTTCAGTCGTGTACTGTGTTCCTTCATAGCTCTGTAACATCCTATTCTTTGTAGATCTGAGCAACTTTTGTCTCCTTACTATCTCTTCCAGTCAACTTACACAAACTGGTTAGGTAGATTATTTTCTCTGTCTCTTCTCTGTCTGATCTTAACCATAAACTGTTGTCTAAAGTAAGCGACCAGATGTTGAGAAAGACACAGAGAGAGAATGTAACGTCTGCGTGAAGATTCTTCAATTGCGTCATCCAAATCAGCATTATCAACATGGTTAATAAACACAGAAACACAGTACTAAAAATAGGAACTAGACCAGATATCCTTAGACATATGCAGTGGAACAAGAAGAGTTTATTCTTGTCCAACACAAAAGCAAATAGCATTTCTTCTTGTCCCCGTTGTTACAAACGGAACTGGCTTCCAACACAAAGAACTGTCAAAAGCATATCACCTTTAAGAAGTTTTCACAACCGTGCGATCGCGCAGTGAAAGGAGGCACACTAGACAGACTACTCCATATCAACACAACGGACGCATTTTGGCGTTACAATCAGTCCCACTGCGAAATGCATATTTTACCGAGCCAGAGCACGTCTCGAATCGCCAACCAAGTGAGAATTGACAACTTACCTCTTAGGAATTCCATTAAAAAGTACGGGGGCTGCACACCAAACGAATTAGTATTCAAAACCTCACTATCATCATAGAAAGGAAAGCAATAAGAAAGGAGAATTTTGACGGTAAGAAGACAGAATTCATATTTTTTAATGAGAGATACAAAGTGATTCATCTAAAATATTCAGACAACTTGCAATGTAATTATTATTTTTATTACAAATTTGAACGACGCCTAATAGGTAAGGCGTTGTCACAGTATTGTAATGATACAAAAGACGATTACCCCGCTTTCTTTGAGATAAAGTCACGAGGGCCACGTGACGGCCGGTGATTAACGTCAGGGAATAAAGTGATGAAGAGCAGTTGTGATGTAAAGCTCGGAGAAGAAGGACGTCCTTGACCCACGGTGATAGGTCTTACAGAGAAAACTACGTGGCCTCACCAGGTTCATAGAGAAACCACTGTAACTCCAGTTTTCCCTTCGGAAAATATTACAATAAGACTCACATTTTTTTCTTTTTTTTTTTTTACACACTGCTTGCTGATGTAGACATGGGACATAGTTTCTATGTGTAGGACACGTATAAACATGTATATATAATTTGATGTACAACTTAGCAGCATATCATAATGTGGGTAGATACAAACTGGTGAATATTAATTTCTTCCATAACCCACCCATTATATGGTAACTATGACATATTATTACTCTTACTATGATAGGTTTTCCGAAAATAAGAAATACAAGGAAGAATATTATTTATTTTCTGATTCATACTGCTGAAATCTAAACTTATTTATAAATGGAACTTTGTCTGTGTGTGTGTGTGTATGTGTGTGTGTGTGTCTGTGTGTCTGTGAGTGTGTCTGTGTGTGTGTGCCCGTTACCTATAGACTCCGAAACGGCTGAACCGATTTTCTTGAAAATTTACACAGTTGTACCATAAGCATCTGCGCGTGTTCTTAGCTAGGTTTTGTGTCAAGGTACCCCCGATAAATATCGAAAATCGATAATCAAAAAAATCGGCTTATAGAAGGAGTGGTCCGATTTTAATCAAATTTGATACACTCATAGACAAAGACATAAGAAACGATATTCAGAAGTTTCAAGGTTGCACTTCTTACAATAGTGCAGAAAATCGATAATATATATATATAAGGCAAGATATTTGTGTGTGTGTGTGTGTGTGTGTGTGTGTGTGTGTGTGTGTGTGTGTGTGTGTGTGTGTGTGTGTGTGTGTGTGTCCTTTATACAAATCCACAATTTTTATCCAATTCTCACCAAACTTCACACAAATATTCTTTAGGCTGAGTCTGAGCTCCAGGACCATGGATTAGTTTTAAAGCTTTCATTACACCCGAGCAACGCCGGGCTATACTGCTAGTGATTGTATAAGTGTAACAGTTGCAACAAATTAAGAGAAGAAATAAACTGGAAAGTATTTTCAAAATACAAGCTTGTAAATATATATTTTGGGGATATTTTCATTCTTGTGTATTTGAAATTGCCCGAAGAAGTACTTTACAATATCATATTTGATGTCACATAAAACACATTTTCCTATTAATAAAAAAAAAGACTCCAAAATATCCTCCAATTATTATTGATGATTTTGCTTCTTCTGTAAATTATAAATTCTGTAAATATATTTCAGTATTACTAAACGTTTCCCTGGAAATACACTAAAAACATTTTTTTAATATTCTCTGCAAAAATGGAAGAGCTTTATATGCCCAGGGGTTAGAAAGTTATCATTCTGTCCGTAAGACCTAAGTTCGAATCTCAACATGGTCGATCCAATATCGACCCAAGTAGACGATCCCAGCTTACAGCTTAGTTGGAAAATTCCTGAAAATCATAGCACATGTTGACCTAAATATTGTAAGGAAAATTGTGTAGACCAAACTGTTCAGAAGCTGTCGATGGTGTGCTAGCACAAAATCATAAGCCATAGTGAACGAGGGTTTGAGCATACTGGTCTTGTTCAAACTAAGAATCATACCAAATTATGTGCTCTCTCCCAGAAACTGTAACCAAGATCTGCTCAGCGTAGTTGCAACACGAGCCACTGGTTGGCTTAGTCGATGTTGAAAAATCACAAATGTGTCTGAACAAGCATCTGAAACAGGGCTTGACTAAATACAGACTAAATTGGAAATAAATGATCAGCCATACTGTGAGATTCAAATGCCACCAAATAAAATTTGTAGAAGAATATCAGCCTTTTAAAATATACTCTGCAACTTAATAGAAAACGGTAAACTGTGTTAATTTATAAGAATTCAAATTACGATACTTACGTCTATTTTGTAACAAAGGAATTCATTTGTACTGTTGATTCTGGTGCAAATCCTATCAGAACATTTTGCTATTAGTTTGGAATTTCCATCAGTGATATTGCAAACGTCCATCGTAAGTGAAGTATCACAGATAGAAATGTTTTGTTCTGCGTGCATTGTTTTATAAGCTGTGCAAATTATAACAATCCATAAGTAATTCATTTTCAAATATTCTGAAAAAAAATAAAATAAAATTATTTTAAAAAGTATACAAAGAGTAGCACAGAAGCCGTGTGACCAAATAAAATAAAAATTAATTAAAAAATCAATAACAAAAGTAAACTTTAGTTAAAGGGTCATAACCCCACCAAATAAATTTGGACTGGAAAGAGTCCCGTGAACGCTTCTGCCGTCTTCCAAAATTTGAGGTTTTAATTGGCCAACATTGACGAATCACTGCACTTTTAAAATATTCTGTGACAGTTTGGATTTCCAACCAGCTTAAAGAATTCTTTTTTTTTCTTTTTTTTTCTTTTTTTTTTTTTTTTTTTTTTCATTGAACCACTGACAAGTGAATTTCAGCATACTAACTCAGCATACTAATTGGACTACACCACACGTTGTTAATCCTCCAGAGTCTAATTAGGGATGTCATGAGCCTAGATGAGAGGATTTGTCTGGTGTCATCGTGTTGACATCATATCTCATGAAAACTGTAAAAATGCTGAACTAACCTCCTGGATAGGTATTTGGTACTTCCTGCATTGAATGTGAATATGAGTTGAACCAGTGTCACTTGTCTGTTTTGACAGATAATTCTAACTAGAAAACTCTGGTCAAGTTCGTTAAGAACTCACGGTCAGCCACTGTATCATCCAAATATTGCTAGTATGTACATGAACTGCAGATCAAGGAACTTCAATTGTACCCAACAATTTCAGAAATTAAGTATCTCAGCTGTCTTGCACTTACTATCATGCCCCATTCAAACTCTGATAATTGCTTTGAAACAAGCAGTCGTTGGTATTCACACTGACTTACCAGATGTCAGATCATAACTGGTATAGATCCGGGTATTTCAATGATGTTAGTATTTACCATTACCTTTACTTACTGCTACCCATGGCTTTTGGCACATCAGTATATATTATCAAGAAAGTATAACATTACAAACTGTTTATATAACTTGTTACATTACAGGAAGGATCTAACAAAATACATTAAAATTTTCAATCATTCTAATTCATATATTGTAAGGGGGGAAAAGGTAGATTTATCAATTCGTATTTTATAGCTTATCAATCTTTCGTCAGTTATCTAAAAGCAAAATATATTTTGTACCATAAGAATAATATTTTCTGCGAGTGAATATTGCATTAACAATTTTTGAGAGATAGCAATTATTTTTTCAGTTACAAATCCTAGTATTTAACCTGTAGCTGGGGGGGGGGTATTTGTGCATAAATGAATGTAACAAGATCGATTGTAACTCAAAGCTCTTCGCTTTCTCATTCCTTGTGATATTTTTATGTTATTTTTATAAAACTGGAATGCAACCACTACTTTTCATTTTCTCTGTCACCACCATAAAAGAAACCATAGCAGTGTAAACATTTGCCAGGTTACAATCCCTCTTACGAAATTAAAAATCAATTGATAAAATCCCTAAATTTAATGTTTCTGCTTAACTTATCACCAAGTTCATCACATACTGGGTTCATTATTTATCACGACATCATATTCAGCTTTGGGTGTACATTGTGGCGCAGTGGATATCAGCTTGGATCGAAAAACAAGAGAGCCGAGTTCGAATTTCAGTTGAATTCGTTGCATTCGCTTACACACAAATACCCTTGAAAAAAAGGCTTAATCCAACTCTTCTCCTTTCAGCTATGGGTTGAATATTAGGACAGGTTGGGTTCTATAGCCTTGGTTGGCAACCATTCTAGAAAGAAATAGCAACCTACAGCGGAAAAATCTTCTACCTAGTCAATCATGGATCAAAAGAGACATAATCACCCAAGCGTGTATTACGTATGGCACTTAACTGACTGTTGCCTCACCCGGGGGATAAAAGGGGTTGACTGTAAAAAAAAAAAAGACAAGTTACAGAAGCATTGACGACCACTTTGTTGACGTTAAGGGGTGATGGCAAATGCTTCAGTGAGAGTGATGGTTTTAGGAGCTGGATACTTAGCTTTCGTCGTTTTCTACACTAACAACCTAAATATTTTTGTGATTAAATAAAGTGAATAATATGTGGATTGTATCATGATAAAATTTTAGTAAGCTTTAGCACTCAATCTGCAAGTTATGCATTGAAAATAAGGATGAAAGGAATAGTCAGTGAAATGCAACCAAAAAATCCCAAGCCAGCTAGGATTTTATAAATCAGTAGTAGAAGGCCATTTATGTTCAGACTAGTTAAATATTTAATTCAAAGAACATGCTATTAAACATCTTCACACGTTTCTTAAGATAAAAAAAAGATAAAGTCGTGTATAAAAAGTTACAAGTTAAAGCTACTTCTGCCTACATTGGTCACAATGTGAATTAGGCAAAAAATAAAGTAAAATAAATGAACAAAGACTTCAAAGAAACAAAAGTCTTCAGACTAGTTCTTAGCTAGAAGAATCTAAACTTATTTATAAATGGAACTTTGTGTGTGTGTGTGTGTGTGTGTGTGTGTGTGTGTGTGTGTGTGTCTGTGTGTGTGTGTCCTTACCTATAGAATCCGAAACGGCTGAACCGATTTTCTTGAAAATTTACACAGGTCTGCGAGTGTTCTTAGGTAGGTTTTGTGTCGAGGTACCCAGATAAATATTGAAAATCGATAATCGAAAAAATCGGGTTATAGAAGGAGTGGTCCGATTTTAATCAAATTTGATACACTCATAGACAAAGATATAAGAAACGATATTCAGAAGTTTCAAGGTTGCAGCTATTACAATAGTGCAGAAAATCGATTATATATATATATATATATATATATATATATAAGGCAAGATGTTTGTGTGTGTCTGTTTATCTGCCTGTATGTCTATTTTTTCAGCCCTTTTATTTTAGTTTTTGCTTCGGGTTTGGCTCAAAGTAGGTATAATTGTAGTTCTTAGTCTCAGCCATGATCCCATTTACTCAGAGGAATTATTTAGCCTTCAAAATTCGGTTTATGATGAAAATACTTATTTGATATCAATACCAGGAAATCAAAATTTGACTTACATCCATTCATTTTTCTTTCAGTCTACGGTTTCGCTTTAACTGGAAACAACTATTGTTTTTTAGTCTTTCATGTCAATGTCCAAAGAGTCCGATCTCCAGGACCATGGATTAGTTTTAAAGCTTTTATTACACCCGAGCAACGCCGGTTTATACTGCTAGTTAATGATAAAAATGAACACAGTTCACTTTGTAATAAGATTTGAGTAAAATAAAATAGGTGTTAAAACCCTCTATTTAATCTACAGGGGGGTTTGCTGTTCTTGTTCCACTGCTCATGTCTAGGGATATTGTCTAGTTCTTATTTTATTTAGTACTGATCAGCTATTGCTCGCTCATTTCCAAAGAATGCGAGTACACACTGCCCAACCCAGGGATTGAACTCACAACCACTATATCACCAAATTCACAAATCAATTCCTTTATCCACTAGGCCATTAGTTTCAGTTTAGAATTTCCTGTAGATTACACAGATCGATATACACCTGAGGAAGGTAAGAGAGCACAATGGTCAAAACATTGTGGTAACAATAACAAAGATGAGAACATAGTCTGAATATAAGTAGTGTAAATAATATTTAAATCATTTAATATTCTGTAAACATTGAGTAAGCATTCTTCATCATCAGAATTTCATTTGATTGAAAAAGACCTCCAATCCATATTGGACTGGGGTAAGAAATGGCTAGTAAATTTTAATGCTTCTAAAACGAAGCTACTCTCAATTAACTATCATCGACAATCTCACCTACCTCCCATAAGCATGGACCAGGCTTGCCTCCCAGAGAGTAAAACACTACGCCTCCTTGGTCTCAACTTTCAGCGGACCTCAAATGGAATGACTATATCGAATCCATTGCTAAATCCGCTGCTATGAAAGTCGGTTCTCTGTGTAGGGCCCGGAAGTTTTTTCCGTCTAAATCTATCCTGCACATTTATAAATCTACCATCCGTCCGTGCATTGAATACTGCTGCCATATCTGGTCGGGTGCCCCTTCTGTTCTCCTTGGGCTTCTCGATAAGGTTCAGAGGAGGGTCTGTAATGTGATAGATACCGACTTGGCAGACCGCCTGCAGTCTCTCTCCCACCGGCGCGACGTGGCTTCCCTGTGTCTCTTCTATAAATACTTTCATGGCTTCTGCTCCGATGAACTTAGATCACTGGTGCCCTCTAAATACGAATTTGAACGAGATACTAGATTAGCAACTAGATCCCACCCTTTTACAGTGAAACCGATAAAATGCAGCCGTAACTTCTACTCCAACAGTTTCTTTCCTCGCACTTCCCGACTGTGGAATTCTCTTCCACACGATTGCTTCCCCGACGGCTACAATCTCCAGGAGTTTAAATGTAAGGTCAATAGACACCTCCTAACACACTAACCTGCTCCCATTCTATCAAACACTCTTCCCATCTGCCCAACCCTCATCCTCGCTATCCTTACTCATCTGTCAACTTCCTCCTGACATTCCCTACGTCTAACCACTCCTTCTCTTTACCTTCCTCTATGTAGCCCCATGCGCAATAATGGCAGTGGAATGCCTTGCTTGGGGTGAGATGATTAAAAAAAAATCAGAGCTGTTTCAACATGGAGGCACACTACAAATCAGTGTGATTTTTAATTTTGAACTTGCACTCTAATATTCTTGGTAACATCTCTGACATGAACATCTCCTCCTCTGATTTAACCATTAAGACATAAATTTTGAACCTAATCATGTAGCAACATCTTTTCTCGTTTCTTTTTTTCCATGCTTTATTGTTTGCTTTCACTTAGTTGTAATAGACATAATGGGAATTATGTTGTGTGAGTTTCTCACATGAAAAAGTTTCATCATTCATTTATGTAATTGTTTCTTTTATCTTTTTGCTGCTTTTTTTATTGTAGTAACCATTACTTGGTAGCAAAATAGCTTCAAAAGTAAAAGTGTATTAGATACAATCAAGTTCATAATGAAGTCTTTGACTTATGTTTAATAATTGTTATACCCTAATTATCTCCCTTGCTGATTAACCCTCTATAAAAGGAGTACCCCCATTACTATCACTAATTTAGACACTAAAATGGTAACTGGACAAAAAACTCTCGCACAATGATAATCACTAAAAAGACCCGTGAAAATTTCACAGTTTTCTTATTTTGATTTTCTGATGAATCTTAATTCTTAAGTTAATGACTGAGTTCGATAACAATAAAATATCCGTAAAAATTCCCTTATCACATCGTTAAAATATATTTAACAAAATATTCCAATAACAATCATAAATATGAATGCTGGTTGTTATTTTAAGAAATGGGAACAAATTAAAATATTTGAAATTGACAACTTTTTTCATTTCACTGGAACAGATGTTAAACACTTCTATCTTCCCTTCTTTTATTCTTAGGTATTGTTTTTCCTACCCAATCAAAAAGGAATTGTCCATTATTTGTGAGGTATTGGCTAGAGACAAAACAACACTTCTAACTTCCCTTCTTTCTTTTTTTTCTAACCAAATCTCAGTTTTACAAACATTTTTCTTAATAATAATTTCACAATAATTCAGTAGACGATGTTATTTTATTTATGCTGATTTTTTTGCCTTTCTCAGTCAATACTGTTCATCTTAAAAATGGAAATTTTATTTTGGTTGCCATCACTTCCTGGCCTTTTGGCTAAGAGGTGCCACTAGCTAAGACAACCTTAGACCAACTAAGACACGCTTAGTAACCAGTCATCGCGTATGCATGGACTGGGTAAATGATGATCCTTGGTCCAAGCATACACACATTAAAAAAGAACTTGTATCACATCACGTGAAAAGGGGAAGTAAATATCACTTCTCAAATTTTGGGCTGAGATCAAAATATAGTATCTGTTCTTATCAGCTTAATCTCTCTCTCTCTCTCTCTCTCTCTCTCTCTCTCTCTCTCTCTCTCCTATTTTTCTTTCTTTTATTTTACTTTTTCTTTATTTTTATAATCTAAACGAGTTAAAATATCATTTTTATAGTTGTAGTATGTAATTAAGGGGATATATATATATAAAATTAAGCAGTATCCTTGGTTATTTGTAAAGTTAATTCCATGGGGAATTGTAATCTGATGAGAACTCAATGTTAGAATTTAACAGCGTATGATAATGAAAATAAATTGGACAAATTTATAAATCCATTTGTGATAATTTATTTCATTAATATTTAATTTTTTTTAATTAAAAAAAAAGACGAGGTGCTAATAAATTAGTACTGAAACACAACTCTTGTGTTGCAGTCAACTATGTTTTATTATAAACACTTATAAAAAATATTACCATAAATATTGCTCTACTAAGTAATGAGCACTCTTCAAAAAGTAAATTACTAGAAACAGTAGATTGTTAACCCATTTGTTTGTACTGCTCCTAATATATATATATATATATATATATATATATATATATTGTAATAGTTATTACAATGGTTTGGGTTAGGAAAGGTGGGCAAGGTGGCTTAGTTATGGACAGATCACTTTTTAGTTTTGTCTGGGTAAATCCCATAGTGGGACCTTAGATTTTTTAAATGGGTAGACAATTTTTATTTGACTACTATCTATGAGGGCATGAAATAGAGTGACCTTTTAGTATTGTATGTTTTTTTTTTATTAATATAATATTCAATTTTTTATTTTGTGGATGAAACATGGATATTAATTAAATTTTGGAGAGAATTATTTTGTCTGAGTAAGGTATCTTACTATATAGTGAGGCCACATAATACTTCAAATAGGTAAATAATTTTAACTGTAAGTTGAATTTTTTTTATATTAGAGCTCAAGTTATAACTGACATCTTTTGATTAATTAGATTTTAACGTATATATATATATATATATATATATATATATATATATATATATCCATCACTTGAATTACATTCTACAACTACAAAAATGATATTTTAACCCAGCAAATGCTGGGTGATCTCCACAAAGATGAAAAAGAGACTTGAAGCAACAGAAGTGGGTTTCTACAGACAGATGCTGGGAATACTATGGGAACATGGAGAGAACTGGATAAAAAGGAAACATACTTAACATCAGG
Source organism: Ascarosepion bandense (assembly GCA_037127315.1). NCBI lineage: Eukaryota > Metazoa > Mollusca > Cephalopoda > Sepiida > Sepiidae > Ascarosepion > Ascarosepion bandense. The sequence goes on from JBBBDQ010000264.1 coordinate 453,286, forward strand.
AAGAGGCAGTTGAAATTTTTGGAGCACATAATGATGAAGGAGGACTTGAAAAATCTGATACTCACTTGACAGAGATTGAGGGACAAAGAAGATCAGCACATGACATACTTGATGGGCTTGAGAAAATGGAGGACAGACTTATTAAGAGCTACAAAAGACAGGAAGACGTGGAGGACCATGATCTCGAGGGGACACAGTACATAAAAGTAGTGTTGGTAAATGTTAGCAAAAAGTACTCTATGTGATTCAAATGTTGCGGAATTTAATGAAGACCAGGGAACGTATCAGTTATCCCCAATTTTTTATGAGTGAACCAGTCTATATAAGTAACAATCTATCTATCTATCTATCTATCTATCTATCTAATATAATTTCATATCTATCTATCTATCTATCTATCTATCTATCTATCTATCTTATATAATTTCATATCTATCTATCTGTCTGTCTATCTACTAGCAGTATAGCCCGGCGTTGCTCGGGTGTAATGAAAGCTTTAAAACTAATCCATGGTCCTGGAGCTCAAACTCAGCCTAAAAAATATTTGTGTGAAGTTTGGTGAGAATGAAATAAAAATTGTGGATTTGTATAAAGGACATACAGACAGATAAATAAACACACACACACACACATATCTTGCCTTTTATATATATATATATATATATATATATATATATATATATATTATCGATTTTCTGCACTATTGTAAGAAGTGCAACCTTGAAACTTCTGAATATCGTTTCTTATATCTTTGTCTATGAGTGTATCAAATTTGATTAAAATCGGACCACTCTTTCTATAAGCCGATTTTTTTGATTATCGATTTTCGATATTTATTGGGGGTGCCTCGACACAAAACCTAGCTAAGAACACGCGCAGGTGCTTATGGTACAACTGTGTAAATTTTCAAGAAAATCGGTTCAGCTGTTTCAGAATCTAGAGGTAACAGAAACGCACACACACAGACACACACACACACACACATACACGCACACACAGACAAAGTACCATTTAAATAAGTTTAGATGTAGTAGTTATAGCCATTGAATTATGGACTAAAATTAGATCATAAATCACTTGATTTATGTCTAATTCAATATATTCAATATGTTCACACATCGGTTTGTTTTGTAGCATGAAAATTTCCATTTATAAATAAGTTTAGATAGATCTGGGCACCTTGGCATGGTGTAATGGTTAGCAAGCTTGTCAGGTTGGTAATTTTATGACTTAATTTATAATTTTATTTGAACCGATAAGCATCTAAAGGGCGATTTAAATATAACTCCCTATTTTCTAAGGAGTGACCTGCCAGGAGTCCTGACTTAACACCCCATGACTTTTTCTATAACATTGGTTAAAAGAACAAGTCTCCTATACCAAACCAAGGCTTTGGAAGAACTTGAAGTGTGAATACAAGAAGTTATGCCTTCTATACAAAAAGAGTTCCTGGTGAAATCAGCTGACACAATTCCTGGGCAGCTTGAGAAGCTGGTAGCGAAATCTGGTGCTCATACTGAATTTTAAATAAAACCTCATCCTAAATGCTTTTCTTTCATATCCATCTTTTGTAAAAATTATAGTTAATAAATAAATCGTAAGTATTTTAAAATTTGGGTAACTTTTCAATTAGCTTGTATATATGTATGAACTGAAATTTTCACCACTGTAAAAAACACTGGGGTTGCCTAATAATTATGGCCAGTAGTGTATATATATATATATATATATATATATATATATGCAAAGGGTGATTGAAAAGTAACTACCTATTTTATGTATGAGTAGGCATCCAGTAGTCCTGAATTTACACACTGACTTTTTTCTTTGGGGTTGGTTAAAGGAACAAATCTACTATACCAAACCAAGACTTTGAAAGAACTTCAAGGATGAATACAAGATGTTATGTCTTCCTTATCACAAGAGTTCCTGGTGAAATCAGTTGATACGATTCCTGTGCGGCGCAAGAAGCTGGTAGTGAAATCAAATTTAAAATAAAACCTCACGCTAAACTCTTTCCGCTCATATCCATTTCTTGTAAAAATAATAGTTAACAAATATATTATAAGTATTTTAAAATGGGGAGTTACTTTTCAATCACCCTGTACTTGGTTCAAGAATAAGCAAATATGATTGTTTATAATTTGGATTATAAGCATTTTCTTGATTTGGAGATATGTAGATATGGGTAATTTATATGTGAATCTGTAAACATTTACTTTTTGGGGAGTTTTACTCCTCTACAAAAAATGCAATAATCATATTTCTAGGCTCCACTGACAAGATCTCAGCCAAAATCAAATCAGCCAGAATCTGTTGTCAAAAACAATAAAAAGGAAAACTCAAATAATTCATGAGAACTTTAAACTTTACTTATCATGTGTGTGTATCTGCACATATACATAGATCTATGAGGAGAGATTAATAACTTAGAATGGTTTACTGATTGAGATAGAGAGTTGATTTTCTAAGCGCCACTTAGATATGGCACAAGGCCAAAAGTATGGGGTAAACAGTGAGAATCAAACTCACTACTCAGTTGTAATAAGCTCTAGCAAGACAAGCTTGCTAATCATTACACCATGCCAAGGTGCCCAGATAGATAGAGAGATACATACATACATACATACATACATACATACATACATATATACATACATAGAGTGGTCCACTCATAAAAAACAAGGAAAATTTAGAGGAGGAAATATTTTTTCTACATTAGCATTCTTTTGGCTTTCCTTCGTCCAGTACACTTGTCAGAATTGAAAAATATTCATTTGTTTTATCATTTTAGAAGTGAGATCCTGTTCATGACATCAATATAGTAGATTCCTCACTTTTACAGAATTATTGAACTAGCTATTATTTTCAAATGCAAATTCGAAAATATAATAATATCATTGAATTCTCCATATTTTTTAATTTTCTGAATTTTAATTTTTTTTAACTTTAAAAAATTTTTAGAAACCTTTTTCTTTGTGTGATTTTTTTCAGAAACACATTCACAAACATTTGAGGTTAATAGTTAATTATTTTGAATGAAGAATAAACAAATACATATTATTATTAATTCATGCACATTTTTGTTCTGTTCTTTAATTAAAATTGTATATATCTGTTCTTTATTTAAAATAATTTTTACCCCCACCCACCCCGAAAAGTGTTTTCATACATAAAACAACTAAGTCCAATAACCCTGTAAAATTCAGGGATCAATTTAACACACCATTCTAAATCGATATAAAAATCAATACTTTTCAATTCTGACAAGGAAAGGTCAAAAGAAATACAAAAGTTATTTACCAAAAGATTTTCACATATGCTTTATGAGTTGACCAGTCTGTTTACGTGGAGTGATAGATAGATAGATAGATAGATAGATAGATAGATAGATAGATAGATATGATAGATATGAACAGACTGAGATAGATAGATAGATAGATAGATAGATAGATAGATAGATAGATAGATATGAACAGACTGAGATAGATAGATAGATAGATAGATAGATAGATAGATAGATAGATAGATAGATAGATTGTCTCTTCAAGCAAATTTGGTTGTCTACTTTAGCAGACTTTTATATAAATACTGTATAAAATGACAAAACCAGACATACAAACTAACTGGGTTACAGCTTTAAACTTCACATCACAGAGAAATTCGCTTAAGCTTAAAAATTATTACTAATTTTTTGTTTCAGTTAAAAAAAGAAAACAACAGCATAGAAAACCAATGGTTTTATTTTATTTTGTTGAAAAATTTCTAATTAGATATAAAAGTTATCATAATTTAAGTTGAAAGGATTTTTTTTATGTGATTTAGATTAGTAATTCTATAGGTGTCATTTTTCTCTGGCATATATAAGTTGGAAATAAACTGAGCAGCTTACATTTTATAAAAAAAGAAACATTCCATAGTTTATACAAAGCAAAAAAAGAAAACAAAATAATTATCATGGTATTTTTCTCTCTCTCTGTAGTCATCATAAATAAATTGAAAAATTACTAAAGAAATCATTTTTCTAAAATATTTATCAATCTGGATAACTAATAAAGCCTTCATTTCAACTCTTAATCATCTCTATAGATAAATTAAAAAATTAAAATTACTTACTTTCACCATTTGTTGTATTGTACAAGATTGGGTCTAAACTTTTATATCCGTGTTAGTGTCTATGACTACTCACTCAACATTTATAATTCCTTCTTGAGTATCCACTTTAATAAGAGGATTCTGAGTTAGAAACAAAAGTGAAAATTATTAAATAAAATGAATAAGTTGTTAATCTATACAGCCTATTGTCAAGCTAACAATTTGTTCAAAACAATAAAACATTTGTTTATCTTTAGTAAATAAGTAAATCAAGAGTAGACGCACCCACCATAATGTCCACATGCTGAATATCCTCCTCTTTCGGTCCTCCTCCCTGTTTTCATATCCTATGAACCAGGAACTTCCAACTATGTCAACATATTAACAACAATAATAAATATCACTAAATAAAGGATACACAATCAAATTTCTGGAATTAATTTAAAACAAAAAATAACATTTGCAAATCACTGGACATTATAGATTGATGAAAATATTATTTCTATTTACTTTTGAAGGCTAAATAAATTCTCTGAGTAAATGATATCATAGCTGAGACTAAGAACTACAATTATACCTACTTAGAGCCAAACCCGAAGCAAAAACTAAAATAAAAGGGCTGAAAAAAATACAGACATACAGACAGATAAACAGACACACACAAATATCTTGCCTTTTATATATATATATATTATCGATTTTCTGCACTATTGTAAGAACTGCAACCTTGAAACTTCTAAATATCGTTTCTTATGTCTTTGTCTATGAGTGTATCAAATTTGATTAAAATCGAACCACTCCTTCTATAAGCCAATTTTTTTGATTATCGATTTTTGATATTTATCGGGGGTACCTTGACACAAAACCTAGCTAAGAACACTCGCAGACCTTTATAGTACAACTGTGTAAATTTTCAAGAAAATCAGTTCAGCCATTTCAGAGTCTATAGGTAATGGACACAGACAGACACACACAGACAAACAAACACACACACACACACACACACACACACAGACACACACACACACAAAGTTCCATTTATAAATAAGTTTGGATTTAGATTTAGATTTAGATATATATATATATAGGGAAAGAAATAGGTTTGTTCCAATGAGAGAAATTGGTATAGAATAAAAAGTGTGAGAGGCTGTGAACGTTTTGTTTAAAGTATATATTTATTGTTGTTGTTATTATACATGTTATCATACTTTAAGTGTCCATAATGGTATTTGAGATGCTTCATGTGTTTTGAGTCTAAAATTGACTCTCTTCAGGCGAATAAACTTGTGGCTTTACATATCGTGGGCCAAGGTGTTGTTTATAAATAAGTAAGTAAAAAAATTAAAAATTAAAAAATTAAAAAAATAAATCAATAAAATAAAATAAAATAAGATAAATCAAATGTTGGCGGGTTGAAATGTTTCTCACAACATCAGCAAGTAAAAAAATGGATAAACAGATAAATAAATAAATAAATGAATCAAGTGCTTACCCCAATTTGAAAATTGAAAGGATTTTGGTTTGGAGTTCCCTCATTAGTACATTAAAATTATTTTCTAGGCTCCTTCCTTATCTACAAGTCTCTCATTATATATATATATATATTGTGTATTTAGGCAACAGTCCTTCCTTTAGACAAGTTTCAGTAAAGACAATTGACAAGGTATTGCAATTAAAGCTTTTTACACAATTTTTCTTTATTTGTACAAGTGTTTTCTTTTGTGGACACAAAGTGTGTAAAAAATGTACAAGAGTTCTGCATATCCAAGCATTTTCAACTATTTGTTTATCCATTATCAAGAACGAATGATAATTTTTATTTTTAATTTCATAAAAAGTGGAGAACTACATAATATTAATGGTAAAAATTGTAAATTATGCTTATAGTAAAAACTAGCAATAATTAATTTTAAAGACCAAAACAAACACTTAAGCAAGAAAAACAAAATAATAGGAATATGTAGGTACATAAATAAATATGTAGGCACATAAATACTTACTTTTCCACATAAGTACTAAGTAAAATAAAACATAAATAAAATAAATATTACATAAACTTCAAATAAATAAACAAATGAAATAAGTATAATATAAACCACAATTTAATTATAAATCCAATTTTCTACAATTAACACTTTATCCCCACCAAAATCAAATGCAAAATGATAAAAAGAGAAACCTCACATTATTAATAGTAGAAATTGTCAATTAGGCTTAGACAAAAATTAGGGATAATCAGCTTTAAAAGACAAAAATAAACTCTTAAAAAAGAAAACTGAAATAAACTCTTAAAAAAGAAAACTGAAATAAACTCTTAAAAAAGAAAACTGAAATAATAGGCACTGAAATAACAAGCACATAAATAAACACAAATAAATACTCAATTTACCACCTAATACACTAATTAATACAAAGCACATATGTGCCTTGTGGTGCAGTGGCTATCAACTCGGAACAAGAGATCAGGGTGCCAAGTTCAAATTCTAGTTGAATTCTTTGCATTCACTTATGCACAAATACCCTTGGGAAAGGTATTAATTCATCTCTTCCCTCCAGTTATGGCTTAAATAATAGGACAGATTGGGTTCTATAGCCTTGGCTGGCAACCAGTCTATTGCAGAAAGCAATGGCAACCTACTGCAGGATAATCTTCTGCAGTCATGTCTCTTTTGAGACATTATCGTCCAAAACATGTATCACGTATGACACTTAACTGACTGACACTAATTAAAATTAACATATAAATAAAATAAATATAGCAAACTTCAAATAAACAAACAAAATAAATATGACACAAACTACAAACATGCACATAAACCTAAACAATAAATAAAAAATTAAATTATAAATCCAACTTTCTATAATTAATAATTATTATTATTATTATTATTATTATAACACAAAAAACATATATACATGTGTGAGTGCATATGTGTATATATGTACATACACGTACATGCACGCATGCATATATGTTTATAGATATGTGTGTATGCATGTATATACAAGCATTTAAAATTCAAACATTAAAAAATGGTGACACTTCTACAAACGATAACAATAAGTCGATGCATAAAAACTTCCGAAAGAAAAGAAAAAGGTTAAAAAGTGATGACAAATGACTTTCACACTCTACACCTGCTAAAACAGAAAATACAGGCTCTAGTGTACCTCCACAAGAACAACTTACAACAATACAAAAATAACAAAACTTACGAAATATTACAGTAAATTAACTCTTAAGAGTGGCCGAAAAAATATTTACTCTAATTAATGTAAGTAAAATGTTTGTCATTTAGCTGATTGATGTTATCCTTAGTATCTTGACTCCATTGTTTCATACACAGACTTTCCAAGAATCACTCTGTTTATTCCTCTGGGAGTATTAGCAACTGACTGCTTATACTTCTTGATTTTTCTTTTTTATATGCACTTATTGTGGAAAGTTTTTTTCATAGATTGTGCAGGGAAGTGTCCATGCACTTATCAGCAAATATAAGCATACGTTTAGAATGTTGTGGTTCTTTTCTGCTTTTCAGCATTTTATCACTTTACTCTCTAACTTTATATCTTTTTTCCTCAATTTTATAATTAAAATGGGAGAGAGAAAGAGAAAAATAAACAGAGAGAGAGAGAAAAAGAAAGAGAAAGAAAAAAGGAAGAGCAGATGCAGATCGAGGAATCAGTCTGGACATCATCACTTTTCAAACAAAACACAATGTAAAATATTTAGATATATGTAGATAAAGAATTTCTGTAAGTACAAACAAACACAGTCAGTTAAGTGCCATACATGATACACACTTTAGGCGATCATATCTCAAAAGAGACATGATTGCCTGGGCAGAAGATTATCTCGCCGTAGGTTGACATTGCTTTCTGCGGTAGACTGGTTGCTAGCCAAGGCTATAGAACCCAATTTGTCCTATTATTTAACCCATAAATGGAGAGGAGAGACAGATTAATACCTTTCCCAAAAGTATTTGTGCATAAGTGAATGCAAGGAACTCAACTGGAATTTGAACTTGGATCCCCGATCTTTTGTTCGGGGTCAATATCCACTGCACCACAATGCACATCTCTAAACAAACACAAATAATCCTAAATGAAATTTAAAAAATTAAAAATCCCTTCCAAGATGATAATCACCAAGTATGTCCTCTATATGTGAATGTTACCATTTGGACACACTCTGCTCAAATTCCTGGATATATATATATATATATATATATATATATATATATATATATATAGCGGGGTGCATACACATATATGCATCTAAGAGTAAACTACCATAAGTTATTTTGATAGGTTGAGTAAATGTGTATGATGATATATTTGACTATCCTTCATATTACTGGCCTAAATGCCACAATTTTATAATGAATACTATTTTGTTCTTTTTTATCAATTAGTCATGGCATTTCTACTAAACAAGGATTTAAGTCAATCAACTGCTTTCATTTTCTTTATTCATGACACAGTTCCATGGTTCGCCAGTAACTAAATGGAATTAATTATTTACTCTTTGTACATTGGCATATATAAATAAAGAATATTTTTAAAGAATGGCTTAAATATGATAATTAGATGAATTTACATGAATGAGTGCTGAAAAATTCTTGGTTCAAACAAAAAAATAGATTCTAAAAAAATATACAAATGTTTGGATATTTGGCCACATTTTAGGAAGTAGGTCAATCTAGTAAAGTGATGGCAGGCGGGGATGCATTGCTCTCACTCCAGACATAGATGTGAATGGGCATAAATTTTTGTTTAACAAGAATAGTTCATCTCTAGCTTAATGTAGCCATGAATAATAGTTATGTAAAACAATTATTTTTTTTTAAATGTAAACCTAAATACATCAGCTAGATCTTTTTTTCTATCTGTTTCATAAATGCTGGACACTACCACAATTGAATGATTTTCCTAGGGACTTCCAGAACTATGAACTGGAAATGTAGTATTATAATATGAAAAGGTGGATCCTAAAATATTGCATCTTACATATATACCCACAATTAATTTTCAATCACTGTACCTCATCATTATTGGTTCTTTGTAGTTTTGATTTTGCAGGTGCTTTGTTATGTTTCATAATATAAGCAGTTTTATTTTATTTTATTTTATTTTATTTTATTTTATTTATTTATTTTATTTTTTTTTGTAGTAGATAATTTAATTTTCTTATTCAGGTCAGCTGGAGTTGTGTATTTCTTTGTGATATCCCTAAAAGGAAATTCAGCTTGTTTATAACTAACATGTATTTGGATTTTGTAGATGTTTATGTTATAGTTTTTTATCTGTATGTTCTGTATTGCTATTAGCTACTTTAGAAAGACATAGTCTAATTTGGTGATTGATGAGGTAGTTAGGAAAACCATTGTTAACTAGCAACAGTTTTAAATAAAAAACTTAATTGCTAGAAATCTCTCTTTATAAAAGTTTTTTTTAAAGACAACTGACAATGTACAAGGGATGTGCGTTGTGGCGCAGTGGATATCACCTCGGAACGAGAAATCAGGGTGCTGAGTTCGAATTCCACTTGAATTCCTTGCATTCACTTACGCGCAAATACCCTTGGGAAAGGTATTAATCCATCTCTTCCCTCCAGTTATGGGTTAAATAATAGGACAGATTGGGTTCTATAGCCTTGGTCGGCTACCAGTCTACCGCAGAAACCAATGGCAACCTACTGTGGGATAATCTTCTGCCCAATCAATCATGTCTCTTTCGAGACATGATCGCCCAAGCATGTCACGTATGGCACTTAACTGACTGACTGACAATGTACTGCAATTAAGTTTTTTATTTAAAACAATTAATCCTATATATATCCCCAGGTGAATAAGGAATGAAGAAAAATTTACAACATTCAAAACATTAATTTAAAACAGTGCTCAATATACAATACAGAGCTGTGAATATTTATCTTTTAATGTTAAATCTGTCTACAAAATTTTCGACACATTCATTAATCAACTCTATCCTCTACCTATTCCCTCTTTTCGCTCAAAATTCTAATGGACAGTTTACAAGACTTATTTCCTTATCCCTTACCCCACCTACATCTCACACACAACTCACCAAATATAAGAATAAGACTTTTCATTCCTTTCCACACTACCTGATGAGACATTGTCATTTCAATGTCAAAACAAAATGTACACTTTGTAGTGGATAATAATTTGTACATGTTGTAAACTATAATTTATAATATATATATATAGTTTTAAGCTATGCTATATTTTGTATTTTGGTGTTAAATTGCTCAATATCAGGGATAGAGAGTTTAGTATGAGACAGAGAGTAGTTATCTCTGGGTATTTGCATCAATGTTCACTTTAATTGGAAGGAGACATCAGAATTTGGTATAAGTTAAAACTTAATATGATCTATCTTCTCATAATTTAGTGATGTCATAATTCTTTCCCTGAAATAGTTTCCTAATATACCCTCGATTTCCCCAGAATGATTTAATCATTAATCCTCCTCAGCCTGGTTGGAGTTTACAGCTTTACTTGGTAACCTTACAAAAGTTGGAGGTTCAATAAATCAGATAAATAGGTGTTGATAGGTTTCCATGTCTACTGAGCAGGCATAGAGAATCATCCCATGTTCCCATGTTCCCTGTTCAAGATATGGTTTACCAGTTCTTTCTTCCTCTTCTTTCAAGACCTTAATGATTTAACTGTCTTAACTTTCTGGTGATTGGACGAATAAGTGGTTGTGAATTTCCATTATGAAGATATCAGGTTGGCAGTTTTCTGGCTGCTGCTTCCGGCTGGCCTTTAGTAAACTGAACCCTTTGATAGTATTTATAGAGGGTTCTCTGATCAACAGTCACAAAATATCAAGGTATTTGTAGTGCCATGGGTAGATATCCCTGCATGTGTTTCTGATAGACAACCTTGAGGCCACATTATGTTCTATTTTCAACCAGTTTCATGTTACCATTAACAAAAGATAATTCTGCTGGCTTTTCTCCTCATGACCAACACAACAAAATGAAATATCACCTCTTATTCAACCATTCTCCCTCCAATGTTCAGAGTATCCTCTCCACCTTCAGTAGTAGAGAATCTTTACTCATGGAACAGTCATCAAATATCCTTGTACTTTGGAAAACAAAATCAAATTCTAACAATGTATTCTCTATTTTAGGATATCTCCCTCTGCATTAAAGTTGATGTCCGAGATAGTATTCCAGTGATAAGAAAATTGTCTCTCAAGTCCCCAGACAACTCCTGCATGTGCTTTTGCCTTTCCTTATTATACTCTGTTAGCTATCTCTTTTTCTTTATAACTCACCATCCTCTCAGAGTAGAATAAACAGTGAGATAGCTAAATTGTCATCTCAGTTAAGTGCCATACGGGATACACGCTTTGGGCAAACATGTCTCAAAAGAGACATGACTGACTGGGCAGAAGATTATTCCACAGTAGGTTGCCATTGCTTTCCGTGGTAGACTGGTTGCCAGCCAAGGCTACAGAACCCAATCTGTTCTATTATTTAACCCATAACTGAGGGAAAAGACAGATTAATACCTTTGCCAAGGATATTTGTGCATAAGTGAATGCGAGGAATTCAACTGGAATTCGAACTCGGCATACCAACTTGTCAGTCCAAGTCGATATCCACTGCACCACAACGCACATCCTGTCGTCTAAATTATGAAAAAAAATAACACTGACATCTTCATTTTAACAGATATATTTACTAAAATTACAAAAAAATCTCTTGAAATACTAAAAAGTAAATTTATTCAATAAAATCACCATTGGCTTCAACAATGGCTTCCAGACAACTTCAGAATCTTCTGCAACTCTTCTGGGTGGTCTCCTTGTTTAAGTTAGTGAATGCTGCCATAATCCTTGCCTTCAGTTCATCTATGGAGTTACAAAGAGTTTTGTTAGTCTTATGCTAAACTGTACTCCACACATAATAATCAAGGGGGTTGCAGTCTGTGGAGTTAAGTGGGCAGATGTAAGGGGTGATATGGTCACAGAAATTGTCTGACAGCTATGACTGGGTTCTCCTGCTTGTGTGGCATGGTGCAAAGTCCTGTTGCCAGACATAAGGTCCTCCAGCAGCCACCCTCTTGGCTCAGGGCAGCACTACTTTCTCAAGACACTTGATATAGGCCTCTCTGCTGAGTCTGAATCTGTGTAGGAAGATGAACGGAAGTATAACATTGCCTTTACTAGTGATCACTCCAAACACCTTCATAAGGTCCCTCAGCTATTTCCAAAATCCTTTGTACTGTCCTGAGATTAACACCCAAACATTTTGAATTTTTTATATTAGAGCTTCTGACGCAAATGTCAAGCAGTACAGCTGTTCCCAAATTTCTGGTGGAATGAATTGTGGCATGGTGCTCTTTTTCTCACAGACGGTACCCTACTATGCTCTCTCTCTCTCTCTCTCTCTCTCTCTCTCTCTCTCTCTCTCTCTCTCTCTGCGAACATCCTTATCTTTGGTGATTTTAATGTGCACCACATCATGTAACTTAAACATTCTAATAATGTTACTGATGATGCTGGCATCCAAACATTTTTTTACCATTGCTCAACCCATTACTCAAATCATGGATTTTCCTACCTGTTTCCATAGCATACCCAAGCAACATTCTTCTCTACTTGATTTATTTCTCACCTCCTTTCCTTACCCTTGCCAATCTTCATAACACTGTCCTCTAGGAAACTTTGATCACTCTGTAGTATCTATTGATATTTCATTCCAATCATCTGTTAACAGGAAAACCTTTTCCATTACCAGCATGCTGACTGCGACTCATTATGTGAATTTCTTCAAGACACTTCCTGGACAGGCAATTTTAACCTTCGAATTGTGCCACTACGTTTTTCTCTTTACTCACAACCAATATGGATGCTTTCATTCCTTCTCAGAAATATCAGGATTAGTACTTTCGTACTAATGTAGTCCCCCAATCTTCTCCATGGTTCACACCAGTATTCTCTGCCACTGTAGCCCACAGGAACCACTATTTTCAGCTATACTATTATGACAGTTCCCCATCACAACAAACACCTATTTGCTGTGGCTCATAATAAATGTAAACATATTCTTGAAGAAGCTAAGTCTCTGCTTGTTGAGAGAATGAGGCACCATATTGCATCTAACTTTGCTCTCGTGAGTTTTCTATTCTTCCTCTCTTCAATCATTTTGAAATGTTCACATTTTCTGCAGATAAAGTTGAATGTCTCACCTGTGAATTCTCCCTAAACTCTACATCTAGAGTCTCCTTGCCTAATTTCCCACCCAGAACTGAATCTCTGTTGAGTGATATGCACATAGCCCCTTCTATGGTTTCTGCTATTATCTCTAATCTAGATTGCCATAAAACATGTGGAGTTGATGGTATCCTTGTGTACTTCCAAACTGGCTCCTGTTTTCCTTAAAATGTATAATAAATGCCTCATCACTTCTTGCCTTCTTGTCTGCTGGAAGCTTTCATCTATTTTTCCAATTTTAAGAGCTCAGGTGAATCATCTAATCCTTTCAACTATTAGTCTATTATCTGTCTACCTCTTTTTGATAAACTCTTAGAGGCACTAATCAATGCTGAATTAGTTAAACATCTCACAGGGTATTTTTTCAGTCAAGCAATATGGCTTTCATTTCAACTGTTGATGTACTGATAATTGCAAAAAGAGTCTGTCAAGCTCTAGATAATAATGGTGAAGTCCAGGCTTAGCTTTGGACATCTTCAAAGGGTTTAGCATGCAGGTCTGCTCCACAAGCTAAAATGTTGTGGTTTCTCTGGACAAATTTTTGGATTGATTTAATATTTCCTATTGAATCTTGAAATTAATCTCATACAGCCAATTTTCCCAGTTCCTTTCAAACTAATTCCCCTACCCCAGGTCTTCATCCTTGGTCATACTTTGTTTTTGATTTTCATTAATAATCTTACCAATGACATCTAAGCTGATGACACAACCAATTACTCATGTCTTGATAGTAAGGCTGATCAGTTTGATAATGTCAAAATGGCAGCTGATATCCAAAACAAACTTCAGTCTGTTATTAGCTGGAGCAAAGGATGACTTGTTAATTTTAATGCCTCCAAAACTAAACTCTTCTCTATTAATCATCTGAGAGTACCTTTTCTGCTTTCCATCAGAATGGCTGATGCTGACCCCCAAGAGAGGATTCATTGCTTCTTGGGCTAACATTATCAGCTGACATGAAGTAGAAAGACTATATTGAATCCATTGCTAGGCCAGCAGCTAAGAAAATTGGCTTTCTGTGTCATGCTAGGCAATTTTTTTCTTCAGAATATATCTTACATCTATCTATAAGTCTACCATTCATCCATGCTTAGAATATTGCTGCCACATATGGTCTGGTGCTCCTGCTCATTATCTAGAGCTCCTTGACAAAATCCAAAGAAGGATCTGGAATATCATTGGCTCTCATCTAGTGTCTCGATTTTAGCAATTTTTCCACTGCCAGAAGATTGCCTCCCTGTGCCTTTTCTATAAATAATTTCATGGTGACTGTTCAGATGAGCTCTTCACTATGGTACCTAGACTTTATGAATTTAAGCGCAGTACTAAACTGGCAATGTTTCATCAACTTACAATTGGGTTGCCTAGATGTAACCGTAAGTTCTATGCTAACAGTTTCTTTTCTCACACTTCTTGCTTGTGGAACTCTCTTCAAGCTCCATGCTTTCCAGCCAATTTTAATTTGCAAAAATTTAAATGCAATGGCAATGGCTATCTACTGTCTACCTGATTACTCTTCTTTTTTCTCATTCCTTAGCAATGTTTATGTTTCTAACTCTTTCACACCCTTGTGTTTCACTAGTTTTACTGCCTTGCATGGGGTGAACTCAATCTAAAAAATGGGACAAATCAAGATTAGCTTTAATAATATCAGCAACTGTGATTGTTCCAACAAAAACAAAACAAAGAAAAATGGAAAAAATGACAGATGAAATTCTTAACACATTGAAAAGGAAACAAAAAGTAATGTCAAGGCACAGTGCAAAGAACTTTGAAGCAAATACAGACAGGCAAAACAAATAGCTCAACAAAAAGTGTTTATAAATAGAAAAAGTGAGTATCACAGATAAAGTAGATGTGCATAAAAAATAAGTGCACCAACAGAAGAAAAGACAGGCTCATCAACAGGATACATAAAATCCAAGATTGTGACACAGATATATTAAGGAAAGAAAAATAGTTCAGAGATTAAATAAACTATCGCCCAGTTCACACTGCACCCACATCTATTGAACAGGTGGAGAGGTTCATTCCTTTGTTCCCTGTTGAGGATGTGGTTTCCGGCTTTCTCTTTTCCATTTTTTTCAATCTTTTCTTTTTTTATTTTTTATTTTTCAATTGGAGTAGAGAGACTAAACTATCACCCGGTTCACACTCCACCCACGTCTATTGAACAGGTGAAGAGGTTCATCCTTGTTCCCTGTTTAGGATGTGGTTTCTGGCTTTCTCTTTTCCAATCTTTTCACTCTTACGTAGCCCCCTGCACATCAGTGGCGTTACCGCCTTGTTCGGGGTGATATGATTAAAAAAAAAAAAAAGAATTCTTCCACAATGAATAAGGAAAACCTGCCATACAACCAAATATTGAAGGACCAGAAATATTAAATCTAAATTGAAATCAACACTGTCCAAATTGAACAGAAACAAAGCAGCAAGACCGGATGGATTGTAATAGAGATGCTGGCAGCTGTAGATGGATTCAGTATTGACAAGATTACAGAATTATTGAATGAAATATACATATACAGCAGTGGTGGTATAGCAGAAGACCTAAGTAGATCCATTTTCATAGCACTGCTTAAGAAGCTAAGTTCAAACAAAAGTCCAGCTGACAATCAGCTTAATGACATATAACAAAATTTATCCAAATTCTGATTAATAAAATGTACAGTAGAATTAGACTGGGAATAGGACAAGAACAGTGTGGTTTTATTAAAGACACTGAAACAAGAAAGGTAAAATTTATGTTCAAAATGATAACGAAAAGATGAATACAAATGCAGAAGGATGTGTACCTGTGTTTTATAGATTATGCAAAAGCGTTTGATAAAATGCATCACAAAGAATTGTTGAAAAACTGCTAAATAACCTTGAAATATATAGGAAGTGAATGGTAATAATCAATGACTTATACTGGCAGAAAACTGCCTGCAAATAGATAGAAAATGAATTCAGTAAATATACAAAAATTGGAAGGCATGTAACACAAGGATGTGTCTTTTCACCAGACTTATTCAACTTAAATGGGGAAGCAATTCTGAGAGAATTAGAAGTCCTATCAATATTCATCATTGATGGCCAAAATAACAACAACATAACATAGGCAGAGAACACAATGTTGTCAGCAGATGCAGAAAGAAAGCCACAAGAGTTTCTACAGAAAATAGTGAAGGAAAACAAGAAGAAAAGACTAAAAATCAATTGAAAAAAAATTAAATGTATAGTTGTTAGCAAAAGAAAAAGCTCAACAATTTACAAAAGTACAAATTTAAATATCTGGGAAGGACAAACAGAGGACAACAACTGCAACACAAAAATCTGAAGGTATGTACCTTTGGATCTTGAGATAGCAAAAGTACCTTTCAAAAACTATGCAGTGTATTAAGAAAGAGGAAAATTTCATTAAAACAAAGAAAAGAGTACAGAACTTTAATGCAATATTAGTCCTCCTGTATGGCAGGTGTCAAATATCTTTATCCAGTTAAGATAGCAAAGATGTTTAAGTGCTATACTTTTAGGAAATCCTCAAATGTGTATATAAAGAATAATTGTTAGTTTAGTCAATGAAAAGGTCAAAAATATTTATTTACCCTTTTAGTTCCATGAGGTTCTCTTTAAAGTTTTAGTTGGTTGGCAATTTTTCTTAGAGATTCTTTTGGCTGGATGCACAGATCCATGAATCAAGCCAGAGTTGATAATGTCAGCAAATGGAGAATGTTTGAATTTCAGTTGATGGAAACAATTGATATTTGTGCTGATGTCTTATATCTGTGTAACTTGTCTTCCCTTCAATTCAGAAGGCTGTCTTCATTGAGTTTATAGAGTTTGTTATGGAGTTTGTTGAATTTAGTTTTGACAGTATGCTGTATATAGAAAAAAATTGATAGAATTGCTATTGGTACTCCTTTAAACTTGGTCCTGGCCAACATTTTTGTTGAATTTTAAGAGCAAGGGTTGCTGACACATGTAGTAAACCCATTATTATTACAGATATAGGGATGACTCATTTTGTATCTTTGATAGTAAGAAACAATCAGAGATGTTTCATAGGTTACTTAATGATATGCACCTGGCTTTTTAAGATTCACATGTGAAAAGAAAAACAATATGGCATTGCCTTTTTTTCATGTATTAGTACACAGGTCAGATACTTGTTTTATGACAATATATATGTATGTACCATAAACCTACTGTCACTGGACCTTATACTTGCAGAAACTCATTTTGTCCTAGACAGCAAAAACATAACCTGATTAAGACATTGGTGAATTGAGTCTTAAAAAATTGTTCTCAATGATTTACAACCAGAGACTGAGTTAGTCACAAGAATGTTAGAAAATAATGGTTACCCACTGGACTTTGTGCAATCTGATGACTGTATAAAGATGGTGCAATTTAATAAATTGTTTGGCCCAGAAAAATCTTCTGTTTATTTATAATTTCTGTGGATTGATGAGGTTAGTGCTAGATTTGCTTTCAAACTTAGTATTTTTCTGCTAATCCACAATTGATGTTTTTGTCCAAGTCTATACTGAGATCTGTTTTGTAAGGATGTTCTGCCCCCACATTATATGAGATCAGTTATTTACAATTATAAGTATCAGTGTGAAGCTGAATATATAGGCAGAACTAATCAGTGGTTGGAGAATAGAATAGATGAACACATACCAGTTAAAACCCAACATGAGATATTCGATAATTTGCATAAATTAGTTAATACTCCCAGTGTGTGCTATGTCATTTACCAAGGATTTCTTTACCATAAACAGCAGAGCACATTCTGGTGAGCATTTGAGAATATTGTAAACAATTCACATTAGGTCTAAGCAGCTTTCAATCTCTAAACAGGAATGGCTACTGGGCTTTAATGTAATCAGAATTTGATTATAATATTTTTCTCCTCTGCTGATTTCTTAGCCATTCTTATTTATTGTTTTATTAGCACACAATTACACATTTATCTTCGATTGTCTCAAGAGAGCAAACACCGAAAAATGATCAGCCTATTTTGTTATTTGCTTGTTTCTTTGGGTTTTTTATATTGCGCTGATTCACCTCTTTATGGTGATTTATTTTATTATCCTTGCTTTTCTTCCCCTTGTGCATTGTGTTTTTCTTATATACAACTTTAATATATACATTATATCAGCAGTAATAAAATTTTGTACCCACCTCCCACAGTTTATTTAAATGCAGTTTAATACATTTATATACACACAGAAAAAGAAAGGTATGAATCCATCTCTTCTTCCTTCGGCTATGAGTTAAATAACAGGGTAGACTGAACACTCTAGCTTTGAAGAACCAAAACTCTGAATTCAAAACTATAACAATGGTTCAGCAATGAGGTTAGGAAGAAGAAAAAATTTATATATATTTCTTATAAATATTATTTTGTGCGGGTACGCATGTTTGAGTAGACATCCTTGTTTATTTACAAACAGTTAAATTAAACTTTACTACATCATCAAAAGTCTAATTAAAAAAAAATTATCTCTTTTTCTTTTATAAAACTTTGAATGACCTAAGCCAATAATACTAATTTCACTGTAAATAAACAGAGATATCTACTCAACTATGTGCACCCACAAAAATAATGCTTATAATTATAAAAGATATTGCTGAATTGAAAAAAATCATTAATTACTTTAACATGTATTTAAATTCAATTTATTAAATGTTGAAAAAAATGAAAGTTTTTTCTTTTATTTTATTCCAATCTTCTTTGAGGTTACCAAACATTAGGAAATGCTTAGCAAGCTTTACATGAAAACTATTTACTAGTGTACTTCCATCATCACTGTTATGACCAACCAGAAACTAGTAGACAAATACTTAAGGTATTTTGAAAACAGCTTTGATTCAAATAATTGACAAAAACTAACTTCAGTATTTTCTGTTAAACTAAGAGAAACTTGTATCACTAGTTGCTAAAGTTTATTATCAAACATAGATTACAAAAAAGAAAATGAAAAAAATAAAATTCTATTATTGAAGAGTTGCCTACTAACCTTTTTTTTTAATTCTATATAAGTTTTCATTTTATAAAAAAACATAACTTCCTTTGCCTCTTACAATTTTATAGGACTCACAAACTGAACTGAGTCATTATACAGTGATGGCTGTATCATCTAACTTGTTCAAGTCTGGATACAAACTCCAGCATTATAAATTAAATTATAGATTCAATATACCAGTTATAAGTACAAAATATAAATTAGTTCAGCAGATTTACAATCCAGCAGGGACCAAAATAAGTAACCCAATACTTACAAAAACCTACCATCTCATCTGGCATCCATATTGACTGGGTAGTTTATAATTGACAAAGTTACAGATGTCCTATTTTTTAAATATTGGTTTTTCTCAATTTGCAAAAACTTACTGCAAGTAATGAAAGAATTATCTGTGACTAACACAACTTTTACATTATAAAACTTAAAAGCACTTACCTATAGATGAGTAATTCACAAAATCATGGATTTTATTGATTAATCCTCTTTAATGATTCAGAGATTCAAACACTTGTTAATCTTAAAATTGCAGTTTTCCAAAAAATTAATAAGATTGCCCAGTTACTGACGAATTGGAAATGGTAATCATGCCCAGTGCCATTTCTCAGGATGGCTATTATTGGTTGACAGCATGCTAACTTAAATGAGGTATTTGAAAAGCAGGAGCAGCTGCTGTCTTAAAATTTTGACCCAGGCCTCACATTGAATAGCATTAGAAAATAAAAATACACATTTTAAAAGGAAAAATAAAAGAACTAAACAAAACTTGACACTTTATTCAGCATTAACCTTGTTTTACATGTCACTGACTTTTGAGAGCGCTTGCCTTCAGAAAGAAATAAAGCATACAAAAAGAATAATTAGGGGAATGTAATAAATTTGTGACAATTATAAATCAGGAAATAAAACCTGAATTATAAACTATCCCAGCAAACTAATTGAGTAACTTGCTATGACATATTTTGTTTTTTGTTTTTTTCAGTACCTGATCTCATATTACAGATATGACTTTTTGAATAAATTTTAATAGCATTAATAATAATCTTTTATTTCTTCATAATGTCTGGAGACTTTAAAACATACAAGAATTGTTTTTTAAACATAACTATGAATTGTTTGTACTTTTGGTTCATATGATTTTGCTTTAGACATAGCATTTTTTAGCATTTTTTAAGATTTTAACATTTCTAGAGTTGCAGTTACATCGTTGTTTTAAATACATGAAAATATATCTTCATAGTCTATGGCTATATCGCGTTGAATACACCGGTTCCCGTTCAATCACCAAAGTTAAGCAACATCGAGTCTGGTCAGTACTTAAATGGGTGACCATTTGGGAATACCAGGTGCTGTAAATGTAAGGACCAATAATAGCCCACTGGTCCTCCAGGTTTGGGGGTTGGGTGCAGGGCTAACAACTCTGCCCCGTAAAAAACAGTTTGTTACAGAAACAGCAACAAAAAGTTGCTGCCCTATGCACCATCTGGGTGTGATGGATAAATGATGATGATGATGATATCTTCATAAATACAGAAACAGTTTTGACATTTCTTGAAGTATCCAGTAACTGAAAACAACTAATAATAGAGAGTGAAACATACTATACCACTGGCAATATAGCAATATACCACTAACCCACATGTTTAGTGTATTTGTTAATTTTAACCACTTATGTGTTTTCTTCTCTGTATTTCATATTTCTCTGATAATATTCACTGAGCACTCTATTTTTATTTATTTAATATTTTTATTAATTAAATAAATTTTTTGAATTATCCTCTCTGTTTTTACAGGTTTGTCATTTTTCTTAAACATTATACGCTATGAAATCTGCCTTTCTCTGATGTGCGCCGATAGCTTGGTGGCTGGATCTCCAACTGGTGACAAATCAGTTAGGCTCCAGTCCCAGCTTGAAGCAAATGGTTAATCTAGCTGCATGATGAGGTGTGATGCAGCAAAACAGGCCTGTAAGCAGAATATTTATATATATATATATAGAGAGAGAGAGAGAGAGAGAAAGAGAGAGAGAGAGAGAGAGAGAGAGAGAGAGAGTGTGTGTGTGTGTGTGTGTGTGTGTGTGTGTGTGTGTGTGTGTGTGTGTGTGTGTGTGTGCTGAGTTGTAATAATGTTTACACCAAGATTGTTGCTTTTCAGTAGTTTTACTGATAAAAGGTATTTTGGCAAGCAGGGTTTTTATCATAAAGTGCTCAATATCAGGGTGGAAATAAAGTGTTGATAGGTTTCATGCAAAGAATTTGTCACTTTTAGTGAGCAGGTTCATGCTGACTTTGAAGATTCGTGAGGACACCATTATAATGTCTTCACTCATCTGGGCTGTGTTTTTTTTTTTTTTATGAAAAAAGATATTTTAACAGTGTCCTCAAAAAACTTCAAAGTTGTCATGAACTTGCTCCGTTGAAGTGACAAATTCTTTGCATTAAACATATATATATATATATATATATATACTGCTAAAATTATCTATATTTATAGGTGAAAAGTTCACAATATCATAGACAGAGTATTTATAGGTATAGACAGTGTAGGATATAGGAAGCAAGACTACTGTCAACTGAAGATCCCATTGAAGCAGGAAACTGACAATCCCAAACACTGTTCATCCCTGAGTTCACTATCTATCTATCTATCTATCTATCTATCTATCTACACACACACACACACACACACACACACACACACACATATATATATGTATATAAAAGAAAATGTTATGCATTGAACACAAACACAAACCTAAAAAAATGTAAAAATTATGACAAAGTGCTCAAGGTTTAAAGAATCTAAAATTAAGTTTATATTAACTGTAGCTTATCAACAAATTAATTATAGATTATCAATAACCTTGGCATTCATAGCCTGACAAGCCAAGAGATAAAAGTAAACCAGCCAATGAGCTATTATGATTTATTTTAACTCAAAATATATATTCTTACTCTAGAGTCTCATAGGCAGAACTGCCCACCCCCTCTTCAAAAGGTATCAGTAATTTACTACTTTATATATATATATATATATATATATATGATAAAAATATAGTTTCAATCTATGGTATATTTATGGGTCAATATCAAGGATAAAATGCATGTAAATATAAAAGTACACATTGATGTCAATACTCAGCAGTAACAGTCTATTTCATGCTTAGACATAATATTCAAACCTTATATATATATATATATATATATATATATATATATATATATATATATGTCATGAAGGTAACTAGCATATAAACAGTTATACTGAAATTTTGTATGTGTATGAATTAAATTTTTTTTAATATTAAAAACACTTCAATATATGGTTTCCTATGGAGAAATATATGACATCACCTTGAGTGACTTGAAATTGGGTCTATCAAACATGAGAATTTTGGAATTAAAAACCAGTTGCATAACTACACACAGAACAATCCTTGAAAAGAAAATGAATGTAGCAACATTTGAAAGTGCTCGGGGAAAAATAATATGCATTACTCTTTAGGAATGAATTGAGTTTCATTCAGTGACTGGCATGTGTATACACTGCTTATATACAACATATATATACAACATATATATATATATATATAAAATTTTCATTCTCTGATTCTATGCACCTATGGCTTAGGGCGTAGCTACTCCAACTGACACCAAATCAATCAAGTTTTGATCCCGGCCAGAAGCAAGTGGATATGTCTAGCCACACTGATGAGCTGTGATACAACGAAACAGGCTTGTATATGGATGACTAATATATATATATATATCCAAACAAGTCTGATTAAAAAGAAGCGACACAGTCTCATTGTTTCATTTTTTATTATATTTTTCTAACCTTCAAATAAGACATTGAGTATTGTACTCAAAGTTGTGAATAAACCAACCAAAGTTTTATTTTGTTATAGTTTGTCCAAGTACTTTTTATCATCATAGTCATTATCAAGAACCTATGTGGTATCTGGGTATTAGAGAGAATCCTTTGGGAAGCTAGAAGTTAGAAATAATCTAATGTGATATCAGTTACAGGAACAAGGCGATACAAAAAAGAATGTAATTTATTTATTTTTTATTTATTTATTTGTATTTTTCATATACTAATCTAATTTGTGTGCACATTAATTATATCATATGCACTTCAAGATACTGTCTCCCGTAGTGAATAATATTAAATGTCATTAAAATAATAACTCCTACAGTTTTAACTCTTCCCTTATATTAGGTGTAGAGTATTTTGGTGTTATCTACGAATATTTGTATTACATTGATAGTTGTATTTTGGTTGTTCACGATGTACTGGTTAAGTTAATGCGTGCATGGATTGTGCTGAGTTTCAATAGATGTCAGGTCAATCTGCAAGAGAAAGTTGTTCATATGTTGTCAATATAAATATTTAATGCTATTTTTTATTATTAATTTTTGAGATACAATCTCCTAGATGTTTATAAGAATTCATAGACAACATTATTTTTACATTTGAGGGTTAGTGTTGTTAATAATAATTAAATTAAGTGTTTTAAACTTTATATAGTTGATGACACAGTGCTAGAACCATCGAATGATATGCATTGGTGAATTATGTTTTTAATTCCTTTTCCTGTTTATAATTAGGGTGCATCTGGTTATAATAGAATAAGTTAATGATGTGTTTGTTTTTGTTTGCATCAGGAAGGAGTCTTGAATTGCTTTTTAAAATTTAAAAGTAAATTTTATTTGTTTGTTAACATCATGGTCAGTTATTGTTGATAAGATTTTGTTTAACGTTACTAAATTCCTTATAGAATAATATGTCCAAAGAAGATATTACTTTGGCTCAGTAAATAATGTGTTTTATAACTGCTAATTTATATCTGTAAAGATATTCAGTTTTCTAGTTAAGTCAATACAAGTTTCTGATAGTGGGTTTTTTTTAAAAAAAGTGATGGTAAAGTTATGGCTGTTAGCATCGATTAATAAATTAAGGAAATGGATTTTATTGTTATGGTTGTGTCCGTAAAGAAAGTGTGTGACAGAATTTTCCTCAAAGATTTCCTTCAGTTTTTAAATTTTTTCTAAGCTGTTTACTAATATGAATATGTTGCCAATATAGTGTGCATATATAGGGAGGGTCTTCATGGAATTATTGATGACTTTGTTTTCTACATAAGGAATTTAGCAAAATTAAACAAACCTCAATCAACAATAATTCCTCTAACCAGGTCATAGACGAACAAACAAAATTAATTAGAATTCCTTTGTCTGTATCCTGGTATTCTTTTGGTAACTGTACTTTTGAAAGGATCTAGCATGACATCATGTGTAACGGCTAATTTTGTTTGTTTGTCAACGACGTGGTTGAGGAAGTTATTGTTGATTAGTGTTTGTTTAATGTTTCTAAGTTTCTTATAGAATAATATATCCAAAGAGATTACTTTGTCTCAGTAAATGTTTTTATAACAGCTATTTTGTATTTGTAAGGACATTCATTACTTTTGTAGTAAAATAAATGCGAGTACCTGATAGTGTTTATTTTTCTAAAAAGTTTTGGTAAAGTTATGGCTGTTGGCATTGACTAATATCCAGAGAAAAGGGACTTTGTTGTTAATACTGAGTTTCTTAGAAAAGTGTAGGACAAAGTTATTCACAAAGATCTCTTTCAGCTTTTAATTTCTTCTAAGCAGTTTGTAAATATGAAGATATTGTCAATAAATACATGGAGGGGGCGGCTTGGCAAAATTGTTGAAGATTTTGTTTTCTATATGTCATGTAGAAATTAGATAGTCAGTCTAAGAACTGAGTCAATCGCTATGCTCCCAGTTTGTGTATAAATGTTGTCAAAGTTGTTGTAAAAAAGGTTTTGGCAGAATAGTTGATCTGATTTTGGTGGGGTGGGAATGACGGGTGATTGTATATATTCTGCAGGACAATGACTATAGTTTCTTTGACTTTCAACATCGAGTGAGGCTAAGATACCACTATTTACATTAAAAGAAGAGGTTAAGACCATAATAATTGGGCAAGCATCTACAATACAACAGTTCAATGCAAAAGAAGCTGTCTGAGTTGAACTTCCTCTTAACAAATGAAATATAAAATGAACAAGCAAGAGTCAACTTACTCACCTAGGACATGCAAGAGTGTACCTTGCATGTCCTAGGTGAGTAAGGCTGAACTGATTTGTCTGAACATTAGATATAAAAAATAGTGATGGATTAATGAGAGGCTAGCAATGCTTTGTCTGTGGGGAAAGGATTGTAGGGGAAGGAGAAATAATCGCTCAAAAGTCCAACACAAATACTTTTGCATTAGATGTATCATAACACTGAAGGCATACGTCACCCAGTGGGAATAGGAATCACTATTTAGTTAGAAATGATCTAACAAGACAAGCTTGTTAACCATTACACCACATAAAAGTGCACTAATGATTTTCTAATTATAGTTTAGATGCAGCACAAGGTCAAAAGTATGGGGACACCAAGTGATGAGAGAACTGACTACTCAGTCATAATTGACCTAAGAAGAGAAGCTCTTTACATGATGGCCAAATGCCAATGTCTGCATATGGTAACTTTCTAAGTGAAGCTTCAATATGGCACAAGGTCAAAAGTATGGATCACCCAGTAAATATCAAACTCACTATTCAATTGTAATTGATCTAGAAAGACAAGCTTGCTAACCATTAAAACATGTCCAGGTGCCAACATTTGCATATGGTCATTTTCTAAGTGGAGCTTATATGTGGCACAAGGTCAAAAGTATGGAGCACCCAGTGAATATCAAACTCACTATTCAGTCATAATTGATTTAGGGAGAGAAGCTTGCTAATCATTACACTATGTCTAAGTGACAATGTCTGCATATGGTAATTTTCTAAGTATAGCTTAGATGTGGCTTAAGACTAAAAGTGTGGATCACCTAGTGAGGATTGAATTCACTATTCAGTCATAATTGATCTAGCTAGACAAGCTTGCTAACCATTACACAATGTCAAAGTGCTCAAGCGTCTTTAGCAATGGATGACAGATATGAATTCCACTTGAGATCATGAGTACCAATATATATTTCAAGTAAGGAGCCTTACTGACAGTGCTAGATTTACATATGAGTTAGTATGGTGTGCAGCTCAGGGGCCCTAAGACTATTTGTGTACTCTTGATAAAACTAAAAAAAAATAAAGATATAAGTACAGAGGCAATTTGTTTATTTTCAGATTTAATTGGGCTATTTTGAACAATTTAGACCAAAAGATCATCATCTAAAAATAATGTTTTTTTTAAATACCCTAAATTCTGTTAAGGCCTAAATTCAACTCTGCTCATTGAGAGTACAACTGACTACTGACTGGAGAAAAATCTATATCTGATCTGTGATGATGAAATCAGTTCTTGAGTGTTACAAACCAGTTCCTCCCTCATTGAGCTGAGTGAGCAAGGTCAGAGTTCTGGTCATATAGATTTGGAGATGAGCACCATAAACTGTGGTATTACTTGCATAGATATTTACTAATGATCTGAGAATGTGCTTAGGCAGGTCATTAATATAAAGCAAAAAATTAGTAGGCTGAACAGAAAGCTTTAAGGGATACTGGCATGGATCTCATAGGCTTAAAAAAACTGGTTATTATGAGTAGCCTTCATGACTTGATAGGAAGGAATTGATAATTGAGAAAGCTCTTCCAGAAATAAAATATAAGTCTTATTACTATTTTAGTAGGCTGTTACAAAAATAATATCCGATTTCATATTTCTATTCTTGAAAAATTAACTGTAGAAATATTGAAATTAGTCAAAATACTATTGACTATAACATGTTATTGGCTTTGATGCAACAAAATCTTTGAAGGCTGATTACACCTCTGGTTTGGACCTAAATGTTTTACCATTTAAAACATGATTAAGTGCTTAAAAAATCATCATCAGTGGGTGAAAGATCAGGAGAATAAGGAGGATGTAATAAAACTCTCGTATCCCAAGTTTGTGAGATTTTGCTACATCATTCTTGCAACATGTGGCGGTGCATTATCATGAAGTAGAATTGGACCACATCGATTCACCAATGCATTTTTTGCATGTGTGCATGCATTTCAGCAAGATTGCATTAAAGCTCTGATTGGCTTCCAGAAGGCTGTAGAAAATAATATCAATTGCAGACCACCAGACAGTGATTATAATCTTTTGTTGATGCAATTTTGGTTTCAGGAAAAGTTTGAGGGACTCAGCACAATCAAGCCATTGACCTGATCATTTACAGTTATTATAAAGGATCCACTTTTCATCACAAGCAACTATTCAGTCAAGAAAGTGATCATTGCTGTGATGCAGAAAGAGCATCAAGCACACTTCAAAACACCTAAAGTCTAAATTTTCATTGAGATAATGAGGAACCCGTTTATTGAGCTTTTACACCTTGCCAATACTTGCAAATGGTGTAAGACTGTTGCAGTGCTGGTACCAAGCGTCTAGGACGTTTCTCTGATACTTTGACATGGGTTTTGCTTAACAACTGCTTGCAATTGTTCATTGTCAAGACTGCATGACCGTCCTCTATTTTCTTCATCTTCAAGACTCTTATCACTAATACGGAATTTCTGGAACTATTTTCGTTCTGTTCAATCACTTGTGAAGCCATCTCCCCATGTTCTGTTGATGTTGGCAAAAGTTTGGAAGGCACTGTGCCCACGTTTGAACTTATGCAAGAAAAGTAAACAAAGATCATGATTTGTCATGTTCATAATTGAGGGCTTCTATGCTTCAACAATATTTCTGCCTGAAAATAAGTAAAAAAGTATTAAAGAGCACACATTAATTATTATATATACCAAAATTTGCCTAATATATAGCATGAATACTATGTTAAAATGGCTTTTCAAAATACAACACTTTGAGCAGCCATTATTTTTGTAACAACCTAATAGTTGCTTATCATCAGAATTTGCTATCATTATATATTTAAGGATTATGGGGAATGAAAATTTTGAAGTGTTTCTTTCATACATCCTATTTGTGATATCATGAATTGCATAAATAACCAGTGATGATAAAATGACTTTTGTTTTATTAGAAAAGTCCCACATTTTATGTATGAGATATTTTTTCTATTTGAATTTTAGTGGATTGTACCAAAAGTATTTTTGTGTGTTTTGTTTTGTTTTATTTTGTTTTTTTAACAATCCTAGCCATTCTGAAAATTTTCTAGTTTTGATAGTCTACATTTTAAAGCCATATTAACAAGTGATGGCTCTCCATGTCTTCTAGGCTTTATTTCAAGTGACACAATCTCAGGTAATAATGGCATCCCAAATTTCCAGGAACCAGTCCTATAAAGGTAGGTAATCTTTAGGAACCTATTTTCAATAGGTTTCGTTTCAATCAGTGAAAAAAACACTTTATAGTATCAGAAAGAATTAAACCATTTTGATAATTTAATAGAAAATATTTTTTTATTAAAATATTTCCAGATATAAATTTCTGTTTTCATCATATTTATGATAAAAAGTATAATTTTTTTTCACTCTTATGTCATCAACTGTGTTATGGTTTCTTAGCCACAATCAAACTGAATCACTGCCATCTCAAAGATCCAATGTAAGACTTATCAAATTTATGATTAGAAGAATAGCCACATTTTTAAGTAGGTATACTGTGTTATACCAGTATTACCATTATTACAAAAGTGGTTCTAGAATTCATTTAATGTTAGAATTTACATTTTTTTATTAATTTATACTTATTTTTGAATCCTAGTGTAAGAAGACACATTGTTACCCAATTTGTTAAATTTACCAGAGGTTTCTATATTTTGCCAAACATTTCACAAATCTCTTAAAATCGCATCAGAAAATAATGAACCACTTTTTGAGTAAGCCATTTCTGACTGTTTGGTCAATGAATGCCAAATGTTTCCTTACAAGGCAGTCACTTATATTACCATTATCATTTCGAGTTCCCTGAACTTTTGGATAACGCTTCATATGTATTGTATAAACATTAATGCAGACTTAAACACTTAGCAGCAATCTGTAAGAGAGGTAGTGAGGGCGTTAGTGGATATCTATTGACAATATTGTAAAGGATTTTGAGAGACAGATTTGTCATTTTGAGATGAAATAGGCTACAAGGAAACAACAGATTATTGGAAATCAAAAGATAATTGCGAGATCTGTGAAAGGCTTTACTCAGTGATGACATCCTAAATTTCCAGGAACTGGTTCTGTAAAAGTAGGTAATCTTTAGGAACCTATTCTGCTTGTTTTCTTTTCAATCTGAGAATAAAAACAAATCACTTTATATCGTACTAAAAAGAATTAAACCATTTTGATAATTTAATAGAAAACATTTATTAAGATATTTACTGATTGAAATTCTGTTCTCATCATATTTCTCTTCAGAAGTATGACGCTTTTTTGACTTTAGTCTCATCAACTGTGTCATGGCTGCTTAGTTATATTCAAACTGCCATCTCAAAGATCTCTCTCTTTTGCCTATGAGATATTTTTTTCTATTTTCTTTTTAGTGGATTGTACCAAAAGTATTTTTTGTGTGTTTGTTTTTGGGTTTTTTTATTTTGTTTTTTTAACAATCCTAGCCATTCTGAAATAATATAATAGAAAACATTTATAAAGATATTTCCAAATTGAAATTCTGTTCTCATATTTCTCTTCAAAAGTATGATGCTTTTTTGACTTTAGTGTCATCAACTGTATTATGGCTGCTTAGCTATATTCAAACTTCCATCTCAAAGATCTCTCTCTTTTACCTATTTTTTCTACACAGCTTCTGTTGTCTTTCTTTTGTTTTTTTTTATTTTTTTCTTCCCTGCTTCCCGCTGTTTATTGTTGTGGTAGGGAGTGTGCATCTATTAGAGATTCTCTAGACACATGTGTGAGTGTAGCATAACTAATATTTTGCATAGATTATTGTCTACTAATATATAAGATTATTTTTGGATAATCCAACAACCAGTTCACTAAGCTTTTATAATTTCAAGAATCAGTTCACATGAACCATTAGGATTCCAACACTGGTTACAACCCTTAAAATGCTTATACCAGCTTTGGGCAATATAGTAAGATACTGTTTCATTTCCTTACACTTTCTAAATTTTACAGAAAGATTTGAGATCCTGTTTAAAATAACACCACAAAATTGGCAGAAGTTCAATACTTTTAGTATCCACTTTTATAGATTCTGAAACAGTAGAGACAGCAGAATAATATTAAAAATTATATATATATATATATATATATATATATATATGACTAGAGCATACTGCCCCTAAAAGCCCCAACCTGTGGCCCAAGACCGATTGAAGGCCCTGGGCAGTGCTTTGTGACTGTGTTTTTCTACCCACATTTATGTAGGTTACACATTACATTAAGCAAAACTGATTATTAATTTTTTTTTTTCATCCAAATTCATGAATTTGTTTTGCTTACACTAAGTCTCAAAAAAACACTACATAAAATTCACTAATTTTTATTTATTGTTTTTTATCCATGCTATTGAATGTGTTACAATTCTTCTTTTTAACAAGAAAAATCTCAAGTTGGTGCTAAAAATTGCCATGAAAATTGTTCATTTATTTAAAACAGAATGATTTATAATGACATGTTTCTAATTTGTATTTAGATATATTGAAAATAAATACAATGTTTCTAGTTGAATAGTTCACCTATATTGCCTCTGATCCATTATTGGAGATAATTAAGTTACAATAAAACTTATATTTTATATGAATACTACCTTATGAAATAGAGTGGGGACCCTTTGTATCATAGATTGTGGGTGGGGAGGTCACTGGCTCTGTACATAGAAATAATGAAACAAAGCAGAAAAGCTATAAACAACACATTTTGCTCAATATTTGTTGCTTTTGGCTTCTTCAGGTCAGAATGAAGAACAAAACTGTATTGTTTTTTTTTTTGAGGATAAGAGGGGCTATAAATTGTTAGCTTAAATTAAGCTATAAGTTCAATTAGGCTATAAATTAAGTTACCAAAAGTGTCTGTCTACCTATTTGTTTGTGTTTTATATATATATATATATATATATACAGCCTTTGAGATTTCACTTGCCCAATCTCAACTCAGTTGATTAAAATCTTAATTGGGCAATTAAAGTTTATTGCTTTATTCACCTGCAATGATAGAAAAAGGAAATCCTTTTACAACCCAAAAGTATGCCACTGAAGATTCACAAGTTACTTAGAATGACCTACAATGACATTATTGAACTCTTTGGGCTTTTATCATCCCGGTCAGTGTAAACATTCATTTAATTAATGCTTCCAGAGTGGAGCCAAAATGTCTCTGTCACCCAGATTAAATACTCACACAGATTTTTAGAAACTCATTTGGAAAAATATTATCCTTGACTCAAATCTATATTTCCTCCCTGCTTATGAAAAGTAAAAGCGAACATTTGAAAGAAAGGAAAAAAAAATATGCATACTTCTTTCAACCACACACCAAAAAACAAATTATACAAGTAAGTAATTTTTTATAAAAAATCGTTGAGAAAATCAGATTTGTTATTATTTTATCATCTATGAGATGGAGGTTGCAGTCAAACCGAAGAAAGAAACTACGAATTTAGATACCTCCACTCAATTGCCAAAAAGGAACAGTATATCATGATGTTAAAAGGACTCAAACTTAATAAAATCAAAATTTTATCATCAAAATGTTTATGCTATTATTAAGAGGAAAGATCAAATTTTGTTGTTATTATTTTTAAAAAATTTTTAAAAATAATAATTTTTTTTCTTCTTTTTTAAATTTCGAAACTTTAATTAAAATTTCATTTTTTGTTTTCTGTCAGCGATTTATGCTATGTTTACATAAGGCGACTATTAAGAAAATGTAGTCGGTCAAGTAAAATGATTTTGGGGCGAGTAAATTTTCCCTCGCTCTCGACCACCAGTTGAGTGATTTCTTTTTAAAATCTCAAAGGCTGTATATATATATATATATATATATATATAGTCTAGTTCACAATCCTTCATGGTCTTTTGAGCAGGAGTAGAGGTCTGTAACTTGTTTCCTGCTTAGAATTTGATTTTCAGTTCCTTCTAATGCCTTTTCATTCTCTTTCACTCCCTTGCATCTTAGTAACATTGTTGCCTTGCTTGGGATGAATTGATTTTAATATATATATAATACAGTAGAGATATAGATATTTTTTATATGTATAAATGAAATAAGTTTTAGATAAAGGTCTGCAAAAAAAAAATTATTTTGATATACCCTGATCATCACCACCAGTTAAGTGCCATACATGATACATGCTTGGGCGATCATGTCTCGTAAGACTGGGCAGAAGATTTTCCTGCAGTAGGTTGTCATTACTTTCTGCAGTAGAATGGTTGCTAACCAAGGTTATAGAACCCAATCTGTCCTGTTATTTAACCCATAACTGGAGGGAAAAGGCGAATTAATACCTTTTTTAAGGATCATCATCATACCACTCTCATAATTTTGTGTGGTCAGAGGGTTACTGCCCAACTGAGCCCCTATCCAAAACCTTCTATATATCTGGATTGAAAGCTAGAGATGCATTGCATATCCTGGGCAAGTAACTTGGCTATCTCTCTCCAGATTAAACTAAGCTTGAAAGGTCACTTTGGTCATAAACATGTCGCCATTGATTCTATCAGGGGAACCATCTGCCTGACAATTGACTTCACTTCAGCAATGCCATGTCATCACCACACTGACTGCATACATAGCTATGGAGTTTAATTTACTCAATTGTGCTCAATGGAAGTTGACACTACAATAAGTTTCATCCATCCTTTAACAAGTCTTGTTTTTAATCCTGTCATATGTTTCAGCAGAAAAGCCTGATGTGAGAAATAGTTTAGTCACCAATGACCTAACCTATCAACCAATACTACATAATAGGTGATAGTAGCACATGCCAAGTGAACATATATGCACCCTTGGGTAAATTAATAGAAACAACTGCTTTAGTTTTCTTTCTTTCACCATATGGTCAGTTTTAGACCTACTGGAGTGTCAGGGTGTAATTGAGTTCTCTTTTTTCCTAAGATTAGATCATTTGAAGTAGTGTGTAGTAATATGAATCTATATTTATCCTTTTTCAAATTAATTGAAATAACTGCTTTAGTTTTCTTTCTTTCACCATATGGTCAGTTTTAGACCCACTGAAGTGACAGAGTGTAATCAATTTCTGATTTTTCCTCATGTTAGATCATTTGCAGTGGTGTGCAGAAGTATGAATCTATTTTCCGTGTGTATGATGAAATTTGTTTGACTTTGAAAAATATTGTATCATCCGAGATTGCATTAGATTTTTATCACATTCAGAAACTATTATCTTGACTGTCAATTAGTTGTCCTATGGCCATTGTAACACTGTGTGAACACACTGACAAGTCCTATAGAACGACAGCAGATACTGATGGTGTCAGCCTTTCAACTGTCAGTCGTGTCATCAAGGTGAAGAAACAAACTTGATAAATCAGTCAAAAACGTAAAGAAAAATATGGTCGGAAGAGAAAAATAACACCAAGAGATGACATGTATATGATCAGGGAAAGTGTGAAAGATCCTAGGAAAATATTATTCACTTTGTTTCAATTAATTTGCACAAGGATGTAAATAACCTTATACAATGGGAAATAAACACCATAATGCAATATGAAAAAAATTTTATACTGAAATTCTTTTCAAAATATATTATTCATATGAATATTAAATTTTAGTCTCTACATTTCTTCTTACTCTAATTCTGACTCCAACTGTGACTTTGTTAACTGTTGTCATCACTCTCCAATGAATAACTAAAATCTTGAATTTCCTACTTTTTAGTTAAGTTCACGTGATCTCAAAAATTCTTATTTATCTATCTACCAATTTTATTTCTTTTTTCCTACTTGTAAACTGCTGGGGATTATTTTGAAGCCCCCTCATTTTGATTTTTAAATTGTCATTACTCTAGACCCAGATAAAATCATTTATAGACTACTTAGCTATGTGAGTATCTTGGTCAATTGAGTAGGGATTCATTGTGTGCAACCTTTGAAAATGTTCAAAGTTTTGGGGTTTTTTAGCTTTACTTACCTCTGAGACAGACAGACACCCAGCCAGCCAGCTAAAGGAAATGACTTATATTTCAGACAAAACTAGTTTATATTAATAGCATTCCTGACCTTTAGATTTGGATAAAAGTATAGCATCTGTTCCTCTTCA
The DNA here is from genome assembly GCA_037127315.1 of Ascarosepion bandense. Lineage (NCBI taxonomy): Eukaryota > Metazoa > Mollusca > Cephalopoda > Sepiida > Sepiidae > Ascarosepion > Ascarosepion bandense. The sequence continues at coordinate 487,845 of JBBBDQ010000264.1, forward strand.
TGCTGTAGTGCCATAATAAACATATTATCAGCAGTCTGGAGGGTATAAAAACAGGCACTCTTTTAAGTACCTCTTTTTCCCTGTTTTTCCTTCTTTCAAAGTGTGTGCCATAAACATCAAAGCAAAAAAAGGGGTTGTGAACACTTCACTTACAAACACAACTACACAGGTAAGTCAGACCCAAATACATTGACAATTTTTGTTGTGGATTCCATTTATTTCTAGGTAAAGAACTCTCAAAATTTTCCTTTTGTTATTTTCATTAAATAAATGTTATCTTGTATTGCAGATCAATCAGTCTCTGTTATTTTGTACATATACTATTTCACAACCATTTTTTCATGTAAAATGTTCCTGTGAAGACCTTATACATTAATTAAAAAAATGGTGTCAACACACTAAAATACTAAAAGAAGGCCAGGTCCTGGAGATTCTAACCTAACATCTTCTTTGTTGCACTAAAAACGAGGATTGGTGCGATATTGACACCACAGTGAAAGTGGTCACAGGGACTGAGCAGTTTTTAACCTTGACCCATATATAGACATATAGACATGCCACAATAAACTAACCTTGTGTCACATCCTGCCACTACGGAAGGGGAGGCTGGAAAATATAACATTGTATTTGACAGGAAGCAAAATTAATATCATACTTCAGTCTTCTGAGCAAAGTAGAAATTTTTATTTTTAATTATTCATATCCTTGTTTAGAAATCTGAAATATAACTGGAATCTAGTACAGTATCATTGTTGTAAAATTGTTCTTATATCCACAAAGTCAGTCAGAGAAAGAAAAAGGAGCAAGCCAGCCTTTTTGCAATTTTGATTTTTTTAAATTAAAAACCATTAAAACAAAATATAGTATTTAATAAATACCAGTAAAGATTTTTCTTCTTTTGTATTACACAGTGTCCAGTAAAAACACAACAAATTTATTATCACTGTTTTATATTTTAGGAATAATTTACCTTGAATAAATTTATTAAATATTCATGACAGTGAATAATTATTTGACTCTTGTGACTTAACTCTGATTGGTTCTTTTAGGATTGAGTAATTGCTGCTCACTCTTGAGACTCATCATTTAAAGGTTATTTTAAGTTGCACACAATTTTCATCCTAGCTTTCTCATATGGCTAAATCCTTGTTTTCAGAAAACTCTGTTCCTACAAAATCAACATATCATGTTATGTACTACCAAAGTGCCTGGATTGTTATACTCCATATTTTGCTGATGTCAGGGCTCAATCAACGGCATATTATAAGCAATATATATATATATATATATATATATATATATATATATATATATTCTAAAGAAGTAATGGTTTTTTCTTAATCTGACAGCTTTTTTTCATTTTAAAGGTTATTTTTAGTGGATACCCATATTTGAGTAGATGTGCCATTTATTTATTAAACAGTATATTTATTATTTTCATCTATATCCCTAAATGTTTGAGAAATCTTATTAAAATAAAAATCTCCTGCTAGAAAGTAGGTATTTTTATTTAAATTTATACAGGGCATCTAACTCAAATACCAGACTATTAAAATTAATGTTTAAAATCAAAAATTATATATATTACATACATACATACTTACAAAGTCATCCAGAAGTGGCTTACTTAGTAGGTATGCACTTTACATTTTTTTTAAATATTTCATTTGTTACAATCATATTTGTTCAAAACTGTTCATATACATTTGTTTAACACTTTACTTTACTTTACTTTACTTTACTTACATTTTTTAGCACAGTTTAATGCCTAAGTGTTTAAAATGTCTTTCTTCAAGATTTCTAAAACTTTCAAGAACACTATGACACACAGTACAACACAAATCCTAATCTGCATCAATTTCAATAAATACTTCCGAGATCTACTTTTCTAATATGTCCACTGTACAGAGATTTTTCATAAATCTTGCTTTTTACTACATCCAAAGAAAAGAAATCCACTGGTGTTAGGTCAGGTGAACATGGTGGCCATAGAAAAAAACAAAACATAAAAATCCCAACCAAAATTCCAAAACAAGAATAAGGGATATGTAATAACTGGTTTGAAATTATGATTTAGATCAATTAAATCTAAAACATGAAACAACTGTAAGCTTGTGTGTGCGTAAGACTATATATATATATATATATATATATATATATATATATATGCTAGCAGTATAGCCTGGCGCTGCGCGGGTGTAATGAAAGCTTTAAAACTAATCTATGGCCCTGGAGCTCAGACTCTTTGGACGTTAGCATGAAAGACTAAAAAGCAATAGTTGTTTCCAGTTAAAGTGAAACCGTAGACTGAAAGAAAAATGAATGGATGTAAGTCAAATTTTGATTTCCTGGTATCGATATCAAATAAGTTTTTTTCGTCGTAAAATGAATTTTCAAGACTAAATAAGTCCTCTGAGTAAAAGGTATCATGGCTGAGACTAAGAACTACAATTATACCTACTTAGAGCCAAACCCGAAGCAAAAACTAAAATAAAAGGGCTGAAAAAAATAGACATACAGGCAGATAAACAGACACACACAAACATCTTGCCTTTTATATATATATATATATATATATAAATAATCGATTTTCTGCACTATTGTAATAGTTGCAACCTTGGAACTTCTGAATATCGTTTCTTATATCTTTGTCTACAAGTGTATCAAATTTGATTAAAATCGGACCACTCCTTCTATAACCCGATTTTTTCGATTATTGATATTTATCGGGCGGGGGGGGGGGGGGTACCTCAACACAAAACCTAGCTAAGAACACTCGCAGACGCTTATAGTACAACAGTGTAAATTTTCCAGAAAATCAGTTCAGCCATTTGAGTCTATAGGTAACGGACACACACACACAAAGTTCTATTTATAAATAAGTTTATATATATATATATATATTATAGCGAGACAGAGAGAGAGTTGATTTCTTCTTCTTGGAGAAAGCCATGGGAAACAAGATATACATCACTCCTCAAACACTTACAGCCTATTTGTGAAAATTCAACAAACTGATTTTTGATTAAAAAAAATACACTAAATTCAAATAGTAGATTATTTGTCCAGTTGCTTATTTCCTTTGTTCCATTTAATCTTTATTTTAAAAAAATTATCATGTAAATTTTTGTAACTTTGTATAACATTTATACATTACACCCTAATCTTTATTTGGAAAAAAACTTCACTGCTAATCATGCATTACTTTTTAAGTAACACACATATTTGTGTCTTTGTCGTTTCCATTCCTTATATTATGGCCTATACTGTACATCTAATAAGCAGACCTGCTAACCTTTCTTATTCCAGATTGGACGAGACAGCTGTAACACACACTACTTCTCACAGCCGAATAGCTTGCAGAATGCAGGGTTAAGATTTCAAAATTTGTTATGCCTTAAAATTTTCTGTAGACAGAAATAGGACTCAAAACTGTCCCTCATCCTTCATACAGTGTAGACCTTTTTCCCTGTAACTTCTAGTTGCTCCCCAAGCTGAAGAATCTTCAGGGTAATCATTTTGAAGATTACAGGAAAATATTCTGCCCAGTCAGTCATGTTTCTTTCGAAACATGATCACCCATGCATGTATCACATTGGGACTTAATGACTGACTTTTTAAGGACTCCAGATCGTGAGTATTTAAAAAAATTAGTGAATCACTTATTGCTGCAAAATGTTATTGAAAAATTTAATACCAGGGGGAAAAAAAAATAAACAATAAAAAATATTTAAAAAAAAAAAACACACAGAATTACTTCAATTAAATGTTGATAAATACAACTTTGATCCAGGCCATAATTACTCAAAATGTGGATATTTGCTGGATGAAATGTCATGAAATGCCACACATTTGGTAACTTACCAGACCTTGAAACTAGAATCACTAAAAAATATTAAAATGTCACTTATTGTCAAACAGAAATATTCAAGACAACATTTTTGAAGAATATGAAAATCTTTTGAAAAAAATAGGTTATGGTAATTTAGACAATCTACAATAATGTAGATGTTTTTTTTTTCCAATTTATGATATTTGGTAAAAATTTGCAGGAATTTTTTGACAATCTTATTAGTTCCTGAAATTCATTTCAATATGAAACAAAGCATGAGATTATATTGTCAAATATATTTCTCAAAATTGTTCATTTGATTTTTCTAAAGTAACTCCAGAACCAGAACTAAAAGCTTTGAAATTTAAATTCTATTCATAAACTGTTATTAAAATTATCATTAAGACTTAGTTAAAACTTTATATTTTTCAAGTAGTAAATCTATGTTCATGAAGCTATATTAAAAAAGTGACATCAATTCAGATAAACATCTACCAGGCAATTTTTAATTTTCCACCTTTTTACATATAATGAATTTTTTACTTTACCAAATTAGCCTGTTAATTGTATTCTTGCTAATGTAAATTGATTTAATAATTAAAGCTATGCATATTGGCAACAACTATTATTGTATCGTAATGCAATAATTTCTTCAGCTTCTGTAAAACAAAGGTAGATACCTGTAAATGTAAAAAAAATTGCTAGTCTGAGGTTTATTATATTTTTGTTCTTCAATTACTTTCAGACTTAGTTGATATATTATTTTGTAAAATGTTGAACTTTCTGAATTCATTATACAATTATATTTTTTATATCAATTATAAAGCAATATTCACTACAATGTTTTTAATTTGTAATGAATAAATTTGTGTATATTTAGTTGGTAGAGGTATTTTGTTCTTTGTACATTTGCATTTATAGAAATAAGTCAATAATTGTTAATAGTTTAAATGTGCTTCCTAATAATATATATAGTTGCTAATTAGTGGATATTACTAAAAAGTTCAAAAAAAAAAAAAATGTTCTCTGTAATTATCTAGTAGTAATTCAGGTGTCTACATATCTGCCCCATCCACATGGTTGCCATACCTGCTATATCATTTTGATATGAATGGAATTCAAAATAAAAGTAATTTTCGAATTATCTTTGAAGGTTATTCTGTTCTTACTACAACTAAGAATGTTTAAAATTTATAAATTTTTACCTTTCACTACCTACATTTTAAGTCTATTACAACTGATACTTTTAATATTGGGCTTGATAATTGGTAACAGCCAATTTATATATATATATATATATATATATATATATATATATATATTAGTGGAGAATAAAATTGTGTTGCACCAGTAAGCATAGACAATACACAAGACTGACGAAAAAAAAAAAAGATCAGTATTTTAAATCTTGGATTTTACTTGGGATCAAAAAAGCAATCAGTTGCTATTTTGAAATTGGTCAGAATCAAGTTGACCTTAAATATGTTTACATATAAATAAACATTACTAAGCTTATCTTAGTTTGAAACAAGGCCTCAAGTAGAGGACACTTAGTAATAAATATGCTCGTAAGAATAATGGTCTGCAGTATTACATTTTTAAACAATTCTTGATATGCAAGTAGTGTAATGGATACCAGAATTGAAAGTGAAATCAGTAAAGCAAGATCAAATTCATGCCTAGCCTCTCACATTCACAAAAATCCACTTTAGGAAGGCATGAATCCGTTTCTACTCTCTTCAGCTAGGAGTTTAATAGCAGGGAAGACTGAAATCTCTAACTTTGAATAGTAGCCAGTCTAAAAGAAAGGTGGCATACAACAAAGTACTCAAAATAAATTTCAAATTAAAAATTTTAATTTTAAATTAATCTGGAAATAAGAATTTAAAAACAAATTTGGTTCTAAACATTTTTTGTTTTTTCAATAAATAAAAGTGAAGTGCATCTTTATCTTCCAATAACTATCACTTCTCTTATCAGACATTAAATGAACAGAATAAATAGACAACACTATGTCACTGATTTTAATGAAAAGTTATTGAAGCTAATTAAAGTGTTTTAAAAATATTGTATAATCACACATATAATCTCAAAACTTACTTCTGTAGTAATAGTCAACTAGGCTAAACTTGCTAACCATTATACCAGTTTATAGTATTTGTATAAATCATATTCTATACAATTTCACTTAAAATACAGCCTGTCTGAAGTTATGTAAATCACAAACTTTAATAACTCAAAAAAGTCCAAAACCAATATTTGTCAAATTGAAACTAGTCAATTTCCACCTTTGATAAAATATCTAAACTAAATTTTTAGCCACTTTTAATGGTTATATTTTGAGATATACTATTTGGAATATATGTAAATGGACTGACTAAAGTTATGCAGATTAAACTAATATTAATTTAAAGCCTTTGAAATCTTAAAAAGATCTATTTTTTTTCTTATTTTTTTCCCATAATATATGTTGTAAGATTGGTAATGGAAAGGATCTAACAAATGCTGAAAAACATAAAATAAAGTTACTGAATGAAGGAATGTCCACATTGGAAATATCAAAGATTTGCAGAGATCATCAAATGATGAAGAGAGATGTTGAAAATATAACTAGGTTAAAAACTAGAAGCAAAGGAAAAGACTTTAAAATCTTTCTTCCTTGAGAAGAGCACAAAGAGAGTTATAGTGAAACAACCACAGTATTCAGATCTTTGTCTGAAATCGAGGAAGTCAAGGACAAAAGGTGTACAATACTTTGCAAATTGGGATCTGTCAAAAGTCTCCTAGGTAAACACCTCTAAGCAAATATTTTAAAGCATCAAAAATGAACCAAGGAATATATGCAAATTTCTTGGACAAATCATAGGTGACACTCAATGAAACTGATAGATGTCCCTGTAGCAGACCTATGGGAAGTATTTTTAAAACCACAATATCAAAAAACTGAACCTGTTGAAGAAATTATCAAAATCAATGAATAATCAATTGGTGGCTGTTATTGAGAAAGGTCACTATATTAAGATGTAAATGCATATATATTTTTTATTTCTTCTATTATAGGTATTGATCAACTGTTAATGATTTTATTGCCCTGTTATTGAAGTAAAGTCATTTTCTGGTTTTGTATAACTTTAAACTGCAATTTTTATAATAAATCCAGTAACTTTAATAAACATGTAAAAACTACTTAAATTCAAGCTTTGTTTTGACATCTAAAATTTGACATTTTTCAAAGCAAATTCAAGTTAAAGTTCATGCAATTTACATAACTTCAAACTGTACTAAAAATCACTTATGCATACTTTTTTTCTAAGAGTAATGGTAAAATTATATGAATGCATGATGATGGAATGGATTGTAGCTCAGAATGAAAAAAAATAAAAAATAAAAATCAAAGTAAGAGTTTGAATTTTAGTCAAGTTTGTTATATTTAATTATGTACAAATATCCTTTTGAAAGGTATGTATCTAACTCCTCCCACTATTTATGGATAAATAACAGAAGAGACTAGGCCCTAACTAATCTCTTAAAAAGATAACCCTGAAATCAAAACAGCCTTAAGAGAGTTGGGATCCATCAGGCCATTTTGCCTAAGACAACAGCTGCAGTACAATGTGGTGCCTCTATACCACTAATAGGATACAGGACTAATGCTCATGAAATTAGCAGTTTCCATATAGAAAACTTTTGGCATCCATTGGTTGAACTAATTGTTACTGTTGGTTGAAATTTATCAAATATTTTTTGTAAAATATTTTTTCAGAAAATTAGACTTAAGTTCACAAATTTATCACTTTCTAATACAGATGGGGGTCTACTCAAATCTTTTATTTAAAATAGTGCAGAAAATCAATATCTTGATTAAGTCGCTATTTTCTCTAGTTACTATTATATTGTAAGAAATGACTTAATTTTACCGGATTCATAACATGCCTACTTGCTTGTTTCAAAAATATCTTTTAGGTATTTTTTAGTTACCTCCCTTACAACTATATTCACATCTTTTATCTGCATAAAATTTAAATATCTTGATCTTAACACCCAATGAATGTGTATCATACAAAGCTAAACATAATATATATAATTTATAGTTAATAGTTTTCATTATAGTTTATATATTTAATAAGTAATCCTATATGTTTAAGTATTTAGGCATATTAAATACATGTATAACCAAACTAGTACAATGCACAAAAAACTAAATTATTTCAAATTTTGAATCAATGGAATGTGATTAAAAAGAAAAATAGTTTGATGGTATAAAAACATGAAAAATGGTAAATATATATTTTAAAAAAGTACATTTTTTATTTAAGAGAAAATAGAAAATTTTCATTTTTTTTTTTTTGCTTAACACTTATTACCTTAAATCAGTTAACACTTCAGCAAGTAATAACAAATCCTACAAAACTTTAATATGACTAATTGTATAATTACATGCATTTTTTTTCTTTTAATTTAAGCTAAAAATTATTTTCCTATTATCCAAATATTTCAGTCTGGTTTACATTTATTTATTTGCTTCAATACTCTCTTGATCTATGCTTAAAGTTTTGATAATATTAAAGGTTATCACAAAATGTTATATATATATACACACACACACACACAAAAAAAAAAAAAACATTTGAAATAAAACAAATGAACAGAAGAAAAAATTTTCATTTATTTAGAAATATGTTATCAATTTAAGATAATTTTTGGTCGCTTTCTATCATCTTTAGAGTCATAATCCCCAAAATGTTTTCTTTTGTTATCTTGGTCAGTTAATGATATGCTCTGCCCATTTGCTGAGATCAAACTAACAGGGAAAGGGTTTGTATTGCTAGTGGGTATGGTGTGAGTATTACTGATTTGTAAAGTCTGTATATGTGAGGGAGATTCTGTTAATCTAGGTGACTGGCACGGGGAATTTGAAGGAGAGATTGTTATCACACTAGGTGATACACCACTTGAAATATTTTTAGCAGTCTGCTTCTGGAAAGAGTTCAAGGGGGCCAAGCTGAGATCTACTGTTGTTGAGAGTTCAAAATTATTTAGGTCAGACTTTTTCTGCTGTATAAAAGTTTGTGATGATGAAAGAGGTTCAAGTGCAGCTGTTGACCACTCTGTGAATTTACAGTTTGAATCTGCTCCATACAGCTCACTTTGTATAGATTCCTGTTTTATTTCCGTACAGTCTTCAGCAGTTAAGTCCACTTCTGGTTCTAGCTTGATGTGGCTCACTTCAGTGAGAACTGAGTTTGAGTGAGGTTCAGAAAATAGATTAAAGTCATTTGACTGAGAAGAAACAGACACATCCTGAAAGTTTGATGATAACTGTATAGACACTGCAGTAGGGGCAGCTGTACTGTGTGTTGATGGTCGGACAATGGGTGGCGGTGGAAGAATAGAGTCATTATAAGACATCTGATGACTTGATTGATCATGGGAATTAGTCACATTAACAATGGTTTTCTCAGGTAAACAAATGGAATCATTAAGCATGTCTGAACGGAATTGGTTGCATAGCTGGCGAATGTCATCAAGACCTAACATGCCTGATAAATATTCCATGCTGTCTAAAATTGATTTGCTCAGGTTTAATGAACCATTATAAAGATAATCAACAAAAGCTTTCAAAGCTTCAGCAGTAACCTTGCGTGGAAAGCACACTTGCACATTCGTGTCTTTCATGATGTAATCGTATGTTTCAAGAATTTTGGGACAGCAAGCTATCAAGAGAATTTTGTGAACCTGAAATATAAGAAAAATAAATGAAAACATTGTTTATATATATATATATATATATACATACACACACACACACTACAAAAGAAAAGCAACAAGGTTTTAAATGAAATTTAAAAATGAAAAGGTTTCATGAAGCTTTTAGTTTTAAATTTTAAGATAATAGATTAAACTTAATATTTCCAATCATCAAAATACTTTGCTGTATTTGAAAACTACATTGATTGGAAGGAGAAAAATTGCTAATTCTAGCCATCTATCAACACAATGTAAATCTTTTTATTAAAAGAATCATTCAAAATTAAAATGTATTATTCTGAAACTTTATTTAAAGAATATTAGCATATTTAAAGTTTAATTAATCTGATTGAAAACAAATATTTTAGTTTAAAATATCACAGAAATGCATTTTTAAGAGATATATAAGGTGTTGAGAGCATTATTAATAGCCTAACAGCTTTATTGACAACTGGAAATTTAATTTTTTTCTATGGGGGATATATATCTGTAAAAATTACTTGATATATAAAGTAAGCACCTTTTTTATTATATAATTTTTAACTACTAGTATTCTTAAAAATTTATGAAAATATTCTTTAAATTAACTATAGTTACAGCTCTTATTTTCTGATAAAGACTGAGATCCATATTTTCAAAAATTGGCACATAAACACCCAAAAATTCTAAATTCGTTTTTTTGGGGTGGGGGGATTGAATTGTAGTAAACTTTCAGTTTTGATTAGTAAATAGTTTTTATTTAATAATATCACTTATTCTGTACAAAATAATATAGAATTTTAGAAGAATTGTAACTTTATGAATTATTCTAGTTAAAATTTAAAAGAAAAAATTCTTGTAAAAATTCATTATTCACCAAAAATAATGCTTTTATCAATACAATAGTGCCCATAATATATCTTATCCATGAAAGCAATTAAAAGGTTTAATCAAATAATACCTCACTTTTATTACATTTTTAATATTCAGAGCAGATTTTCAGTAACTGGAGATTCCATTTTACAAAAAAAATAAAATTGATGATGTAAATTGTTAAAGGAATTCTATCTCTAATTAATATAAACATTAAGCTATACAAAATTGAATTTCTCAAAATTCTATAAAAATTAAGTGGCAAGGTTAGATGTTAAAAAAAATTTCATTCATTTGTGAAATAAGTTTCATTAAAATCCAACAATTTTGATTTCCAAATCAATGTTTTTCACTGCAAAAAGGATGCTAAAATTTCCTATATTCATTTATGATCACCTGCTGTCACAAGAAAAAATTTTAACCAAAATTTCTAACATTCTAAAAAGGATAAAATAAAATAAAAAATCCTTTGCTTTCTTCTTAATAATAACAAAGATTTTGACAATAAAACTGTTTTTATTAAGTATTGAGCCATTTTTTCTCATCAGATTTTAGCAAATCTTTGAAGATATAACTATAGCTCCTCTTACACTTCATTTTTAATTCAAAACTTTATTTCTTCCACCATTTCTCTTAATAATTTGAGTGAATTATCAAATAACTTTATAAAATAATTCATAAGTTATAATCAAAATTGTGTAACCATAAGAGTAAAACCTCAAAGTCAATGTTTCCCCTTTAATAAATTTAGATATTTTACAATAAAATCGGTATTTAAAGTTAGAAAAGTTATGAGCATTCCCAATACAATAGTTCATGCTGAGATGTAGTAGCCATTAAATATTATAATAAAAGAAATAAGTTTTATAGTTTAGATGCAACATAAATTCTAAAATATATTTTTAAAAACAATGTTGCAGAGTTATTTCCCTCGTTTCATAAAGTAGTTTCTTGCACATCTAATATGAAAAATTAAATTTTTTTATAGAGAAAATTCGATGTTTTTGCAGTTAATCAAATATTTGAACATTCTATAATATACACCATCTAAACTAGTTATCACTAGCATGCAATTTTAAAATTAGAATAATAAATCATTTATTATGGAGCTAAAAGATCTCCAAAGTACAAATCTATCAAATAATCATGCACAGAAATTTTACCTGCATATAATTATTTGATCATTAAACTACAGATTAATACACATATTTATCCACTGTTATCTTGAGAACAAGAAAAAAAAAAGGAGAATTTCCATAAGAGAAAAACCTTATATATTAGATGTGCATTGTGATGCAGTTGATATCAGCATGAAACGAGAAATCAAAGAGCAGAGTCTGAATCCCAGTCAAATTTAAATTTTATAGTTTATGCTGACAGTTTTCGGAGATGATTTGGAATGATGCCAGATCATTTTCTAATTTAAAATAAGATTCTAACACTTACAGGAATGGATATACACTCATTTTGTAGCGTAGCATCACAGAACTGGTTTCCTTTCCACAGTGCTCTTAATGTTTCCAAAATTTTCTTTTCATGGTTCAACACCATGTACTTGTAAACTTTGTTTTCAGATTCTTTTCGCAGTCTATAGGAAAAGACAAAATATAATGGATATAAAACAAATCAACAATTATTATTCCATCAGTTCAGCCGTTTAAACTGAACAATGAAAGTTACTGGCTAACAAATGATAAATCATTTCTTTTTCATCATTATTGGAAACAGATTTATAACAGTACTTGTTAGCAAAGAATAACAAAATTAAAGTAAATGATGGTTCTTTTGAAATATACAGCTTATTTAAAAGAAACTGGAGTGGTGTGCACATTGTAAACTTTTTCTCTGGCAATGTTATAAAACAATTTTTTTAAAATGGCTGTTGTATTTTTGTTTTCTAACATCTTTCCATCTGAATAAATTAATCTAAAGAAAACAAAAATCATGAAAAATTTATATTGAAGTTAATATATGTTGAAGAGTAAATATTGATTGCATGTAGCCCAACAGAAAAAAAATATCTAGATTTTTGTTTTCTATGAATATCTTTAAATATTTTTAAAAAACAAAGAAATATTTACAATACTTATATTAAAAAGGAAAATAGGGCAAACCTTTCTTCTTCAGCTAACTTCTCAGCCAGTTTTTTCGCTTCTGCAAGTTCTGCTTGCCTTTTCTGGACTTCTGCTTGACGTTTCTTTGCTTCAACATCAGCTTGAAGCATCTGTGCCTCAAGGAATTCTAACTGTTGCTTTTTGAGGTCAGCCTGATTTACTGTTAATGGTTTAGTGTCAATCCCAGAGTTTTGGGTATTCAGATTGTAAGAATTTATGGAAGGGCTTGAAGTTGAAGGATTCAAAAAGCTCTGAGATGTGTTGACATCCTGAAAAAGAAAACCAGCATAAAGAACTAAGTCCAATTCTTATAGATCAGTGGTATAATTCTAAAGCAATAACTTAAAAATTTTGAGATTATACATCCTTGTGAAAGGACATTTAAAAGGTTTGGAATTTCAAAATGGCAATGTTTTTTTTTTTAAACAGATGCTATAATTTAATGACCAAGTGTATTTTTTTATTGAAAATCTAATTACTAATAACTGCATAAACCAAATACTAGACATTTAATATGTTACTTAAATGTCCAATGAAATTCAATTCCAGATAAAATTTCATCTTTATTTTAGCAAGATCACAAATATAAGAGCCTAAAGTTTAAGAGAACATTTTGTGAGGTAAAAGTTCATTAGTAGTGGATTTCAAAGCAAAGTTACTAATCTTTATCAAAGTAAATTTTGAATTAGAAATTAAATGAGATTACTATTTTAAGAATCATGTCATTGAAGTTTGTTACTCATTCCATTGGCATTTAACGTTCTTTGTAACCAATATTAAAATTCAAAAAACATACATCTTGCACAGCTTTTATACTTGAACTTGATGATTTACAAATGTTTAATTTTATACTGAAGATAAGTGACTTTTAAAAAGAATGATAATTGCTGAAGAAAAAAAAATATCAATATATAAATGTCATCAAATTTATATAAATAACTAGTAAAAACTAAATTATATTTTAATAAGTATAAACAATTCAAAACTATGTGATGCAGAAAAGTTCTTGGCCTGATACATTAACTGTTACTTGTTACCTTACAATCCACAGATCCAATTGTGATTTCCCGAGAATTATTCTACACTATTTAACAACCATAAATAAGACTCAATACTAAATTAAAAAAAAAAAAATGCAATATACCTGCCACAACCACGTATTATATTGCATTTCCCACCATATTAAATTTATTATTATAAATTATAAGCAATATTGGTAAGAAAATAAATTTCATGGAGAATATGATTTTCCATGAGTTCTTAAAAAATAATCTGTGACAAAATATTATGAAGAAGTTAAATGTTTAAATAAAAATAGGAAAATTATTTTGCTGAGTTACATAGAGCCATAATTACATTTAAAAAACAAAATTAAGAATTTGCAAGTTAAAAATTTTAATTTTCACATCACAATATTCCCCCCCCCCCCCAAAAAAAAAAAATTAGAGCTGAATATAAAAATGATTACTGGTGGAAATGTATAGTGTTTTTAATTTAGGTACTTCTAAATTTTAAAAAATGTATACCAGGATTAATTTTTTTGTTATTAAACAATGTATTTTTTTAAAGTAATGTATTTTTTTTATTATTCCCAGTAAACAAAATACTATAGTGTATTTCAAACAAAAATTACATTGATTGTTGAAATTAAGTTTTTTTTTTTCATCTTCTTGAGGAAGACAACTTTGTTTACAAATAGTAAAATATTGACAAATTAGTTCCGGTTTTAAACTCTTACAAAAATAAGATATATAAAATCTCATTCGAGTATAATTAATCTGATTTGACTCAAATATTATTTTCTTTAAGTTTAATAATATCACAGAAATTAAATTTTTAACCAAACAGTAGCTGTATTTTGAACCAGCAGTAACCATGTTTATGTAGGTACCTCCACTAATTCACTGAAAAAAGAAAAAATAGTATGAAGAAAAAAGTAATCTTTACTAAAACATTCCAAATTTTGATAAAAAGTCATTTTGATTTTTATAATTTTTTGATAACAAAATCATTACCAGAGTTTACAATGGATGATGTAATATTACGTAACTCATCATTTTTTTTCTGGTTAAAAACACATTATTTTGGAAATTCTTGCAAAAATCAAATAATTGTCATATTATAACACTTTCAAGACTTATTCACAAATGAATAAAATTTTCAAAATTATATTAAATCTTGGTAAAAATATATTTCTTTTACATCTGTTAACCCCAATCTCAACCTAAATTCATAAAATTAAATTTTATAATGCAAATGTGTTCTATTAGTTAAACACAGGAGTCATTGGGGAATGTAAATCATTTTTTTTCAAACATTTGGCCTTTTCTCTGAAAATCTCCAAATAATAAAATAAAAATAAAAAATGCAATAAAATTAATTAGATAAGCTTTTAATTGCTTTTATAAAAAATGGAATTTTAAAAGAATTGTTTTAATGTTTTTTTTCTTTTCAATTATGATTTATAAAATTTTAAAATAGCCTTATCGGGGGGGGGGGGGTAGGTCATTGAGTCAAGACTATATTTACTAATAGAAAATTTTAAAATTTAATACAAATTGTTGAGGCATCATTTTTTTTAAATAAGTTTTTTTTAATTATAATATTTCTGAAATTTTATTTGAGTATAATTAATCTGATTTGAATCATTATTTACTTTAATTTTTAATAATATAGCAGAAATTAAATAAGACAGACTGAAAAAAAATTTTTCCATGAATAATGAAATTTTAAAAGAATTTTTTTTTTTTAATTATAATAATTTATAAAATTTCAAAATTTTTTTTTTTTAAATCTACGAAGTCTTGTGACGGTTAAGTTATTAAGTGAAGACTATTTACTAATCAAAAATTGAAAAGTTGAGCCATCATATTGAAATATTTTTTTGTGTGTATTTGAAGTTTTTGTGGGATTTTTTGTATAGTAATGTTTGTATTACATTACAAAAGTCAGGTGTTTCATGGTTTGTTCGTTTTTTTTTTTTTTTCAAATAACGAAAAAAATTTGCACAATTTTATCAATTTTGGTTAGGCATACTTAGCTTAAGAAATGGTTTTATAATAAAGTTCATGCTATAATCAAGTAAATCAGATGAACTTAACTTTAAATTTACTAATTTTCCAAAAATAATGTGTCACTGATGTATATTTTATTTTTTAAGATTTCCTAAATTTAAAAAAAAAAAAAAAAAAAAAAAAAAAAAAAAAAACAACGATTTGGTTAACTGCTAACGAAAATCAAAACTTTTTTTTTTACCAAAATTTCAAACATTAGAAAGAATTAAAAAATTTTAAAAAGTAATTAATAAATGCTTTGATCTTTCCTCTTAATATTAACCCTTTGTTGCATATTGGTTACAGTAGTGACCAATATGCAACAACGTTAGAGAACGGTTACAGTAGTGACCAATATGCAACAAGCGTTAGAGAACGGTTACAGTAGTGACCAATATGCAACAAACGTTAGAGAACGGTTACAGTAGTGACCAATATGCAACAAAGCGTTAGAGAAGCGGTTACAGTAGTGACCAATATGCAACAAGCGTTAGAGAACGGTTACAGTAGTGACCAATATGCAACAAGCGTTAGAGAGCGGTTACAGTAGTGACCAATATGCAACAAGCGTTAGAGAAGCGGTTACAGTAGTGACCAATATGCAACAAAGCGTTAGAAGAACGGTTACAGTAGTGACCAATATGCAACAAACGTTAAGAGAGCGGTTACAGTAGTGACCAATATGCAACAAAGCGTTAGAGAAGCGGTTACAGTAGTGACCAATATGCAACAAAGCGTTAGAGAAGCGGTTACAGTAGTGACCAATATGCAACAAACGTTAGAGACGGTTACAGTAGTGACCAATATGCAACAAGCGTTAGAGAACGGTTACAGTAGTGACCAATATGCAACAAACGTTAGAGAAGCGGTTACAGTAGTGACCAATATGCAACAAAGCGTTAGAGAACGGTTACAGTAGTGACCAATATGCAACAAACGTTAGAGAAGCGGTTACAGTAGTGACCAATATGCAACAAAGCGTTAGAGAACGGTTACAGTAGTGACCAATATGCAACAAACGTTAGAGAACGGTTACAGTAGTGACCAATATGCAACAAAGCGTTAGAGAACGGTTACAGTAGTGACCAATATGCAACAAGCGTTAGAGAACGGTTACAGTAGTGACCAATATGCAACAAACGTTAGAGAACGGTTACAGTTGTGACCAATATGCAACAAAGGGTTAACATTTTAATGGAAAAAATTTGTTTTTAGTAAGTTTGGGGCTTTTTTCTTCAAACTATGCTGTTTTTTTTTTCAGCAATTTAGTAGGGGTACCTAAGAGACACAATTGTCCATTTTTTTTTTTTTTTTTAAGAAACTGTGAAACATGACTTTTTAATGTAAAACATAGAATACCATACTCAGAAAAAAAAAAAAAATGATGTCTCAACAAACTTTTTAATTTTTGATTAGTAAATATACTCTTCACCCCACAAGGTCATTTTGAAAATTTATAAATTATAATTTATAAAATAAAACAATTCTATTAAAATTTCATTATTGAAAAAACAAAAAAATTTTTTGAGTCTATATTATCCTTAAAATATATTTATAAAAGCAATTAAAATAGGCAATTCATTTTCGATATCTAACTTTTAAACAAGTTTTCTTCAAACTTTTATTTGAAAGCTAAATTATTAAATTTACTATTTCCAGTAAGCTCTCTGGTTTATTTCAAACAAATTATATTGATTGGAATATAAAAGTTTTTGAGATTTTTTTTTCAATTTTGCAGCCATTTTTGAGCGATTGACATATTTGTAAACAAAAGTTAATTCTCGGTTTTAAAAATCTTGCAAAAATAAAATATAGATCTGTGACATTATTTTTGGAAAATTAGCAAATTTTATTTTAAATTAATCTGATTTTCACAAGTATTACTTATTTATAGCGTGAAATTTAGAATAAAACTATTTCTTAATCACAGATTTGAACTTTTTGACTTGTCTGTGCAAATTTTTTTCGGGTAAGGGAGGAAACTCTGACCTTTTAATATGCACATAGAAGTTACCATAAAAAATAACTTCAAATGCACACAAAAAATAAATAAATAAATAAAAAATTATTTTAAAAATATGGAGGCAGAACGATTTTTATTAAACTTTTCAATCATCAAATCTTAAAAAAAATTAAGCGCAACAGTTTTTTGAAGATTTTAAAAATATTTTTGAAACTTTATAAATTATTATAACAAAAAAAAAAAATGAAAACAATTCTTTTAAATTTTCATTAGTAATCGAAACTTATTTTCTTCAGTGACTATAATGTCTTTATAATTTTTCTTAGGCAATTAAAAAAGCTTATCACATTGAATAATAGAGTTTTATTGCATTTTTTATTTTACTCATTTTGGAGCAGATTTTTTATAGAGTCAAAATTTAAAAAAAAAAAAAAAAAAAAAAGATTTATATTCCCCAAATGTGTCCTGTGTTAACTAACAAATAAACCGTAACACTTTTTCAAATTTATTAAAATTTCATGGATTTACGTGGGGGAGGGGTAACAGAGGTAAAAAAAATATTTTTACCAAAATTAAAAATAATAATAATAATAATAATAATAATAATAATTTCAGTAATTTGTGAATGAGTACTAAAAGTTTCATTAAAATGCGACAATTATTTGATTTTTGCGAGAATTTCCAAATTAATGATTAATGTGTTTGTCACCGGAAAAAAAGTGGGTGATCATTGTTTCCCATTGTAAACAGCCGTAAACGTTTAACCGCTAACTCAAATCAAAACAAGATTTTCTGCCAAAATTTCGAACATGTTAGAAGGGATTAAAATTTTTTTTTTAAATAATTAAAAATTACTTTGATCTTTCCTCTTAATAATAATAAACATTTTGATGGGAAAAGTTTGTTTTTAAGTTTGGGACCGTTTTTATTCATTATGATCTTTTAGCGATTTCTTAATAAATAATGTCAGTTTTATTGCATTTTTTTATTTTACTATTTGGTTTTGGGGTTTCAGAAAAAGGCCAAAATGTTAAGAAAAAAAGATGATTTACAATACATTCCCCAATGAGTCCTGCGTTTAAAACACATATTTGTGATACAAAATTTAGTTTCTGGAAATTTCATGAATTTACGTGGAGAGGGAGGATAACATGTGAATATATATTTTTTTAATTTTTACCAAGATTTTCTTAAATAATTCATTTGTAAATAAGTCCTGAACTGAAAGTGTCATTAAAATCCGACAATTATTTGATTTTTGCAAAAATTTCCAAATTAATGTTTTCCTTACTTAATATTACAATTTACAATAATACATCATTATTATCCATTGTAATGTAAAAACTCTCGTAACGATTTGGTTACCCGCTAGCGAAAATCAAAACAAGATCGTTTCCAAAAACTTCAAACATGTAAGGATTAAAAAAAATTAAAAAATAATTTGATCCTTCATCTTAATAATAAACATTTTGATGGGGAAAAAAGTTCGTTTTTATTAAGTCTGGACCTTTTTTCTTCATAGTGGAGGTACCTATAAAATTTTAAAAAATTCTTGTAAAAAAGCTATTCCCCTAACCACCACCAAAAAGATTTTAATATATTTTATTTAAAAGTAATTAAAAGCTTTTCTAGTTGAATAAGTAGTTTTATTAAACTCATTATTTTACAATTCAGAGCGGATTTTCGGTAAATGAGTAACTGATTGAGAAAAAAAATTATATAGTGATTCCCCCATCGCGGGGTGAGTGCTGGGGGTTAGGGACCAGAACCGGCCGCGAATAGTTAGAATACCCGAATACTTGTACCCATCCCCCAGTGCTTACAAGTACCTATTTTGAAAAAAAAACAAAAAAAAACCACCATATCAAACTTTCATCCTAAACACTTTTTTTTAACAAACATTCGTACATACCCTTATAAAACATTTTTGGAAAATAGTACTGTATTGGTGACCATACACTTAGTGTAAATTTTCTTTCATACGTACAATAACTGTTTTTAATAATACACTGATCGATACAACCATTGAAAATATGTGTAACAAGACAAAATACTGGGTAAAGTTTTAAAACAATTTCTAAAAACAGAACTGTGATGATGCCAGACTTAGCATAAATTTTCTTCTATACGTACAATAACCGTTTTCTTCAGTTGGAACCGATTCTGAAACCGGTGGAACCAACCCTTACTGGCTACGAAACCTGCTTTGAGAGCTGAGGACGCAGTCGACAGTCCTGCTCCTTTTTCATTTTCCTTCTCGAAAACTCCGGTATCCCCTTCTTGCTTGGCTTCTTGAAGCGCAAACTTCTTGTACAAACATCTTGCCTTCTCGCGAATTAGATTGCCGTCTAGGGGGGTATTCATTTTACGACAATCCGTAATCCACAAAGATAAGGCTGACTCCATCTTGACAATATTCCTATTTCGTACAGTAGAGACTGTCTTGGCACTACTCGAGAAGCTAATGGAAACAGTTTTCCTTATTTCAGCCTCTTTCTTCTTGATGTATCTTACGGTGCTTTCGTTCACGTGGTACTGCCGGGCCACGGCTGCATATGATTTCCCTTCTTTCAGCATATCAAGAAGGGCTACTTTTTCCTGCAGCGTCATAACCTTCCTCTGTCGCTTAGGCTTCTTGCTGAAACCCTTAGAAGAAGCTAGGCGTTTAGGCGGCATCTTAGTGCTTATGCAAAAGCTATTTCACAAAGATTCACAGAACACAAACACTTAAGTAAACTAGTCAGGTCTACGGTTTCCGCGAATGTGACCAAGCGTTTTTTGCGTATCAACCAATGGGCGCAGGTCTTGTACTGCCATCCGATCACCAGCCAATAGCGTTCGAGTATTGGAGCGAACATACACACGCAACTACTGTACCACTTTTAAGACGCCAGCCGTAGATTATTTTCTAGCAAAAATTCCGCGAATGTGTGGCGCCGCGAATGCTAAAACGCGAATAGGCGGGGGCTCAATGTAAAGTGAGAATAAGAACAAATGGAGTTAAAAACATCTAGTTCGTAGCATTTATTTTTCAAAAGTGCTCAATACAGAGTGGATAAATAAGTGATTAAAACATTTTACATTGCTACACAAAAAAAGCTTTCATGTTTCAGTACTACGAATTGTACTTCAAGCGATGGTTGGTAACTGGTGATAAAAATGATTTTTATGAAAATTTAAAAACAAAGAATTTTCATAAAAATCATTTTTATCACCAGTTAACAAGTACAATAAAAACATGAAAGCTTGTGTAGCGATGTAAAATGTTTTTATAATCACTTGATTTACTTACATTCTCCAAGGAGTCCTGCTTTTTTTTAACTAAATTAAAAAAATTTCAGATCGAAATTTCATAAAATTAAAGAGGTTGGGGTAAAAAATACATTTTTACCAAGAATATTTTTTTTAAATATTTAAAAAATAATCTTGAAAATCTTATTAAAATCCGACAAGTATTTGATTTTTGCAAAAATTTCCAAAATGTTTATTTTGCTGAAAAAAAAAAAAAAAAAAAAAAAATCCCTGTAGTAATCTTTCGACTACCACTGACGAAAAAAAATAAAATTAGCCAAAATTTCGTGTGTACCAGAAACATTTTAAGTTTTTAAAAGTTTTCCTAAAGTTTGGGACCTTTTTCATCATGCTATGCTCTTTCTTTATTTAGCGAAAGATTTACCTTTTTTGAACTATACTAGGTATCGCAATTTTTGGGGAGATAATAAGGCAAAGAGTCCTGCGTTCAAAGTTTGTGGACAGAATTTCATTTCTAGACATTTCATTAATTTTTTTTTTTTTGGGGGGGGGGGGGAGACGTATATAAAAAAATACCAAGATTTTAAATTAATTTATTTGTGATTAATTAAAACCCGACAATTATTTGATTTTTTTTTTTTTTTACAAGAATTTCCAAATTAATATCTTTTTCACTGGAAACAAGGCGCTAAAATTCCCATGGCCAACTATAATCCCACGCTGAAGAAAAAAAATGTTTTGGTCTTTCCTAACAAACATTTTAACGATAAATTATTATTATTAAATATTAATAATTATTATTAAATTTGGGGTCTTTTTATCATGCTATGCTGTTTTTAGCGAAAAAGTGAAGGTACCTTAAAGTACCAATTTTTATGTAGAAAGAAAAAAAAAGAATAGGACATTTTTTACTGTAAATACTCTTCATAACCACAACCAGTATGAAAACGGGAACTCATGTTTTATTGCAAAAAGAAAAAAAAAATGGACTGTAAAATGTAGTATTTACTAAAATTACAATACAATTCAATACATTCATTAACCTAACAACACTAACGAGAAAAAGACTGAGAAACTTTTTTCTTGACCTAAAACATTTAAAATATTTTCTACGCTTTCGATTTTTTAACATTTGATGCATATTTGTGCCAGTGATGACAATTATGCATAATGTAAACAGAACATGTGCACAAGTTTAATTTGTGTCGGTTTGTTTGCAGTGTTAGTAGCAAACAAGCTAAGAAACAACTACATAGCTGTGTATCCTAGCAACACAGAACAAACCAATGAAGTGAAAGCAAGTAGTAGCATAAGAAGGGTGGGTGAATGTTGTTTATCAATGAAATCAGATGACCCTCAGAGACTACTACAACGACAGGAAGAGCCGAAAGTAGAACAAGCAGTTTTTGTTTATGAATGCATCCTACAAGAAGTTTGAAAAGATTAAAGAAATAAAAAAAAATCTTACCGAATCTAACTACAAAATATATTTTCACAACAATTCGATGTATAGTCTGTGTGTAAAAACTACTGGAATAAATTTCCATCATCTAAGTGATAATATTTTTTTTTTACTTTCCAAAAATAGATTTAAAAAACCGCTTGCTAATAGGTATAGTCACAAAAAGGGCCTCACTCAACATTACATATACAATTAAAAAAGTAAATAAAACTACTTTTATTAAAGTAAAAACAGTATCTTTCGTTTACCGTTTGTTTAAGAATTGATTTTATGAAGTTATTTTTCGTTTTTTCTTTTTTTGGTTAATGTTGAAAAAAAGAAAAAAAAGGGTGTGCAAGAAATAAATGTTAAAGCAAATTACCTTATCTTTATCAGCATGTTTCTAAAATTATTTTTTGTGATACCGATTCTTTGTGTAATTTAATTTTAGGTTTCAAAGTTGTAAAATACTAAAGAGTTTACAAGCCAAGTAGGATTTTTTTTTTATACGAGCACATTGAATTTGTAGCCTCTTTCTTTTCTGACTACCTTTAAGTTTAACTACTACACCAAATTCGCAATTAGCATTTTTTATTGATTATTGTTTAACGTGTTGGTTTTTGTGTAAATCTTAACATTCATGTAATATTTTAAAGACAAATTATAGCAATTAAAATGTAAGTTACTACATTTTAATTTAATTGCTAAAAGTTGTACCAATAAAGAAAAGATTTGTTTCCTTGTACTCCACCCAAAACAAACTGCGAGTTTGTTGTAATGAATCCCTTCAACTATTCTCCCCTTAAGTCAACGATAACAATAACATTAAAACGAAAACACCGCTTTTTCCCTCTATTTAAAAAAAAAAAAAGGAAAATACATTGACAACGAAAGTTAAGAGCATAATTTTTCGTACTGATTTGGAATAAAAAGTTGTGTGTGTGAGAGGAATTTTCAGGTAATAGGACAAAAAAACAATTTTTAAATAGCAGATTCAATCTAAAAACGTTTGATAGCGATAGACGGTTATTGTTATTGTTTTATGCAATACACGGACTTTGTCGACTTGAAATCTTAATTTTTTCAAATCAATAATGCAAATTTGTAGGCAGAAACTTTACACTGTTAGGGAAACAACTTTGATCTCGGACAAGAACATGCGCAGCAATAAAGAAGGTCGCTTTGTTTCGAGTACCATTTTCACTTGGATGTTTTACATTTCTTCGTGTTTTTTAGTTTTGTTTTTTTTTTATTTTATTTTATTTGTATATTTTTTGTGACAGGGATTCTTTTATTAACAGATACTAACTAATCTATAAGAATCTATATTAAATTTAGAAAAATTCCACTCTAGAACTTTACTCACGCGACAAATAATGTGAGTTTAAGTTAATGAATCAGTTACTGTAACTGTTAAAAAGAACCCTTCATACAAATCGCAAATATTGCGGCACAATGGTACCAGAGAGCAATAATGTGAATATCGCAATAAAATGAAACATAACTATTTTCTGATTGCCTAATGAAATATAGTCTAAATAAATTTGAAATGATAGGTCTTTAAAAATGTACATACCTTTTTTATAAAATACTTTATTGCCTCACCGTCCACTTTTACGCTGTGGAGACTGCTTCTTTCCTTAAACCTCATAAACCAACCTCTGCTAGCTTCAAACCTTTCTTCTTCAGCTTCCTTACCTCTATCAGCCTTCATAGAATTGAAGAGAGTTAGAGCCTTACTCTGAATTAGGCTTTGGCATAGGGTAATGTTATGACTGGTTTGATCTTCTATCCAGACCACTAAAGCTTTCTCCATGTCAGCAATAAGACTGTTTCGCTTTCTTATCATGCGCGTGTTCACTGGAGTAGCACTTTTAATTTCCTTCAAGAACTTTTCCTTTGCGTTCACAACTTGGCTAACTGTTTGGCGCAAGAGGCCTAGCTTTCGGCCTATCTCTGCGTTCGACATGCCTTTCTCACTGAGCTTAATCATTTCTACCTTCTGAAATAAAGTGAGAGACGTGCGGCTCTTTCTTTCACTCGAACACTTAGAGGCCATTGGCCCAATTTCAATATAATAACCGAGAAGTTTGAAATATTACAAAAATTATCAAAATGTGCCGATACACGCAATGAACAAATGCGACTGACAAAATGGCGTCGATCGACTTGCTCGATGCAGTATTACAAGTATTCAATTCGTAAAAAAGCGCAATAAAACGAAGTATGTCTGACTCGTTTTTTGTTTGTTTGTTTTTTTTAATTTAAGTTTGCTATTTTTATTATCTTTATTTTTCTTTAAAGCAAAAAAAAAAAAAAATTTTGATAAAGCAAAGAAAAAAACCTTCAATAATTGCATTTGTCAATGTTGATTAAGAAGTCAATTTTTTTTTAGAACTGAAATGAAATGTTACAAATCCAGGATAATTAGATTTCAATTTCATAGTGTTAAAATTTCTGCATTTTTTTTATCGATTTTATGATTTATTTCCATCTTTATTTTTTATTTTCGTAACGAGACTTAATTTCGCTATATTAGTTAACTTCATAGAGGTTTAAAGAGGGAGAGATTTTGTTGTGGTTAAGAAGACGTAGTGATGATCACTAGTGAACTGAAGACTGATCAACCTAAACGGGCGTCTAACAATTTTTGTTTACAATTATGTTCGGATGTGAAATAATAAAAACAATCTATTTAAAAAAAAAAAGTTCTGTTGCAAAGAGCTTTTATTAATAAAAGAAGTATTTTTATTTAAAACAATCTAAAAATTATGAAACATAAGACAAAAAAGACAAAAATAATATGGTAGGAAATTTTTATTCTAATTATCAGTTATCGTAGAAGTAAAATTTAGGACACAAAAACTACTAGCAGGAGATTGATTAAAAATTCCAGGGGGGAGTTTATAAACGGTGAGGTGGATAAATTGTAGTCTAAATTACGAAAAAAATGAAAATAGCACTGACATCTCATTTTAACAGATATATTTACCTAAATTTACTAAAAAGATTATTCAATAGAATTGCCATTGGGGCCTACAGATGACTTTGCCATCTCTTGCAACTCTTCTGGACGGCCTCCATCTTTAAGTTAGTGAATGCTGCCCTAATCCTAGCCTTCACTTCATCTTTGGTGTTACAAGAAGTTTAACTTAATAATCGAGGAGGTTGCAGTCTGGGGAGTTAGGAGGTCAGATGTAAGGGATGATGTGGTTGCAGAAATTGTCTGACAGCCATGACTGTGTTCTCCTGCTTGAGTAGCATGGTACAGAGTCCTGTTACCAGACAGTGTCTTCCAGCAGCCATCTTCTTGATATGGGTGAAATTAGCTCAAGGCACTTGATGTAGACCTCTGTATTGAGTCAGGGCCCTTACCAACAAATGCAGGAATTCTTGTATTAGAATGATCAGAGTGAATTTTCCAAGTTGTCTTACCTTCATAATCACCATTAGACTCATCTAACTCTTTCTGAATGTTTTGAACTCTTTCCATATTGATACCCAAACACACTGAAATGTTTGTATTGGAGCTTCTAGCATGAATGTCAAGCAATACAGCATGCAGTTTCAAAATTTCTGGCAGAGTGAATTGCTTCATGGTGCTCTTTTTATCACAGACAGTGGCCAACTGACCTTAATATTCTCTGCAGGTGACAAAATTGAAAACAAACAATGTGCATGCACAAAATAAAAATATAAGATGGGGACAATTTACCCATCGCACCCCCTGTGTAACGTGTATGTGTGGAGACAATTTGAGGGATGGGAGAAATTATACAAAATAAATATTTTTGTATTATAAATAAATACACACAAAAATAAATATAAAAGGATTGAATTTTTTTTTTCATAGTTAACCTGATAATTAAGTGATCATTTCAATAATTCACTGACTTTTTTCTTTTTTTAGTGCATGCAACTAAATTGTCAAACTTTTCTCTTTTCAAATATTTAGGGTATGCTGAAAAGTTATGGGCTAAGCCTACTTATAAATCAAAATTTCAATAACCAAACCTCAGATATCTCTGGAAAGGTTTAAACTTGAAAAATGAAGTGCCAAGTATATTGAACTGTGAGGTGATTAAGTAGAATGACATGTACTTTTCATGGCTTAGTTATATTCCAGGATTAGGCTGAGAATATTTCAGCTCATACCTAATAGGAATAAACTTGGCTTTACAAAAAATAAAATATCAAATTTTTACTTTGAAAATTGTATACAAAAAAGAAATACTCATTACATTGTTTAGAAAATCTTAATATAATGTTAAAGTTAGGGTTTGGGGGGAGGGAATCTAAATTCTAAAATGTTATGATGCTGATTATAATTTTAAGTGATAAATTTCTTGGATTCTCTTTTAACTCTCAACGAAAAGACAGTCTCCAAAACAGACGTGACCAATAATCTCTTAAACTTTAAGACCTTCAAACTAGATAATACTAAAATTACAATAACTTAAAATTAACTGATTATTATGCACTCCTCACCAGACCTACCTGTAACAACTTGGTACGTTGGTGATTAGATTGAGGTGGCCATGTGACAGCTGTGTGTGGTGAGGCTAAGGATACTGCTGGAGGTGATGTGAGTTGGGTAGAAGAATGAGAGATGTTACTACTGGTCAATCTGCTAACGTCTTTGGCATCCAGTCCCCCTTCGTCCATTAGATAGAGCAAAGTAGATCGAAGGCAATGGTTGGTATAAATCTTGTTCAAGCTAGCATCTGTCGAAATTGACTTCATAATTTCAGCCATTTTCTTTTCTCCCATTGGTTGCTTGGTATACCAAACAGTATGATAAGCTGGATCAATATTGAGTTTCTGATGACAAAAGAATCTTGGATAATGTGGATCCAGTTTGGAAACGTATTTTAAAAAGGTACTCACAGGGCAGTTAGCATCCCCTGGACGTTCTCTCATCATCACCTGATTGTTGCCTCTCCTCAAAGCATCACTTGTAGTTCCTGATGAGTCTTGTTCAATGAAATATACAAAACGAATATTATTGCTATCAATGTCCATTCCAAAATTGTCTTTTGTCAAATGAGGAAGATTTTGTCGACACTGACGACCAAAATAAAGATAAATATCCATGAAAATTCTCTTTTGCAGACGATCAGGATCAGAAAGATTTTGGTTACACCAAGCATAAGCTTTCTTTACTTCTTCAAGAGACAATATGTCATGATGCTGAACATCAGCCATGCCTTCTTTTTTTAGACGTTCCCCTAAAGCCACCCAGGCATCATTCAAAGGCTTTTTTAGAAAAGTGTCATTGAGAAAGTCGACACCAAATTTAAGAGTAAAACGGTTTAAAGCATATCTGACACTCCTTAAGGCATTAAATTTGTATTTGCTGCCGTCGGCTTTCCTAAGATCTCCAAAGAAAGTAGTCAAGTAGGCTAATAAACGTTCTTTGGCGTCCATGTTTCCACTTGTAATATGATAACACAAGTTCTCCAAAGATAATGGTTCTCCTCGCTTAGCCAAATAATGTCGAAATTTAAGGACAGCATATTTCTCTGCTTGCTGGCTAGACTTTGAATCCTTATTCAGAAGACACTCTATTTCTTCATTGTTCAATGCATTTGATAAATACAGACCACTTCCACCTCCATTACCAGCTTGTTCTACAGATTCGGTCGCCATTACACAAGAGATCACAATCAGATGTGTAGTTGTCAGTTATTTTCAGCCACTCATTTACACTTAGTCAATTAAACACAGATAGATAAAACATCAAGATTGAAAAAAAAAAACGACTTCTTTGGACATATGCAAATAATACTGCTTAAAGTAGTAGTAGACAAAGACGCCATTTGTAAAATCACTACGCAATGTAATACACAGTTGTTACGAAGTAACAATGTTATTATTGTCCATCCAACCTATTCTCTTCCTTTTTGTTGATAATATACTCTAGAAAAACACATTGGAATTATAACTCAATAGATTAAAGCTCCAGATTTTTAGGTCAGAATTCCATAAACTGTTCAGTTGCGAGTTACTGCGAAACAGAAATAGTGACGCTGGTAATGGCGATGTGCCTGTGGTGAGTAGCAAACAAGTCAGCCAGCCAACAACAGCCGGCTGCAGTCTGAAAGCAGACATAACAACTGGGTTGTGAAGTAGAGTAAGAAGAGTAACAGCAGTTGTAGTAGCCCAGTTCACGGCGGCAAGAGAGAAAGAAAAAAAAGCGACCAAACTCAGTCCAGCTTTTACAGCGGTTTCAAGTCTACGACACAACACAAAAAGAAAACAACACTGACTATGAAACAAATTTAAAATTACAGCTGAGTAGTTGATTCGTTTTTTTTATTGCTTAAGTTATTAAGCATAAATTGTTTTAAATTCGATAGTTGCTAATCAGTATCATGGGATATTTTTTCTGACTTTTAACCAAACCAATACCCAGGAATTTTGAAAAGGATAACGAAGAATGTCCCCTAAAAAAATAAGTGTGAGAGTGATCCCTAATTGGATAGAACATGGAAGAAAAAAAACGACCGAGGAAAAAAATAATGCATAAAACGCATTTCAAGCCTCTTTTTCTCAATTTGCTGTAAACAAAAATTATCTTGCACATAAAATTAATTAGACTGAGGTTTTTATTATTATTTTGATATAAATTTTCTAGATAACCAACAGCTAAGTTTAAGCTATTGTTTGCACTGATGGTGCATTTTTTTTATCGATTCGATACACAATGAACAAAAAATTGACTGGTTCATGTCTAAACAAGCAGATAAACAGATTTCATGCACTTACACTTTAAAACTTTATTTTTATGATTGTCATCTACAACAAAAATGATAAAATTAAAAATCAGTTGTCTTTTTAAAGTCTTTTTTTTATCTGCATCTGTTTGAGTTTGACAAAAATTCCAAAGTTGTTGTTTTTTTGTTAATGCTATTGTTATTACTCAACAAATGTAAAACTAGTCTAAAAGCAATCCAATATGAAGAAATAAACAAATTTCCACATAAAATTATTCCAAACCAGTCAGACGATTTTTAAAAGCATAAAAAAAAATACACAGACACACCATCGATTAACTCAGCGCAATGAATTATTAACTGAGTTAATAATTCATTGCGCTCCAATATTATAAAATGTAATGTAAAAAATAAAAATGAATGTCTTTTTCTCTGAAAGTTTAAACTGTTGAGTGTTGATTTGATCAAAAATCAACTTTTTAGATTAAATTTCTAATCGATTCCAAAGTCTTTAATAAATTTGTTAGCATGTTTAAAAAAAAAATAAATTAACGCTACTACAGAAGTAGTTTTTTGTCATTAGAAAAAGTAGTACTAAAAAAACCAATAAAGTTGGATCATTACATCGTCTTTATTTAATACACTTCCAAATCTGAAGACGAAAGTAAATGAATTGAAAATATTTAGAGAAAAAAAAGAAAATTCTTTAAAAATAAACTTCATTGATTTTTGTGTTCTTCATACAGGCTAATAATGAAAAATTATTTCTTCAGCCTATCGAAAGAAAGCTATAAGATTTTATATATTGAGTCATCACTTTTAGACTCAGGTTTAGTTTTAGCACAAATAACTTATAGTTATGCATATCGAACTTCATCAGATTATTATGACTCATCATAATATATAGTAGCAGTAACGTTATTGAATCAACTCATTTTTTAAGTAATTGTAAAAGTAACTTGAAACACATTCTAGGGGGGAAAAATAAAATAAAAAGCAACACTGAATTTTAAAAACAAAGTGAGTTACTTTGTTGCTGTGTTGATTCTCATATGTGTAGAGAAGGCTTGCATACATTGCCAAACTTCTCGTGCTTAGCTTCATTTTCCCCCCATTCTAGCAAGTTTCGGTAAGCTAAATTTTTTGAAAAACTGTCAAGTTAAAAATTTATAATACATACCTGATCAAGATCTTTATCAACTGCTATTTTTTCATATCTATTCTTCGAATTCTGTATGCCATGGCGTAATTTAAACCTTTGCAACCAACCAGTAGAAAATTCACACGGTTCGGCAATACGTAATAAACGATGCAATTGCTTGGCTTTGGCAATTAAAATTGGTCCGGAGACTAACTGGTCATTATTTCGGCGCTGCTGGTACCATTCGTACAGCGATTTATCAAGGTCAACTGACCTGGGTCCATGCATAGTTTTCCGTTTAACCAGACTATTGTTTGAGTCATAGTCTGCATAAAACCTCAGAATCTTCTTTTTCTGCTTTTTTATATCATAAACCGTAGATGTACCCACACCATAATGACCACTCAAGCTTCGTGCAGAGTAACCTTGATCTAACTTATGTAAAATGTCCACTTTTTGTGAAATGGTCAATGTAACATGCTTTCTTTTCAAACTGTTGAGAATTTCATCATCTTTTACGTTAACATAGGAATCTAAGTTTTCAGATGTCATTATGACGGTGATGTGATCTAAAACATTAAGATGGCTGTAGAAATGTTGAAAAAAATATTGGTTCGTATATTAGTCACAGAAATGTCCAAACAATGAGCAATTACCGTCTATACGACATTTATACTGAACTACGAGAAAAGGAGTCGGATTTTTAAAATAAACTGTGCCGTCCGGATTTGTGAATATTAATCGCCCGGATGTGTGGAAAATGTGCTAAAACTACTGCTGCTGCTACACTAACACTTTATTGACGAAAGAAAGAAGAGAAGGATTACTGGTAGGAGGTAGCAAATCAGGTAGACGTGGAGACTTGGGGAAAAAAGCTTTTTTATTTTTTTTTATTTGTAACTACTACAACTAGTTAACAACGATAAAAATCTAAAATCCGGCTAATTTGGTAGATCAGCACTAAAGGGAAAAAAACTACGAGCAAAATAAATTATTTTTAATGTCTCGTATTGTAACAATGTATTGTAAAACTAAATCAGATAAATAAATCCAGTTATTGAAAACTGAAAAGGTTAAATTTGTCAATAATACCAAGAATTGGAAATGCTTGCCCTGCTTCTACATTGGTGTTTTGCACTGCAGAATGTCAGTTTTTCTTGCATTTTTTTTTTTTTTTTAATCAAAAAAACTTTTCTCTGAGCTTCATGTTATAGAACGCTTTCTAAATATTTTCAAACAATATATTTTTAAAATTTTTTCCTCAGATTATTTTATTTACTTATGACAAAAATATTCAAGATAAATTTCCTTTTCAAAATGATATCAAGGAGACTAGCTGAGGGCCATTGTCATTTCAGTTCAAGGATATGAGTGTTTAAAAATAGATAGTTTTTTTAACTAAAGTAGTGTTATGACGTTTTTGTTTATAAAAGGTCTTCTAGCAAGACAACAATGTAAAATTGTAATTAAATTAAAAATAATATCAAATAAAAACGTAAACCTCATTAGTCAATAATCTATATTATCCCCAATGTCTTATTGATGGTCGCATTGTGAAGGTAAAAGTAGCAGGTTAATAAGTTTGATTCTGACTAGGCGCCCCCACATTTTGGCCTTGTGCTTAGACTAAGCTAAGTAATTATAAAATCTGCATGATTTTTTATTGCAAGTAATCCATTTTTTTTTAACAAGAAAGTATAAAATTTTAAAATTTCCAAATATTTTAATTGACTTCAAGTTCTATTTTAATTTTTAAAAATTACTAAAATAATTTTTTTAAAATTTAAATTATATTTTCACATGATGTTTTAATAATGACACCAACTGGATCCAAAAAGTTTCTTCAACCATAAAAATAAATAAACATTATTAAAAAATATACGAAATCTATTAATGGTGACATACGATAACTGGTGACTTTCAAAGAATTTGTTGATTAACACAACACTAAGTTTTACGTACTACGGTACTACCATAATGATTGACAATAAAAGATTGAATAAAAATGTGTACACAAACAACACTTACCTCTGATTGACGAGTTATACTTGTTCGTTTAAAACGTATATTCTCTTGAGATTTAGGATTAAATAATTTCTCTCTCGTATTGTTTCTTTTAAATTTCTCATTTGCTTGTTGATTACCATTATTGGTTCTTTCCTTGCAGCCGTCATTCTTTCGTGAAACTTTGCATTTATTTGGAAAATCTTTACTCCAAATAATATCGAAAAGGGCTGTAGAAGTAGCCCTTATAGAATGGTTTGTATATATTTTTGAAAGATTTGCTTCCAAAGAAATCTCTCGCATCATATTGGTCATTTTGTTGAGGCCAAGACCCCAACAATGGTACCAAGGGTCCTGCTCACAAAATGGATCAGTTTCCATGGGTCGCTGGAAGAAAGCATCACAAGCTGGATGCCGCTTAGCCAAGAACTTCTCAAAAGATTTTACAGGACACACAGCAGTCCCTGTCTCATAAATAAAACCGTTCTGTCCGACATTAGCTAATAATGACTGTCCACGATTGATAAGCCTAGGACCACACTCGAGATCAACATCAGTAGACAAGTACTTTTTCCCGGAGGCGTCAACCCCAATTTTAAAATGCTTGCCTTTGAGGTCTCTGAGGTTTTCGCGACCTCGACGACAAAAAAACATTTCCGTCTCGAAAAACACCTTTTTTAGCAAACTTTTTGGATTATCTGGCGAGAATACACCAGATGTGTAAATCTTTACCATGTCTTCTTTGCTAATAGGAGGATAGTGGTGGATTTCGCCTTTTCCTTCACGTTTTAACTTGTTGATCTGGGCTGTAAAAACGGAATTTAGACGTGGATGTTTTGTGATATCAGTTTTGTGAAGATCCAGCAAATGTCGCCTTAACCCGAATCGGATTGACAAAAGACCGTTTTTAGTATACAAATCTCCGTCCGGCTTTCTGACAGTTGTGAAAAACTTAATTAAATGGTCAACAAGACTTTTTTCGTCAAAATTTTCAAAATCAACCCTTCCTCCTTTAGTTTTTTTTAAGAATTGCCGAAATAGCTTAACGGAACTGGCAGTAACTCTCTTAGTATTTCTGGATCCAGCCAGCTGGTTCCATTCGTCTATATTGATAAAATGTACATTATTGCCGTTACTATTGGCCGCAGGCGTATTATTAACAGTATTAGTCTCATTGCAAAAGATTTGTCTTTTGATGTTAGCATTATCTTCTCGTTTACTAAGGTTATGCTTATTAAGGTTATTCGAATCACGTTGCAACGCCGAAGGTTCTATTTTTTCGTTAATATCCGCCATTTTCATTAAAGTCAAAAGTAGGTTTCCTTATCATTGTCGTATAGCTTTGCTACACCAGTGAAGTTATTGGCTGAAGACAGTCACGTGATTAATCCATTTTTTTTTTCTAAATGACGCACATGTGTCAAATTCCAAGCTCAAGAAAAAAAGGGGGAAAAGAACCTTGCTAAACTACCGAATAGCTTCGAAAATAGAATTTAAAACTCATCAAAAAAATATTTCCCCTTCTAATTTAACTTTAAGAAATACTAACGAGTTACTCTTAAGTCTTCCGTAAGTAAGTTACCTATAAAAAAAATAGTGCTCAAAAAACAAAGATAAATATTTTATGTATTTTTTATAAAAAGGTCCACAACTCTACTCCACATTCTTTTAAAGAAAGTCGTATGGAAGAAAACGCACACGCTTCTGCTTAAGTAATCAAAAACAATACTGGTGTCAGTGGTGTGTATATGTTTCGAAATAGGAAACTGAAATTTTTGAAGATTATCTCTTGCTTTCCCTACAGATGCACACAAAGTTTCAGTTGTTGGCTGTTTAGTAAAAGTATCACTAGCAACAATCATAAATGTCAGCTACATTCGTCATTGCTCACACACCACACGGCAATAGTGAGGGAGGACACAGCATTATGAGAGGAGAAGGGAAAAGATACAAAAACAATCTTAATTCGTTTACCATTTCTACTTCGGTCTCTCTATCCTTTTTAATGAATAGGAGTAATAATGCACCATAAAACTCGTGGATTTTTATTATTATTACTTTTTTAACACTGTGGAATAAATATTTTTGCTTTACTTTCTCATTGGATTTGACAATTATTTTTTAATTACGCTGACTAGTATTTTAAGTTGAAAATTGAAAGAATTTCAATTTCTGATTTGTTCTTTTCTGCACTATTTTTTTTTTTTTTTATGCGTGTTACCCCCCCAAAATGTAAAATAAGCCCGTTTTTATACTTGAACGAGTATTATACAAAAACTGCGCATAAAAAAAAAATTAAAAAAAAACTTTAAAGCCCTACAAATCATTTTCTGATCTGAAAGCATTAAAAAGAATGTTTTTAGTATGTAGGGGCATACTTTTATTTTTTTTAGTATGTGCAGGATTTTTACTCATAAACCAAATTTTTAAAAATAAAAAAAAATTTCTTGAAACTTATTTTAGTTTTAATAGAAAGCTAAATGATTAAATTTACTATTTCAAGTAAGCAAAACTCAGAGATTATATTGATTGGAATCTAAAATTTTGAGATTTCTTTTTTTCTTAAATTTTCGACCGTTTTTGTGCGATCGACACATTTGTAAACAAAAGTTAATTCTCGGTTTTAAAAATCTTGCAAAAATAAAATACACATCTGTGACATGACATTTGCTAATTTTCCAAAAAAAAAAATTCTTTCATAAGACATTAGTGCCCATATTTTTTCATAAAAGTAATTAAGTTTTTCTAATGAAATAAGTTTTATTGCATTTTTTATTTTATGATTCGGAGCAGATTTTCTGTAACTGGTGGTAATGTTAATTTTTGCAAATGTTAAATTAATTTGATTTACACAAGTGTTATAGCATGAAAAAACTATTTCTTAAAGACAGAGTTAAACTTTCTGACCTCCCCACCTACATATTTGAAATGTTATGACAGCTCAACAGATGCAAGATAAGTGTATAAGGATCACAAGTGATATGATATAATTGTACAATTTTTTTTCCGGTAAGGGGAAGAAACCATGAAACACATGACCTTTTAATGACATATAGAAATTACCATAAAAAAAAACTTCAAATACACAAAAAAAAGTTATTTATAAACTAACTGCAACAAATCTTTGAGGTATTTTAAAAATATTTTTTAAAGTTTAAATTATTATAATTAAATGAATAAAAATGAAAAAAATTTTCCCCAACAAAATTTCTTTTTTAAAAATTTCAAGAATTTACATGGAGAGGGGTGTAACAGATGTAAAAAAAAAAGAAAAAAAAAATTTTTTTTTACCAAGGTTTTGAAAAATAATAATTTCAAAAATAATTCCTTTCATCTGTGAATAAGTCCTAAAAGTTTCATTAAAATCCGACAATTATTTGATTTTTGCAAGAATTTCCAAATTAACGTGTTTTTCGCCGGAAAAAAACTCAGTTATGTAATATTATGATTTCCATTGTAAACTCTCCTAATGATTTGGTTACCCACTAACTAAAATCAAAACAGAATTTTTTTAACCAAAATTTTGAATGTGTTAAACAGGATTAAAATTTTTTTTAGATAATTAAAAAAATACTTTAATCTTTCCTCTTGATAATAACAAACATTTTGATAATAAAAACATACTTTTTTCTAAGTTTCAGGACTTTTTTACTCATACTATGCTGTTTTTTCAGTGATTTAATGGAGGTAATAATTATTCAAGTTAAGAGTTAATATCAAGTTAATATGATGTTGCAGAATTAAAAATTATACCAACAATGTTACTAACACAACAAAATACTAGTCATTTAGTTTTCATAAAAGCAGTTGTTGATAGCAACTTTTAGCTACTTTGACTGTAAATTTACTATAGTTATCACTTATTTTCTGATAATGTGTCTAAATTCTCCAAGTAGTTTTGTGTATCACTAATATAAACATTAAAGGGTAAAAAATGAATTTCTTATAGAAATTCATATTTGTAGAGCTTAATCTTTATGTTAGTTATAAGCACAAGTTCTTGGAGAATCAATTTTTTTTGTCAAACATTACCACCAGTTACAGAAAATCTGCTCCGAATCATAAAATAAAAAATGCAATAAAACTAAGGCATTATTTCATTAGAAAAACTTAATTACTTTTATGAAAAAATATATATTATGGGCACTAATGTCTTATGAAAAAATTTTCAATGATAAATGGCTTTTTATAAGAATTGTTTTATTTTTTTTTAATTTTGTATTAATCATTAGTGGTTAAGTAATATCATTATTAAGAAACAATAATATTAACTAATCATAAATGAAAAAGCTTACAATTCAGCACTACCAGTATCTTAAAAAGAGTTTTGATTTTTGTGTGTGTGTGTGTGTGTGTAAATGTGCTGAATTTCATAAATACTGGTGTCCATATACAATGTTATCAGAAATAATAGTGGTGACTATAGTAACTTTAAAATCTATTAGTAATTTTCGTTACATTTCCTCAACAAGCATCTTCATCAGTAAGCCTATAAAGCCAAAGTACCGAAAATTCAATAAAATATTAGATTACTCAGAATATTTTCCTTACGTTTTAAGATTACTGAGTAGTTAAAAAATTATATAATAAAAAGACGGTTCACATAATATTCCAGTAATTGTTACACAAATTGTTCCCCTTCAAAAAAAATTCCTAAACAAGTCTATTGAGACTTCCATGTTAAAAATACTCTTCTGTGATATATTAAAATAAGTAATATTTATTTCAAATCAGATTAAACTTTACATCACCTAATCAAAGATTCAGAAAAGTGTATTTTACTTTTTAAATAAAGAGGATTACATTGTGTTGATGAATTTGTAAATAAATGTGGACAATTTTAGCCATTTTAGCAATTTCAAAAACAAATTAAAAAAAAATTCCAATAAATTTAAATTCAGTTTGAAATAC
The DNA here is from genome assembly GCA_037127315.1 of Ascarosepion bandense. Taxonomy (NCBI): domain Eukaryota; kingdom Metazoa; phylum Mollusca; class Cephalopoda; order Sepiida; family Sepiidae; genus Ascarosepion; species Ascarosepion bandense. The sequence continues at coordinate 524,872 of JBBBDQ010000264.1, forward strand.
AGCAAAATATTTTGATTATTGGCAATATAAATTTAATCTATTAGCTTGAAATTAAAACTAAAATAAAAGTTTTAAGGAAGATTTTTCATTTTTAAAAAGACATTTTAAACCTTAGGTATTGTTTTTTTATGGTACCTATATTTAAGTTACTTAACTTTCATGTTCAAAATAGCCTTCATCATACTTTAAGATATGAGTGCATTATGAGCTCATTCCAACAAAAGATTTTCATTTACCATTACTTGGTTGTAACTAAATTTGATTGTTTTTTTTTTTTTAAATTCTCACTTGTATTTTCAATTTGGTTTATGATAAACAGAAAACATAGCATATTGTTTGTTATTAGAACATTCAAAATTTTTGGTTAAAAATTTTAAGAAAAAATATGATTTTCTTGCTTTGTTTATGAAAGCAAAATTAGTTCTGACAATGAGATCCTGTTTTTCTCATTTAGAGAAATAATACAAACATCTAAATTAAAGTCCTTCAGCTTTCATTTGAACTTAATTGACCAGTTTAAAAAAAAATAAGTTCACATTTTGATTTAATATTTATTATAAATGGTCAATATTATTAAGAAAAGAAAACAGGATATAGATAATTATGTATTTACTTAAGATATTGAAAATTTAGTCATGAGGTACTGTTTTTTGGTTTCTTCTTAAGTAAGCTTTCTAAATCATCTTTTTTATTAGAGATACTGAGTAAAAAAAAATTTAGCAGAAATCTAAAAATTTACAGAGAAACTATTAGATTTTACATAATGGAAAATACTTGTTTAGATTATCAAATGAAAATAAGTTATATATAAATAAACTTTATTGAACAACATATTTATTATTTTATCCCACTATATCCTGCCATTTTTCAGTCAACTTCAGAATACTATCTTTCCAAAACATTATCTGAGTAAAGAACTACTTTCTGCACCTTTTACAGTTTTTTATGGAATTTAAATATTTTTCATTAAAAGAATTCCATAAGGACTAAATTATAATCCAAATGTGCAATATGGTGGATGAATGAAAACTCCCTGACCAAGCAGTAACAATTTATGCCAAGTCACTAAAGAAATGTATTACAAAGTAATTCCAGATGTACACTTTTCATCAATTGCTGCTTTCAGTCAGTCTTAGAAATGTGTTTGTTCAAATTAATCATTTGCTTCTCTGGAAGGAACATTTCCCTTTGAATTCAACTATATACAGAATATCTATAACTTTCTTTGGATGAAAATAAATCTTTGGTGTAATGAGCTATGTTTCATTTTGCTTGTCTCAAATATCCTGTATTAATAAATCTAGGAATAAATCTATATCTGGCCTAATGGAATACATTTCCTTCTATAAAAAAAATGCCCTACACTTCTTAAATGGTTACATACTAACTTAAAGTTAGCATGGAAAAATTACCATATCAGCCAACAGTGGCTGATAGCTGATAGGGTGTACATACCCAAAGAAAAGAATTCTAAGGACTGGCCAATTTTGCTTCTCAATGTAGAAGAAAAGATATTTTTCGCAGTTTTAGCATCAAGGTTGACCAAATACATTCTCAATAACGAGTATATCGATACTTCAGTACAGAAGGGTAGTGTTCCAGGAATAGCTGGTTGCTTAGAGCATGGAAACATGTTCTGGGAGGCCATTCAAAAAGCAAAAATTAAAAGAAAAGATTTGGATGTCATTTGGTTGGACTTAGCTAATGCCTACAGATCAGTACCTCACTAAATGATACAATTATCATTAAAATCGTACCATATTCCTGAGGAAATATCTAAAATGTTAGGAACTTATTTTGATGGTTTCCTCATGTGTTTCACTACAAAAGACTTTATGACTAAGTGGAATAGACTCGAAGTTGGAATTGTGATGAGATGTACAGTGTCACCAATACTTTTTGTTCTAGCAATGCAGCTGATTCTCAAAGCAACAAACAACTGATGTTGTTGAGCTTGGTGAAGGTCGTCAAATGCCACCAGTGAAGGCATTCATAGATGACACTACAATCCTCTCATCCAAAGTAAGTTCAACTCACAAGATATTAAGCTCGATGGACGACCTAATAAGTTGGGGCAGAATGAAATTTAAACCAAACAAGTCCAGAAGTCTTTCTCTTAGGAAAGGAAAATTGAATAAAAACATAAATTTTGTAGTAGGTGGTCAAAGAATCCCTACTGTATCAGAAAAAGCAGTGAAAAGTTTAGGTTGGTGGTACGATCAATCCTTAAAAGATACCAACCAAGTAAAAGAAATATCCAGATCATTACAAGAAGATCTCCATAAGATAGATGTTTGTCCTCCAAAAGGAAAATACAAGAATACAAGGTATGGTGCTTAGAGCATGTACTTATTCCAATGCTACTATGGTCCCTACTTGCATACAAGTTTGAAAGGAGTACAATTGAATCCATGGAAAGAAAAATAAATATATCCAAAAATGGGTGAGTTTGCATCCAGGCTTGTCTGATATTGCATTGGACTGCAGACAAGTAAAACTAAAGTTGCCATTTAAATCAATTGTGGAGGAGTACAAATCCAGAAAAATCAGACTTCAAGTGATGTTGGATAACTCCCAGAATAAAGCAATAAAAGCATTATAGCTTACATTAAAAACAGGGAGAAAGTGGAAGGTCAGAGAGACAATAAAAAGTACTAAAGACAATCTAGCTTTCAATGACCTCATCGGATACACTCAAGCAGGGAAAGAAGGGTTAGGACTAAATGAAAGGCAATGGTGGTCAAGAACTTCTGGTAAAGATCGCTGAGACATGGTCATCCAAAATGTAAAGACTCGTAAAAGGAGTGCAATAATCCCAACAAGGCCAATGGACAAACTGGGAGGAGGCTCTGCAAAAATCTATTACTTGGAAGGACATTTGCCAGATGGCTCCACTCAGGTTTAGTTTTTTTAATACGTTCCACATATGACCTGCTACCATTTAAGAACAATCTTGTTAAATGGAAGAAAGAGAGCGATCCTACTTGTCCCCTGTGTAAGGAAAATCCACAAACATTAGAACATGTTCTTAGTTCCTGTAAAACAGCCCTTGGTAATGGAAGATATATATGGAGGCACATTAGTGTTTTGGATGAGCTGGTCAAAATTATAAAGAAATATATGAAGGCTGAGTCATCTAATTCAACCCAGAAATTTGTTGCAGAGGAAAACATATTCTAAGCAAACAAGCAAATGTCAAGCTATAGCTGGAAAAAAATCTCCTTAGTTCTGGTGGCATTTGGGAGGTATCTGCAGACCTTCCTGGTTAGTGTAATGATTACCCTAAAATAACATCAAGTAAAGGTCTGCGACCAGATAATGTTCTTCTATCAAGGGTGAACTATAAAATCATCCTGGTTGAATTAACAGTACCATATGAAAGCCAGATGGAACAAAGCCATGATTATAAAACTAATAAATATGAAAATCTAAAATCAGAGCTAATATAGAAGTATAATATAATTGTTAGAGCAGTGGAAATTGAAGCAAGGGGTTTCATTGCAGGCACTCTGTTTCTGGGCCAAATTGGAATCAAAGGTGTAATAGGGCCAAAAGTATAAAACACCTAACAGAAGTAACTGAAAATAGTTCTATGTGGATATGGAAAAGAAATATTCTGTGGAGTGTTTCAGTGAACATGACGGCATGACATGACTGATCATGAATGCGTAAATGAGGTTCATGTTGCATTCTCAGAATGCAAAGATTGCAGTTTATCAAAATTTTTTGTAAATTTAATTTTGCCATTAAACATTTGAACTAGTATAACTACAACACACTTGTATATCATTATAATGGGGCCTCACATCAGTGAGGGGGGGGCCGGTGTGCAAGTGAAACCATTGAGAGGAAGGCCCCGATGACCCCAATTTAAATATAAATTCGAAAGGAACTCATTAAAAGAAGTTCAATGAAGTCATATGCCATAGAGAAGCTCGGTGGAAATGTCATTGGCATGAGGAGCATTACATATTCAGCTCGCTTCAGATGAGTTTCAATTACTTTCCAGTAATTTCCTTCTTCTGTATTGTTGCAAAGTATTCATTATTTTTTATCACCCATCACAATTTATTTAAAAAAAAAAAAAAAAAAACTATTTTTGTTATTCTTATGAATAGATCACACATGGACATACAGTAATGTAGGTTCTTTTATCACTTAATTTATGTGGGAGCCATACACTAAAGTGATTAACATAATCAAGTTGCAAATTAATTTTCATGTTTCATTTAGATATTTTTGAATAAATTGGTTATCTTCTGTTTTGTGTAATGTTGGTTATTCTCACTACACGATGTCAAATTCAACTGGTCTAACCAACTATAGAGTATCATGAAATTTTGAAAACCACTTTTGCCTTCTATCTGAATTTCTAGCATGAGGAAATATCATTATTTACACCATTTATATTTTGGACTATTGTCCTCATTTTTATTATTACAATGTTTTGGTCATTTTTACCCTACAGCCATCACCATAGACTGCACAATTCATTTTTTAAAAGGGACTTTTTTATCATTCTTAAATTAAAAAAAAATTTATATACCAAGGATATTACCTATTTTTTTCTGTCTTCAGTATAGAATAAAAACAAAACAAAAATACAATTTCTTTTTAAGTGAACACTGATATGACCTCTGTCATAAAACCAAAAGTGATCTTATTTAATATAATTAGTTTTAAGAAGGGGAGCTGAAATATTGATATTTGGAAGTAAATCAAACTAAGAATTTTTCAGCACCCTCTCATAAAACTAAATACAATTAAATGATCTTTTTGAGTGAAGTTAAGTAAAATTAAACAATACTAATGCCATCTAATGCCAAAAATAGAATGAAATATTTCATCAATAAAGTAATCAAACATTTTTTGATTTACATGTAAAACAAGGCTCAAATTATACTAGACGAATAATATAACTATGTAATATTGATTTATTGTGTACTTATGAGATAGATAAATTATATAAAAATATTTTAACTGATATGGTTATTATAGCCAGGTGTGCATTGTGGTTTAAGTGATAACGGCTCTGAATGAAAAATTCGAGAGCAAAGTGAATTGTAGCTAGGTTTGTTACATACACTTAATTTCAAATACCCATAAAAAAAAAGGTATGAATATATCTTGTCTACTCCACCCACCTTCTGTTTTGGCAGAAATAGCAGGAGAGACTGAGCTCTATAGCCTTGGTTGGCAATCAGTCTACTGCAGAAATAGCAACTGCAAGAAACCTATGAATCAAAAGAGACATGACTACCCAAGTGTTTATCACATAGGACACTTTTTTCTTTTATTTACTATAATGACATTAGAAAATGAAAATAGATTATAAAATTTATAGAAAATATGTCAAAATAGCTATCTACTTTTCTAACAGCCTTTTAGTTTTAAGATACAAATTATAAAGGTGACTAATTTATATACTATGCTAACATTAAATATAATAAAAATCAGGATATTTTTATCAACTTAGAATTTTCTGGCACAGAGTTAAAGAAGACGTTAGACCAATCTTCTTAATGCAGAAGACACATTAGCTTTGAAAATCAGAATTCAAAATACTGGCTTTTACCAGAACTGGAACAAACACTAATTATACTGGGGAAATTATCTCAGCTTAATGAAAGAGATACTAATCCAGTACAAAATTTTCCTATTTTGGTAATTATATTGGTGGAATAGTTTCTGAAAAAACATCAATAGGAAATTTCCTTCCAGAATCATTGATCAGTAGATTTAATAACAAACCAATCTTTAATATTTTTCAAGGATTTTAAAAATAATTATTATTCTTACTTACCATTTCAGATCTGATATTTTCAAAAGTCCATTCTGATCCTCCGGGAATAGCAGTGGTATTTTGTTCCAAGTGTTTATTTGCCACAGATCTTGGAATAGTTCCACTTGGTGCTCTGTTATTGCTACTACCATGTTTCTACAAAAAGAAAATAATTTATCAGTTATTTATTGTTTAAGTGTATTTTTTTAATGTGTGTGTGTGTGTCATTATAAAAATAAAATCTAGATGCTCTGAAATGATTTTAAAATTATATATATATTCCCTGAAGATTAATGAAACGGTTTTAACAACTAACATATTTAATTTATTTGTTTGAACATTATTAATATAACTGTGTTATATAAGGCTTGATTTGACTTCCATTAGACTGTGGAATCATTCATGGTCAAGTGGTCTAAGATGCACCAGATCAATTTGTGGCTTCCCCTATGTTGATAGGAGTCACAGGTTCAAATCCTGCCAAATGACACACATTTTCGTAAGAAAATTTATTGTAAATAATCAGGCTGGTAGAAATAAATATACTGTTTGATTAAAAACAGAATATCTACTCAAGTATGAGTATCAATGAAAAATAATGTTCAAACAAATAATATATATATATATATATATATACACACACACATACTGAAGCATTATTACAAGAAATACATTCATTTTATTTAGACTTCAATCATATAAATAAATTGTATTTGATGTGTACTAGACTAAATGAAGTTCAGTAAATACTAAAACAATTTTATTTAAGTTTCCTATTTTGTAATAAAATACGAGAGAGGACAATTTATTTTTAAAGACATGCAAGAAACTGAATTTAAATGATGTTTTCTTCACAGTAACTGATCATACAGAGAAACATAGGTAGTATTGAATACAGAGTTATGGTCAACCTTGTGTAAGATCAACAAATGGTACACACAGGATGGTTTAGGTCAATTTACCAGATACAAGATCAAGATGGGAACAGAAATTTTTCAACCATGTAAATAGACAAATTCACACTAAAAACAAAAGTTTGTGTTGTCTGACAGATTAAAATCAGATTGGAAAGTTTATTCCTATTGAACTAAGCTCAAGCCCATATTAAATTCAAGAAAATATGCCTTCTTCTACCACACAGACTATATCTTAATAAGCAAAACTCTGTCCCATAATAGTTGCTACATTTCATGTATGAAATGTATATGTTAATGTAACACCCTATGGGTCAGAGGTAGGATTACATTTTAAGTGAGGAAAAAATAAAATTATTAATGAAACATTTTATTCTGAAGATTTAATCAAGTTTCTTCCATCTATTTCTTTATAACACTCAAACTTCCTTGATTCTGGTTCTGACTCTTAATATGGATTAAACAAAGACAAAACATGTTAATAATGATCTTTAGAAGTATTTTTAGAACACATATCTTAGAATTTTTAAATTTGATTTTATTAAAGTTACTATTTCTGCCCATAATAGTAGTTACTGTTAGTATATAAAACTCAAAGAAAAGAACATTTTATGACAAAATGGTTACCTTCAACTATTGGCTTTAGTTTAATTTAAAAGCTGTTTCACAAAGAAAGGATAATTATAAACTGATTTTTATTTTCCAATTAAGATTCAGTTTTGAAATTTTTTCTACAATCTTGAAAAAATAATATCAGTGCTGTCAAGGGGTGTAAAATAATCATTATTCATAATACAAAGTAAAAACTACTTTTTAAATTTATTTCTTAGTTTGATAAATTGATAATATAGTACTAACAAAAACAAACAAAATCTGAATAAGTAACAATTGATTTAATGGTCATTATTCATGAGCATTGAAAAGGATAAAAAGAATGTCACTACAAAGAAATCTCATCTTAATGAAAGAGATTGACCCATCCATAATGTAATAAGATAAATTATGAGAATGAAATAAAAGACTGTATTACACCTTGTCCTAATAGCCACAATTCTATAATATACATCTTGATCTCTAATTTAGTTTCCCAATTATGTTTTTGTTTAACTGCTCCTAACTTAGTCCAGCTTCACTAATTGTATAGCTTGAGCTTTAGTACTTGGTCTCAAATCACTAATACAAGTGTAAAGTGCAATGTGTTCATTTGAGAAAAAAAAAGTACATTTTGTAAACCAGCAGATATGGTATACATATTTACTAAGTTTAGCTTGACAAATCAAACTAGGAGAAAAAAAACGAGTTGCATCAGTCCTCCTGCCATCTCCTTGAAAACCAGCACTTTTAACATTTTTTTCTTCAAACACTAGATGGCAGGAACTACACAACAACCCTGATCACTACAGCAGCCCCCTCCACCATCAGCATTTATGGTTTTGTCCTGTTTGTGTACACTTAAAAGCAGTTATAGTTTTAAAAATAAATCCAATTTGGAACTTTGCAACAGAAAATATTTTTTCTAACTAAATCAAGAATTGGATGAAAAAAGAAAATGATAGAATTTAAGATATTCAGCAGCTTTAAAATTCTTATATAAAAGTGTAGCAAAAAGATAAAAGGAAAAAAGTGAAGAAGCATAAGTGTATACAAGGATTTTATACTTGCATTAAAAAAAAAAAATGAATTCTAGTCAATAGTACAACTACAGGAATAAAATTTAAATATACAAGCGGAAATTATCTAAACATTTGCAAACCGCTGTTTTATTTCCTTACTTCTATAAAGTATCTTGTGTGACACAAAAGCAAAATAAATCAAGAAGGGATACTGATTAAAATTACATGTGCCTCATGTCATGAGTACATATATATATATATATATATATATATATATATATGTGTGTGATGCGGCAAAAGTAACATCTTTTTTATGAATTGGCATAGATAGGAAGAGATGGAGAAATTGAGAGGTCATCACAATCACCAGAACAAGCACCATCAGATTTATTTTATAGTGGGGTTAACTGAAAGATCTTGTTTACAGGCTTAAACCAAAAACAATTTCTAAATTAAAACAAACAATTTCTGATAAATTTTCAGAAATTATTGTAGAAATGTGTCAAATGATTTTTACAAGTATTGCTGATTGTCTTAAATATGCGGGGGACCATTTTAAACATGTCAAATATTTTGTTAATTATAAACAATATAGTTTGATGTGACAATACATAAAAATTTTCTTAAACTATTGTAATTTATTTTTGTTCAATCATTATTAATAAATCAACAAGTGTGTTACTTTTGCTTCACCCTGTGTATGAGATATATGTATTACTTAAACATTTTTTTTTATTGGATGCTCATTTATCAGTTTATTTATTCAACAGTAATTTAATCTACCAGCCTGAATATCTGAAAAATCTTATTAGAAAAATATGTGCTCTCTGGCAGGATTTGAACCTGTGTTCCCCTTGGAGAAACCATCATTAGATTCAACATGTTTTGACCTCTTGGCAACAAAGCATGTTGATAGCCATGCAAGGTCCTTTAGTGCCTTTAAACACAGGCAGATTTAAACATAACATTTAAGTAATAAAAATCTGTTGAATCAATAAAAAAATCCATTCTGTGTGTGTGTGTGTGATTACAATCAACAAAATCCTACCAACATTGAATTATTTATTAAAATTAAACAATTTATAGACTGGATAATTAAGTTACTTTTTTGATCTGGTGTGATACCAAATTTATTATACATTTCATGGAAGGTAAAAAAAAATATTCCCTTCTTCAACTTCTTTTACAAATAACTGGATCTTCTGCACCAGTATTTTGGCTGTTATTAAGAAATTTATTTTGCAGGAAGAATTTTGTAGGGATGAGGAAGGAAAGGAGAAATCAATCAGTTTATTTATATTTTTCTATTATGTTTGATTAATATCAATAAAACACCATGCTGAATACAAATAAACAAAAACAGAACAGAAATAACTTGATATTATTATGTTCTTTGTAAACATTTTGCCCTGGTAACCTTTACTAAACTCTTGATAAAATAATAAATCTAACCAAGAAAATATGTTGATAATGTGTTTAATAAAAAAATGAGCTCAAGTATTTACTAAATTTAATATAGTCTGATACAATGTCACTATAACAGAATGGTTAGTGAAGAATTGCACTCAAGTTCCTTGATTAAATTTAACCAACTTTAATAACATTAAGATTCTCTTATGAAGAGGTTCATTATTTTAATCCAGTAAATAAGCTAAGTACAAAATTCTTTACCTAAAGAAGTAAGTACAGAATATAATAAATATTATTTTAGTAACTGATAGTAAAAAATGTAATAAACATTTTGTAAGATAACATCAACAAAAAACCTACTTCTGCTATATTACAAATGACTAACTAAAATTTTACAATTAATATTTGAGCAGAAATATTTACATGTATTTAATTTATTGCAACATCAACTGTAATGCTTTTTAGCTGAAAATGTATCCTGTCAGTTTGTTACAATCAGATGAATAATTGATATAAATAAAAAGGCATATCAACTGGTGATTTGAAATTTATGCGAAACAAACTTGGGCATCTCAGTTATCTATGTATGATACATAGTGTGTGTAAAAAAAAAAAATGACCTATAGGACCTATATAATTTTAAATGTTATTTTTAGTGGATACTCATATTGAGTAAACACTTCATTTAATTTTGTCTACTGGCTTAAATATTCAAGAAATATTATTCAAGAAAAATATGCGCTCTTTCTTTATAGAGAGCAACAAATAAATTTAAATGTTCTTCTGACCAGACATCCTATCCACTGATCAGAAGAGTTCATAGAAAAATTGAATTTATTTATAGAAATCATATATAACTAAGTTCAAACTTTCATTGATGAGTGAATATGCATTACTAGTGGAAGAGTATGTAAGATATTTAGCTTTATTTGTTACTAAAGACTTCTTGAAAGCATTAACTTCCTGAAATTTGTAGTGGGTAGGGTTAGGAAGAATACAATATATTTTTTTTTTTTTTTAAGTATATATACTTTATATTTTTGTGTATAAGACAACCTTAAATCCCCCCCCCCCCAAAAAAAATTACCCTTAAATATTGGGGTCGTCTTATACTATAATTCTAAAAAAGAAACCTTAAATTCTGAGTGATGTTCGTCGGTAGGCTAACCTCGGCCTCGGTTTGATAACCAATAACGTACATGAAAAGATTCACATTATTAAACTGATAATAAAAGTAATAAAACCATTTCTACCTTATATATTTTTTTTAGATTTTTTCTGTTCATAAAACGATTGCACCAGCCTACGGTTGCTTTGAATTTTTTACTTTCTTCTTGATTCGACTTAGCCCATTTCAGAGCATATGATCTTATTTTATTTCTGGTTACAATGTAGCCATCTTGTCTCTGCTGAAGTACCCATTCTGCAACATCATTTTCCAACTTCGGCCACGGAGTGCTTCCTCTTCTCATTGCACATTTTTGTCTTGGCATTTTCCTTAAATTATCTTCATTCTTTCTCCACTCTCTTACCAGCTTCTCGGTCACATCGAATTTTCTAGCAGCAGCACAGTTGTTCGATTCTTTGGCTACTTCAATAACTTTCAATTTAAACTTCGCTTCATACTTTCTTCGTTTTGCTGGTGGTTCCATGATTGATATGGGTATAAGTTAATAATAAATTTCAACTGGCTTAGAAAGAAGTTGAACAGAGAGAATAACAAATTTAGTACACGGGGCGCTGTTTGTAACCGTTTAGGAAAAAGAGGAAGAAGAATTAGTATTCGCAAGAGATCACGTGATGAAACGTAAACAAAACAATGGTTTCCTTTTCAGGGGACATGTGTAGGAAAAACAAAATCCGTTTTATTTCGTTTATTTTTAATTTCTAAGGATACAGTAACATTTTCAATAACATCTACATAATCAATAAGCAGTCGTCTTATACTACACTACAGTACACTAGGAAATTTATGAAAATATGCTATATTTTTACCTCGTCTTATATAACGGTCGCCTTATACACGGTAATGTACGGTATGTGCGTGTACCTCTTGGTAAAAATCAATCAAATAAATGGGCTATAAAAAAAAATCATATATATATATATATATATATATATATATATATATATATATATTGTTTATATCAAACTCAAAAGTATTTGTTAAAATTAAACTTTGGTAAAAGAGTACTAACCAAGGATCAATGTCATTCTTAAAGTAAAGAGCTTGTGATATGATGAACACAATATTCTCTACCAAAAATACTCCTCAAACTCAACAAAATTAAGTTAGTGAATGAGATTAAAAGCAAATCATGCATCAACTCATAATTTGTGGCCCTCAGTGACCCTAATGTTCTAACACCAAAAGCAATTGTATAGGAAGTTTTCATTTGATAATGAAAGATAAAATTTAGAAGATAGTCAACCATTTTTTTTTTAATTTTAATAAAACTGGAAACTTGTGCACATCAAATAAATACCACAATGTTAACTCTAAATTCTAGTTTACGTACATGCAGAAGTTAGCTTAGATTTTATCAAATATAACAAAGTATCAATTGTTAAGCATATAAATAGCTTTAAAAAATTAGACACATGGACATAATGGATAGGATAACTCCTTAGTATCACTTGAAGTTTTCTATACTATTACACAAACTTGGTACTCAGTGGGAAATTGTCCAGAAAAAAGATAGGAATAATTTACAGAAACAAAACTATACAATTGGATTATTTTAAGTTAGAAAGTAAATAACTTTTCAGAGTCATAACTTTATCCTAATTTAGCTTCAAATTTTTTCTTTAAAAAAAGCTAATGATTCATCTAATGTTAAAAATTATAAACTCAATACAGAGTTTTAAACAGCATAAATTGAAAGAACTACTTTACAAACATAATATTAGCTTTAATTAGTTTTTATTTGTAATAGCAGCTTTTAAACATCTTATTAAAATGATAGAAAGCTCTTAAAGTCCAACATGAAATATTGAATCATCTTTAAAGGTATTATTAAAAAAGATTATAGTGAAAGAAACAAACATGTAGAGATCTTAAACCCACTGCTATATCTTAAAAAAAAAAAAAACATAACTGAAAGAAGTCTAAAAAGCTTGTGAAAAAAAAATAAAAATAAATTTAAAAAAATTGCCCAAATGATCAATGAAGTGGGTAGGTATCATTTAATAACTTTGATCAACAAACTGTTTAATTTGAAGATAACTTTTGAGATAAGGAGAATTATCATTACATTGATTTTTTTCAGACTGACATGAGGTATCCTCTTGCATGGACAATGGAATGTGAACAATCCACCCCAGTGAATTGAATAAAGGGCTCAGTTCAAAATTCCCAGAATACCCACTATGACAGTCAACTGAATAAAGTTGGAGGGTACAACAACCAAATCACCATGACTATAACAATCAAGATGAGGATACAAGTCTAAGAAAATCAGTGTATGATAATTTTAAAATTTGAAAATATTTGGAAATATTATATATATATATATATATATATATATTATAAAAATAAATGAATGAGCAAGATTTAGCTGATGGTAACTTTATGAAGAACAAATGATTACCTGGTTTGTACAGTTGTGTGATGACAACGTATTACTGGAAACCCACTTCCCAAGTATTGATATTTTCCCCAGTTGTTGCAAATGGCGATGGACTGTAGATCGCGTAGAATTTAACTGCCTTGCAAGTTCTTCAACTGTCACAGCGGGATTTTTTTCAAGAGTGGTCAACAGAAGGGAATCATCGAATAAAACAGGACGGCCTGGACGTGAATCATCAATTAAACTAATGTCACCAGCTCTAAACTTTCGAAACCAGCGTTGGCATTTGCGAACATTTACTGATTCCTTACCATAAATGTTTTGAATATTTTTGGCAGCTGTGGTAGCATTATTAGCCTTTCTAAATTCTAAAAGCATTTCATATCTTATGTTTTCTTCCATTTTGTTTCTTTTTCTGGGTTTGTTTTGTATTTTTCTACTTTATTTTTACTTTTTTTTTTTTTTTTTTTAACTTTCTGTATTTTATTCTTAAATTGGACTGAAAAAATAAGTTTGCATTACAGACTTAAATTTTTCAGAAAATCACCTTTGGTTTAAGGTCTTTAATAGTCTGAAGATAAATTGGCTTTAGAAACACGTTTTTTATTTTTATACTGGAAAAAAAAAAATTTAGGTTAATTTATTTATACATACTCGAAAATAAATGAAAAGGCTTTTTGTTTATTCATATGCAATACATGTTACTGTTTTTGACTTATGTAAATAAACATTTGCTTAGGATTAAAATTATAAATAATCATGGAATGTTTCTAGATGTTTATAACATTTTTAGAGCTGTTCTTTAAAAACAAAAATAGATTAAACTTTAAATAGTAATTTCGAGCCTAAATGTAATGATAATGAATGTATAAAATCTACAGAAAATTATTACAAAAAATTTGATAAAATAAATAGCTTAGTTCCTAGAACTGTATTTTTATTTATCCTTGTTACCAATAAATATAAAAATAATGAGATAAGAGAAATAGACAAACATGAAAAAGGAATTAAGTTACAGTACACAGGCCATCTTCCAAATTGTTATTTTTTTTTAACCATGTGCATGCTGTGTATACGCACCTGACTTAGTACTAAGATTTTTACTGAAGAAATTTTCATGGGAAGCGTTTAAAGAGATTGGTCATTATGACACAGAACTTTGAAAATAAACAGGTGTGTCATTATATATTTTTCTATTTATGGGAATAAGAGATTATTACCTTCATATTCAAAATTTCAGAACAACTTCTTTTTTCATAAAGGCGTTATACTACAGTGTACACTGCTAAAAAGAGACAACAAAAAAAGTGATAAAAAATTTAAAATTTTTTCTTTTCCTTCCTCATTTTTTTTTCTAAGCTGCGTGATTTTTGCGAGTTGGCCTAATAATCTGACACATTATACATATATTATTATTGGCAACAAACAATTACAAAAAATAAAAATAAAACAGGTTCGCTGCATTTAGCAAACAAAACGAAGCAAGACACTTTCTTTGAGGGGAGGGAACTAAAAGAGAATAAGCTTTTAGTAGCAGTCATACAACTAACATTTAAAAAAAAAATCAACGTGAAATCGTAAACAAATGTTGCGAGAAAATAAACATATCTAAAGAAAGTTTAAAACATACATTTTAAATCCTATAATTCAGCTTGTGAAATACAAAAACAGAAACTTAACCGACTAAAAAAATTATGAAAGTGTCAGCCAGAACAATTTAACCGCGGAAAAGAATAGGTAATTATTTTGAATTTAAATTTTCACACAAAGAAATCTATCTACCCTACTGCCAGTAGTAATGGTTTAATTGAAAAATTCTCCTTTGTCTTTTTTTTTTTAAATCAAATGGTTAAAGTGTAGATCTGATCCAAATTTCACCTTGCGGCCTCCTCCGTCAAGTCGATACCTGCCAGATCGCCCTTCCAAACAAGCCTGTCTGAGCTTTTCTTCTTGTGACTTCCAAATCCGAATCATCTTTGCATCAACCTTAAAATGCCGTGCTGTCTCGGAGATCGAATGGCTCTTCGAATAATTAACTGCCTCCAGCTTTCTTTTCAAGTCATTTTTGCAATATTTCTTCCCTGTTCTTGAAGAATTAGGCATCATACTTAATATAGCAACGAAATAATGATTGCGATTAAAAATAATATAAAAAGACTAATCCAGTTAAAAACAGATTTAGGAAATTATTACTGGGCGATATTTAAATATGTTTCCAAGGGAGGTAACTATTAGTCAAGAATCGCACGAGCAAACATTAACAATAACCCCTGGTTAAAATAAAATAAAATAAAATAACTTGTATAAAAATCTATTTCCTTTTAACGTTAGTGTTCTTACAAATTAAAAAAAAAGTGCTATGCAAATGAAAAGATTATATGTAAAGGTAAAAATTGTAAAAAGGGATACAATTTTAACGTTTTTTTTTAAATTTTTATAATCAACGTAACGACTAACTTTAAAAATGGATGATTGTTTCTTTTTTTTCCTTTGTCTTGCTATTTAGAAATAAAACAAACTTGAAAATGTTAACTTTCTCCTTAACATTTTTTCACATTTAGTTTAAACAAATAAAAAATGCATAAAATGACATTTTAAAATTATTTCAGTATGAAATGATTGCAATATTTTTAACTGCAATGAACTCGGAATTTAAAAGCCTGCCCTGGCCTCATAGCATTGCCTTGCATTAAAAAAACAAAAAAACTTTCCTGGCTACATGAAAAAAACATCAAAGCCTGCAAGCTTGATCTACCTACACTTTCGATTACTACCCATTTTTTAACAGAACATGGATTGAAGATATAAACTAATAAATTTAGATTCATAAGCATAAATTACAAAATCTCAAAAAAAACAAAAAAAAACTCAGAATTTCTAAGATGATAGAGAAATAATGAAAATGTTGAGATTGACTAAGTCTTCATGATTTTTAAATTACAATTTACACACATCTTAATTTTTATAAATATTTTTCATCTGGTATCTTCATTATGGAATATTTTTTAGTCTTTCAATTCATTTATTTTTGTATTGGGCGTCGTCTCGATTATGGGAGGCTGTAAAATTTATGTCAGTGTGGCTGACTATGTCTTACTTTTAAAATCAAAATAATTTTCTTTTTCGAAAAAAAAAAAATAATAATAATAATATTTATAAAAGCACTGAAAAAAAATTAAATTTTGATACATAAACATAAATGTTGATAAAACAAGAAAAAAGTTAAATCTTTTTCATATAATTTCGTTTTCTCACTGGTATGAAAGTTTATTAGTTCAAACAAATTAAGTTCAATCAATATTTTTATCTTCATTTTTTTTAACGTAGCGTGTAGTTAAAAAAAAGACGCAAAAAAGTATTTTTATCAGTGTTGTAGTAAAAAATAATCGTTTAAGGAAAACATTTTTTTAATGCGTTCATGTTTTATTTCTTTTTTTTTAGCAATTGTTTTTTTTTCCCTCGTAAGTACAATAAGATTTACAATATTTACATTTTAATAAAAAATTTAACTGAATTTCTTTACGTAGCAAACGTATCCTAAATTAATAGTTCTTAAGTTAACTCTACATTTGTTTTCAAAATTAAAAGCATAAAGGAAAAAGGTTCATTATTCTTGGTGTGTGTGTGTGTTTCATTAATTCATTCATTTCTTTTCAGATGACCATTCTCACAATAAAGACGGATTCGGGAAATATTTTCGTAAATAAAACGAAAAATATATTTTTAATTATTTTTTTAAATTTAATTTATTGCGCACACACAAAGCATGTGTTAAACACCAACGGGTACGTTAATAGTGGACGAAAAAAATAAATAAAAATAACTAAATAAAACACTTTTACAAACTAAGATTCGCTAAAAAAAAAAAAAGAAAAAAAATATTCCAAACTTAATAAAAACAAATATTTTGTCGTCAAAATTCTTTGCGTTAAGAACAAGAGAGTTTGTTTTTTGTTTTTTATGTAAAAAAAATTAAAAAACCTTTTTAAAACGTTTGAAAATTTGGTTTGTAACCATAAAAAATAAATTAGTATGGAAAATTTTAGCGTTTCCTGTGACGAAAAACACATTGACTTGAAAATTCTTACAAAAATCAGATAATTATCGGATTTTAATTAAACTTGTGCTCATTTTTGTTGCCATATTCACGATGTTTCAACCATTGTACGCTCCAACCTTCTTCAGGTGATTGAAATCTCCTTAGGTAAATTTTTCAAACATCAGGTTGTCAATAAATGCGTCAACACCACAAAAAATAAACCAAATTTGAAGCAAAAATGTTTTTGTGATATTTTAAACTAAAAGTAACAGTTTTGTATCAATCCAGATTAATTAAACTCTAGATCAACTAATCTTTCTTAAATAACAATTTAAAAACAGTATATTTTACTTATAAAAGACTTTTTAATAAAGAGAATTAAGTTGTGTTGACAGATTTGTCAATATTAACAATTTTATTGTTAACCAAAAAAAAAAAAAATCTCAATTTAAATTCAGAAGATTCATGGTAGACAAGATTCAATTTAAGCTTTTTAAATAGATGTTCTCTTACAGAACAATTTATATCTGCTCAAATCATACCTAATGTAAACAAACACAACTGAATCTTCCATAGACTAGTGGTAAGACATCAGATCTAATGACAACGTCTCTCCGGTATTGAGAGTATGAAGTTCAATTCTTGCCAGAAGCTAGATATTTTCCAAATAAGATTTCTCAAACAATTTAGGCTAGCGTAAAATTATATAATGTACTGTTTAATTATACTCAGCTACTCAAATACAAGTATACATTAAAAATAATATTAAAACAAACAAAATTCACAAATATATATTACAAAATTTTACATAAAGTTACGAAATGAAATTGAAATTTACCAACATGTTTTTAATTTGTTTGGACATTATTTTTAATGGGTACTCGTATTTGAGTAGATAATCTGTTTTTATATTTAAACAGTGTGTGTGTGTGTGTGTATATATATATATATATATATATATATATATACACACACACAGGCCTGAATATTCGAGAAATCTTGTTAAAAAGATATGTATCCACCAGCAGGGATCAAGGATTTATGTATTTATATAGCTTAACTGGTTTTGTTAAACTGCAAATTCCTTTGTGGTGGAGGGATTAAGACATATCAGATCAATTGACGACTTTCCCTGATCTATAGGCGTTGCAGGTTCAAATCCTGCTGAAGGATGTATATTTTCCTAATAAGATTCCTCGAATATTCAGGCTGGTAGACATATATAAATTTACTGTTCAATTATAAGAACAGTATCTATTAAAAAAATAATAATTTTATATATATAGATATATATATATATATATAGAGAGAGAGAGAGAGAGGGGGGGTCCAAAAATAATAACCTTAGAAAATATAACCTAAGCATGTAGTTTTAGAAAGAGTTTTTAAATTTCAGGATCATCAGAAATTTCAATGGTGATCATACTTTCATCATTTTTGTAAAATTGTGGATTATATAAAATTATTGTGACTATTTCATAGGCTTTAATCTAATGACAAATTTTATTTATTTTCAGATTAGAATTCAAGGATGAAATATTTTGTCATTTCTTTTAAAATGACAGATGTAAGGAGCCTCTAATGGGTACCTCACTGTCAACTCTAAACCAAACATGTGCACCACTTTAACTCTTGAAGTATTTTGAAATTGTGTGAATTATTCTTTAGAGGGAAGGTCAGAATCTAGTTTTAACACTTCCTGTGCTAGTTGATAGTCTATCTCATAGATGACACTTAGAATCATTTTCCACTGTTACATTAGGAAGTTGCAATGATACATTTGTGATGGTGATACCTGGTGAATGGTGATACAAAAAATTCTTCTCTAATTTAATTCCTCTGTCTGTAATTTCTTCAAAATAAATTCATTAATTTACAAAAAACATGACCAACATTGCTGAAATATCTTGCATTGTCATTGCTTCAATCCATCCAGTACCATTATAATATATCCAAATAAACAGTAAATAATTCAAATTCAAATGTAGAATATATTCTTTGTCTAAGAGTTTCTTAAACCAACAAGAACTGGTTCATTATTAATAATTTGTTCTTACATAGTAAAACTTTTCTGCCTGTCTGCTGGGGCAGCTAGCCAGTCCTTATTGCACAGAAACATGCTCAGGCACATTTGTGGTTTATACTACAACTATGTTGATCAAACCTTAATTTTAATTTCTGGGAAAGCACATCATTTGGCATGATCAAAAATTCAAACAAGGCCAGTGCACTTTCTGATCTGACTTCACATTAGCACAACTATCAACAATTCTGTCTACCCAATTTCACTCAAGGCTTAACTCAACCTGTGGTATGGTTTTTAAGCACTTTCTAAAAGGTGCCACACACTGGGATTGCCTACTTAGGTCGATGTTGTTCCTGACAAATCAACCATGGTGAGATTTGAACCCAGTTTTCATGGTCAGAACTGTTAGTAAATGTGTAATATATTTAAGACAGAATGAGAAAGTGCTGTCAATCTGATTAGAATTTTCTTAATATTTATAAATGCATCTTTTCCATCAAAAGTAAATTGTAATTTCTTATTAGAATTATTTTATCATTTCTGTGAGTGGTAAAAAAAATATCTACAATATGAGGAATATGCTTTCATTATCCCTAGAAAATGACAATGGGATATCTAGTCTGTAGGTTCATGGAAATAATTTATTTCTTGTAATCAATTTTTTTTATTTTGTTTAAGTTATCGTTAAGAATATTAAGATTAGCAATTATTGTTATAAAATTTAAAACTGTTTTCATAATTGCTGTTATTACTCATTAGAAAACTCTACACTGTTGTTATACCATGTCAAAAAACAAAAACAAGACATCTAATCTAAACTTATTTATAAATGGAACTTTGTGTATGTGTGTGTATATCCGTTACCTATAGACTCCGAAACAGCTGAAAAGATTTTCTTGAAAATTTATACAGTTGTACTATAAGCGTCTGCGAGTGTTCTTAGCTAGGTTTTGTGTCAAGGTACCCCCCAATAAATATCGATAATCAAAAAAAATCGTGTTATAGAAGGAGTGGTCCAATTTTAATCAAATTTGATACACTCATAGACAAAGACATAAGAAACGATATTCAGAAGTTTCAAGGTTGCAGTTCTTACAATAGTGCAGAAAATGGATTATATATATATATATATATATATATATATATATATATATAAAAGGCAAGATATTTGTGTGTGTGTCTGTTTATCTGTCTATATGTCCTTTATACAAATCCACAATTTTTATCTGATTCCCACCAAACTTCACACAAATATTCTTTAGGCTGAGTCTAAGCTCCAGGACCATGGATTAGTTTTAAAGCTTTCATTACACCCAAGCAACGCCAGGCTATACTGCTAGTTATTTATAGATACAAAAACACATTCAAATAAAACAAAAAAGTCTTTTCTAAATCGATTTTCATCCTAATGATATGCTTGTATTATACCTATTTTTAGAGAAAGTTTTTTGGTTAAATAATTTGGAAAAACACTTAATATTTGGTATTGGATAACTGTCATGCATAATAATACTATTTAGATTACTAGTCTCCAGAAACACACCAAAGCCCAGATGTAGTGTTTGGTACCATATGTAAATGAAATGACCAGGGTTTTGGTGTGGTGTACATTGGCTTGGAATAAAAAAAAAATCGGAGAGTCAAGTTTGAATTTCAGTTGAATTCATTGCATTCATTTATGCACAAATTCCCTTGGGAAAGGTATGAATCTATCTCTTTTCCCTCCAGCTATGAGTTAAATAGCAGGACAGATTGGTTTCTGTTACTTTGGTTGGCAACCAGTCTACCACAAAAAGTAATGGTAACGTACTGCAGGAAAATCTGCCCAGTCAGTCATGTCTCTTTTGAGACATGATCACCCAAACGTGTATCATGTATGGTGCTTAACTGACAGGCTGACTGAATATATGTCTCAAACAATATTGTATATTATGGCTTTGCTACCTTGAATTCTAATTGAATACGTTGCATTCACATACGTGCAAATACCCTTGGGAATGGTATGAATCCGTCAATTCTCCCTTTAGCTATGGATTAAATAACAAGACAGATTGGGTTCTATAGCCTTGGTTGGCAACATACTGCAAGAAAATCTTCTGCCCAGTCAATCATATCTCTTTCAAAATATTATTACCCAAGTATGTATCCCATATGGCACTTAACTGACTGACCTTAATTTATTTTCAGATTATTGTCAAACTTTGGCAAAAGTAGACACACTATCAATGTAATATGTGATGTGGCTCTAGTTTAAGAGAGCAT
This sequence comes from Ascarosepion bandense, assembly GCA_037127315.1. Lineage (NCBI taxonomy): Eukaryota > Metazoa > Mollusca > Cephalopoda > Sepiida > Sepiidae > Ascarosepion > Ascarosepion bandense. The sequence continues at coordinate 546,487 of JBBBDQ010000264.1, forward strand.
AATCATGGAAGATTCATTAAAAAAGAATTTAAAAAAAAAAAACTTCAAGTACCCTCACACTGTTTATTAAAATTTGTTGAACAGGTGTTTTATGTTTACATTGTAAGTAATAATTATAATTTTGATCAATAAATTTGTCATTTTTGTAGTTAATTAAAAATTCATGTTGTAGAAAATCATTCAGTAAAAATGGATTGGCAATATAAGGGACAACAGCATGTCTGTAAAAATGGCTTATTCCTGGAATGTCATGTCAATTGAAACTTCCCCATTACATTTTATCTTGACCATTTGCTGAAGATAAACAGACAAGAATGAACTCAGAAAGTCCACTTGAAAATTTATACAGTATATTTGTTACAGATAAATCTGTATCAATAAGAAAATATAAATCAACAGAATTTACAAACCTAAAAAGTAGCAAGTTCTCAGTTGCTATATAGCAACCTGCCCTATTAATTTTTCATAAAGAGGAATTTTTAAAACAAGTTAGGTTTTCCTTTTCACTCAGTTTATAAATGGTGATGATGGATTTCAGTTTCATAGAGTAAGACCTTTTGCCTGGCAATTACCACTATGGGTTATAAAAAGGTTTTGAGTTTTAATTTGAATCTTTTACATACATTCCTACAAACATTAAAACAAAGAAAAAAAAATTAGAGGATCAAATTTTATAAATTTTAAATTGCACGTCAACAAAGAAATATAATTTGTTCCTACAAAAAAATTCATTATTAATTTCTATTGTAATGAATGTCATGATAGTGAAAAATCAACACACATAACTCAAAAAATTATTCTTTTTTTTTTTTAGAATTTTACATCAATCAAAATTTCTTAAAAAAAACAAACTTAAACTTCAAATACAACAGAATGTTTATTTTTCTTTCTTTTTTTCTTTTTAGCATTTATTCAAATCTCACTGTGACTACACTGTTTTATCTGTTTTCAAGGTTACAAGTTTTTTTTTTAATATATTTTTATGGAAGAGAAACCTACAGTTCTTTCAATTCTTACTATTATTGATCAAGCAAGCTACAATTCAGAAATGTAGAGAAATTAGTAGTGGAGTATAATGGGCTAATTTGCCATATAAACATTTTTTAGTTTATTTTAGAAATTTCTTAAGAAAAACAGTTGTATTTTTTAACTACGTTGCAATGTATTATTTGTATAGTAATTCAAATTCTTTAAAAAATATAATTTTGATTTCGGGATCATACGCCTGAAGCTACGATCAAATTTACGCTGAACTGAAAGCATTGGTTCCCATTCGATCACCGAAATTAAGCAGTGACGAGCCCGTTGAGTGCTTAGATAGGAGAGCGCTTGAGAACACAGGATACTTCCAGGGCCTCCGCTGGTACTGCTCTAACCAATTATAATTTCAAAGATCCCAGATCTGTTTTTTCATATGCAAATCAATAACATTTTCTTTTCTATATTTTATTTTTAGTTACACTTTCTTTTCATCAACACAGTCCCCCACCTCACCTCCAAGCTTATTCACCTTACTACTGATTTACAAACAAGTTTTACTTTTAAGAGACTGTAGAACTTGAATTCAGTTACTGGATTGAAGATTTTCGAGTGTTGTTGACACTTAATTGGTTTTAAGTTAAAAGAATCAACTGTGACCTAATAAAAAAAATATTGTTTGTAATAACCCGGCATACCACAGATCTCAGGTCAATGTTAAGTTACAAACTTTTAAAAAATAACGAACGGTCGACCTAAAAATTAAAAATATTGTAAATAAATATAAACAAGCCAAGCTAATTATCACAACAAAAATGTCTAAAAGATAAGCTAAAAAACAATGAAGTACCTTTTAATTTTAACTTTGAAAAAAAAAAAATACAAATAAAAATAGTGATTAATATTTATTATTTAAAAATTCTGCAACAATTGAGAAAATAAATTATTTTTATTTTGAAAGCAAAATAAGTCTTTTTTGCTAAAAAAAAAAAAAATTAGGTATCGCGTAAAAAATGTTAAAAATTTTTTAATTTTAACATTTTTTACGCGATACCTAATTTTTTTCAATAAATAAATTCTGAAAAGAAAGAAAAAGAACTATTTCTCTGGATACATTGGAAAGCTCTAGTTAACTTCGAAATTTAATTATAATTATAATCATTTTAACGATCTCTACACGTTAATCATCATTGTAGCAATGTAAGTGGGTTATTTTCATTTAAAAAATTGTTCGGTTATAGCCGCTATAGCGCAATAAGAAAAATTTTCAAATCGCGCGTACTTTTGTTTTACTTTTTAAAACTTTTTGTTCAAAGATACAAAAAATGTAGATGAGAATTTTTTTCTTTTTCAAAAAAAATAAATAAATAAATGCTGTTTGTATTCTAAAAATTTCTAATAGATGCACAATTCCCTAAGAAAAAAAAAACTAAAATCTCTTCAACCCAGTGAATTAGTAAGCAATCAGAGAACAGTAACACTATCACGTTTACAAAAAAATGTTTTTCAATCTTGGCAGAACTTATTTGGAAACATTAAAAACAAAAAACTTATGATTTGAATTAAAATAAGAACCTAAAACAGCAATTCTGTCGGGTCAAATTTTAGTTTAAAACTAAATTTCAAACTTGAAAAATCGATTTAATGTTTTTTTTTTTCTTTAATAATTTTTCTCCTCTAAAATTTACACTTTAACGTTTGGTAGTTTTTACATTACAACGGCATAGGTAATTAAAGTATATAAAAAGAAAAAAATATACTGTATTCATTGATTGTGAATAAGAGATATTTGCTTAAAATTTACACAAAAAGAGCGTATTTGATATTTTATTTTATTTTTATTTACAACATTACACACGGTCTTACGGCTTTCTTTCACACCTTTTCGGTATTTTTTTTTTTTTTTTTTTTGTACCAGCCTGGCCGCCTTCAGGTGATTGTAACCGTTTGTTAGGACTATTTAATGATTCTGGGTAGGAACGAGAATTATTTAAAATTTATTGTAAAATAATAACACCCAATCACAGAAATAAATTGTATTGTTTTTCTCTTTTTAAAACATGAATTTCTAACATTTTTTTTTTACGTGCTTTAAAATATTTTATGAGAATTTTTACAAAAAGTATATTGCTAATTTCTTTTTAACTTGAACTATTTTTCGTTTGTTTTAAAACTAATTAAGAAAACCAGCATTTCATGAAATAAAACAAAAATCAGGAATTTATTAGTATTTCGTTCTGGAATAGTGCATTCTAGCAGGTGAAGGTAATCATGATAACATTTAATTTATTGACATTACATACAATCTCATGTCTACATCATGATGAATATTGATTTTTAGAGATTTATTGAAGAAAATTTTATGGAGAAAAAAAGGAAATGACAAGACAAGTGCATAAATTTTTAATACCTAACAACATTTATTTGAAGCCACTTTTAAACTTGTTAAATAAAGAAAAAAACATATACTTACTGGCAATAGTTTATGTTTAAACGAAGAGACGATGGCCGGTTTTGAAGCTGTTGATCTCCTTCTCGTGACATGAGTTCGTTTCATTGCTTTACGGTCTACAAAAGCTGAATCAAACATTTTCTTTTTTTTGTCCTTCACAGAAGAAACTCCATTATCAATCTGTGATGTGTCCTCCTCAGATTGGTTACAAGTTACTAATTCATCGCTCGAACTGTCGCCACTACTACTTAGAATCACAGTTGTCGTTTCAGGAATTCCTTTTCTTTTTGAAGATTTATTAACCTGGATTGATTGTAGTAAAGACGAAATGGGGTTGTCATAGAGTGCCGACTGCAATGAAAGGTTTTCAGTTGATTTGGATGATCGTGAATTGCTGTTCATTTCCCGATTTTGTGATGTCCCTTGAGTTGTATTAACTTTGGCATGAGACATAAGCGATAATCCAGTGGCTCTAATGGAATGATTAGTGTAGATTGTAGACAAGCTACAGCTGCGGCTTAACTTTTTCATAAACCCTGCCATAGTCTTTTCCCCGACGGGGCTATTGTAAAACCAAACTGCTTCATCTTCTGAAACTGTTTCACGGGGCCTCTGCCACAGACGGTCGCAAAGCGGGTGAAGTTTTGACAAATATTTTTCGAATGATTTCACTGGACAAAGTGGTGTGTCAACCAACTCTGGCATCAGATTCGGAATATTGGAAAATGCCGAGTTGCCGTGTCGGTTGTACAAGTCACGACCGCGGCTTTTAGTTTTCTCTTTGCTTAATGTCACATATTTGAGTCCACTGTACGGGTCGCACACTACCTTTAAAGTAGATTTAGTCATTACATTTAGATTCTCAATGCCCCGACGGAAAAAATAAAGTCGAACATCAAACTGAACCTTGTTGTAAAGTCCAACTGGGGTGTCGCAATTGCTGTGGATAGATTCATAGAGCTTCCTCAAATCTGAATGACTGATTAAAGGCCGATGTTCCACTTTGTCTTTACCCATTTTTTGAAGCTCGGCTACCGCCATTCTAAAATTATTGTTGGCAGAAATAAATACCTGGTCTTTTATGATGTCAAAGTGTCGATTATACGGAGAGCTACGCAAATAACGATTAAGAGAATACCGAAAGTTTTGCAAGGAACCAATTTTGTAATGTTCTCCATCCGGTCTGCGAGCGTCCATGTAGAAATGGCTAAGAATCTCTGCCAGTTGAGTTTCTGAAAACTTAACGAAGTCTGTGTCCATTTCTTTTTCTTTTAAATACTCTCGTAAAGTATTGGCTGCCTTCCGGTTTGCCTTCAACGTGTTCCTTGAATTTATTGACTGATTTTTGACCTTCATGTTTATAAATGAAACATCGGCAAAACGTTTCATCATGGTTTTACTTAGAAATTTCAGTCTGAACTCTCTTTTCTTTGATATCTTTATTTTTAGTCTGTGTAAGGATGAAGTTTTCGAGTTACGTTTTCAGAAATAGGATTTGTTTGTTGTTTTCTATTCAGTTTAAACTGATAGTTTAACAATTATTCACAGGTTAAATTAAATACTAGACAACAAACAACGGGTTAAAAACTGTTCTGGCTCGGAATGGATATAACAGCTCAATACATTAACATAACACAATCAGAACTGTAGCAGAAAAGAAATCAGCAAAGATATAACGACCGATAACAGTCTGATAGACTGACACAAATGAACAACCCGAGGAAGAAAGAAGGTTACAAAATTTGTTGGCTTCGATTATTATCCAGTTGCCAACCTGATACAGATGACAGACAGGAAGACAGTGGGTTGGGGATAATTGTAGATAGTGAGACTTGTATAAACAAAGATATGTAGAGAAGCGAACGAAAAAAAAGTTGTTGTTGCTAGCAGCTAGTTCTTCTTGGACGTTTTACTTTTATTTACAGTGGCTTTTGTTTAAGTATTTTAGTGAAAAAATCAAGTCTATAATAATATTCTTTAAAATAAGTATGTTATTTTGTTCAATGCACGACGAAATTTGATTTGCTACCCTCTCTTTTTCATTCCTTCTTCCTCTTCTGCTATGTCAGTAAAATCAAACACACATACACACTACTTACACATTCGTGATATAGAGAAACGAGATGTTACATAAAAACGTGGTCTGTCCGATTATTGTCTAACGTCTACAGTACTTGCTGCTATCTGGGCCAACACAGACGTGGACGATGTAAGTAAAACAGACAGTATTATTTACAAATGCTGCCCAGACGCGCGCACACACACACACACACACAACTCGAACTGATAGCGTAACACTTTTGTTCTTAAACGTTTCTTATGAATACGCAAGCACGAAAACGATACTCGTACTGACAGACCTGCAGTGATAAATATACACTCAAATGAAAACTAGACTAATAACAAGCACATTGACCAAGCTCGCTGTTTTGAAAGGCGAAATAACGTGAGTGTTAGAGCCCCCGGTGTCACCGTCGTCTACTAGAACAGGTGCCCTATATATAGGCTAGTTACGTCATCAGTTGATGTCTACACAGTATTATTATTGGTGCTGACTGTGTTATTGATGCTCACTTGTTTTGAGATGGTAGCACTAGTATTTAATTTGTAGTATTATTTCTACCATTTAAAAATGCACATATTTAAACTTAATAAAAAAATTCATCTTTTCTTTTTCAAAATTCTTGTTCATCAGCTTCATCCAGTTATTTACCAAAAAGATGAACTTAGGTTGTTTGTGTATCTGTTACTATGACGTAATTCTATTACTTAATCAAAATTATTTAATTTTTTTAATAATAATAATTATCATCATCATTTAGTATGATTTTAAAAATACGAGTTCGAGTATCAATATAGACAAAAACATATTTGAGAACAGTTATCTTTTACTCAGGAGTTGCCGAAGTACATATGATCAGTGATTGTTAGCATGTTAATATTGTAAATAAAAAACTGATTTTCATCTTATTTCAAAGTTGTCTAGAATGCAAAATAATAAAACTAAAGTTCTATTCTTTGCTTTCTTTTCCTGCTGGAATTATCTGAGAATAATGTCAGACAAAAAAACTTATCTGTGAAGTTCATACAGGATAGAAAGAGAAACAAATACTGTAGGTAGAGAAGAATAGATTTAACTTAGAATCTATTTTAGAGTTATAAAAGTTATTCAAAGATATTTTGTTCCATGTAAGAACAAAGGATTTGTCAAATCAAAAATTTTCAAAACCTATCTTTTCAAAAAACTGAGTTTGTTGCAAATAAAAAAGGTCTATATATTTCCATATAAAATCAAAGTAATTCTAGATTCTTAAGCATCAAGCAGAAAATAAAGTTTATATATTAAATATTTGTAATATTGATGATGTTTAAATATTCAGTTTTTGTTTTTTTTTCATGAAATTTTACATATATCTAAGCAATAACTTATAGGATATTTTTCTTTGCAAGGTTCAATTTTTTCTATTCTTTTTATTGAACCAAAGAAAATATTTTACTTTGGTTAAAAACCTATGAAAAAAAAGACTTTTCAGCAAAAGTTAAAATTTAATTTTTACTTTTTCTCTATTATATTATCTGTTCTATTCTACATTTGACAAAATAAAACTACCTAATAACAATTATGACCCTAGAAATAATCTAACCAATATCCAATAGTTTGTACATACAGTGAAAAGCTCTACAATGAATGTAAATAAAATACCATTTTAATCATATTTTCCTTTTGAACAAAAGAAAAACTACCAACAAGTGGTCTTTCATCTAATCTAAAGAATTTTCTGGATTGTAACATATAATTGTTTCCTTTTAATTACAGAATAAAAATAAACAAAACAAAGCTCCTGTCATAAAGCAAGAGGTGGTATTCAAATCTTGAATGCCATTATTAGTGAGTTTGATATTAAAATATATACCCTCCACAGAAATGGTCTTATGATGTTAGAAGTTTTAGTTCAAGGAATGTCTGGCTTATGACTGAATGTCTTTAGGCGTGTTATGCAAGACTGGACGGTGAGGGTTTCATATCTTTTATATTTCAAAAGAATTTACTTGGCAGTTTGCATCTCCTTCTCTCAAAGTATCCTACAGCAGGTAATACTTGGGTTCAAACTATCACTTGCAGGGAAGAATTCCAGTCCTGACGAACAAGATATCTACAAGGAGAAAAATAAATAAATAAAAATAAATTTTTATATGTGCATTCATAAGGCTATACTTTGCAGATTTACAAGATAATTTTGCATAATTTACAAAAATATATTCTAAATTAATTTTAAAAAAAAACTAACCTTTAACTGTTTACTTTTTTCTAAGTTGCTATAACTCATTTATCTTCATTGTGTCTATTGTTATTGATCAACTTGTGTATTCGTTTTATAATTTTCACATTCTTTGACTGCTTCTTCATTTTAATTTTTAAAAGAAACATTAGTGAGTGTAACTGTATACCATAGGTCTGCTTAAATTTAAGACTGAAGCAGTCTGAAATTTAATTTCTGAGATTAAATATTGTATATTTTTATTATTTCGAACTGTTATTCTCATCTCAAACCAAAATGAGAATAGTTTTTTTTTTAACTTCAACAGTTTGAACATGTTTTTTTTTAGATTTAATTTAATTTATCATAGAGTTTTCTCGCAATTTCAACTTCATTAGCAAAAATAAAATGTTTTTATTGACAATGTAAATGAGTTAAATTGTTCATAATTTTTCTCACCATCATTTGAATTATTCTTGCAGGAAAACTGTTTTTACTTTAAAAATTTATTTTTATAATATCCAGAATATTTAAAATTTAAATTAAATGCTTTATTTTTCAGAGCATACACTATTATCAAATTTTAAAATACTAAAAAAATTAAAACCACACATGGTCAACCTTCCATTCAATTAAAAAATGGACAGCAATTATTATATCTTGAAAAAATGTTATGATTTTTATTACAGGGCAATAACCACAAACAAATCACACTTTAGCCTAGCAGATGTTAAGTTTTTAAATACTTTTAGATGAAAAGTTTTATTTATTTTTAAAAGGAATTTTACTTACTAAGTAATACCATGGGAAATAACTTTACGTATTATTATTAGTGTGGTCTGCCTCATTGTACTACTGCAAATAGGCTAGCGCTAGAGAGATGATGTCAAAAACTAAAAAGCATAGGGTTAACCACGTGTGACATTTATATATTTTTTTATTGTAATGTAAAACATAAAATTGGATCAATTAGGATGAGGAAATCGGAAAAAGATGGAGATTCGATGGTTGATTTATTTATTTATTTTTGTGCATCCCTCATAAAAAAAATAATGGATTTGTTGATATTACAACTGAATAGAGAAGCACAAGAAAAAGAAAAAAGTAAAACTATCAGTCTAAGCCGGTTATAAAAATTAATGTTCTGCAGGGTCAGTGAAAGGAGTTGGTTACTATATAGACTAAAAAGTAGCGTCTAGACTGTAGAGACCCTTTTTCGTAAACGTAAAACAAGATTTTTCGAAATGACAATTAAAATCGATGTTAAATAAACTTAGGCTTAGCATAATGTTGTTGTTCGGGTTTTTTTTTCACATGAAAGGTTGTAATGAATTCAAACAAACCTAGTCTTCTCAAAAAAAAAAGTTATCTCAACAACAGAATTTTATTTTTCACTAAGCGGAGATAAATGGGCTGTTTTATTTCTAACTTAAGGATTTCCTTTATGACATGTGTGTAGTAGTGTAAATACACACATAAAAAAAATAGAAAATCTAATAGATTCGATTGTTTGTTTTTTAAAAAGGAAAATAAATTTCATACAAACAAAAGAAAACAATGATATGATTTTAAAAATAAGCGACTTTTTAAAAAAATCTTTCACCTAAAAATACTTACACACATGCCGAGTTTGCTGGAGATTTTTACTAAAAGTTCACACACCAGAAGACAGAACTAGAGCCAGTGGAAATTAAAAAAGTAATTTTCTTGAGAATATGGCCTACGCCTGTCACCACGATTTAAGTGGAAATCACAAAGATTATAGAAACCTTAAACGTTCAAATAATAATTGACTATAAAATGTCAGATTTTGCTTATGTGTTGTGCTGTTTGCACATAAAATATTTTTGTATATCTTTAATGTAATGACGTTGTTTAATATTTTTTAAAACTGTTATCAATTTTACTTTGTTCGCCGTTCGAACGCATTGAATCTGCAGAGTAACCTCCCCTATTTTTCTGTTGTTATGAAGATTGTCGCTTGGGGTCTTTAGCTTTATATTTTATAAAAATTGTAATTCCAAAAAATGGAAACCGAACAATAATAAATCAGTTCATATGAATGCTGTGACATACGCTAATGTCTAGATTTTTAAAAAATGTTAGAATTTTAAAAAATGAAAAACATGAGGTTATTTTTAAATTTAAAAAATAATTTCATTTTTAAACCATAAAAAAAATGAACATAAGTTACATTTAAATTAAATTTATTTTAGAATTAGCGTGCATCATTTTTTTATTTTTAAACTTAAACTTAAACTTAAAAAAAAACATGAATAAAAATTAAGAATGTTGAACAAAAAGGATGCTAAATTCATTTCTACAAAACGAAGCAGAAATAAACTTTCTTAATTCAACCATAAACGTAGATCATAAACACTCCATTGGGGGAAAAAAAGTTATTAAATAAAAAAAATAAAACCAAATAAATTTTTTACCAATTCTATACCTCAGCGTATGCGTTAACATTTCTCTTAGGAAAAGTACCAAAGAAATACTTTACACGCAAATATCGAACAAAAATCAACTTCAGTTTGGTAAAATTAAAAATTTCTTTTATTTTTTACGGAACATTCTTCTTTTTCGGAACATTCTACCCGATGTCGTAAAATAGGATAATCTTGGTGGTGGGATAATTTAAATATCTTTCTTTTACACATGCTGTGCGTGTCATTGTCCTTTTTTGTTACTCTCGGAAATACTTAACTAACTTTAATCCTTTATGACCCTTCTTTGAGTTGTGGTACTTCTTGTTCCTAAGCCTTTCCATCTGCAAAAACTCATCGTCACTGGTTTTCTCTGCTTTTTTTTTTCTGTCTCTGATGTCTAAAAGTGAGATGCGGACAGAAATGATTTTCTTTGTAAAAAAAATCCAAAAACCAATTGATTAAATTTTTTTATTTGATTGGAAAATAAATACTTGCAGAGAAAATTTTAATTTAAAATCAGTTTACTCACAAATATTGAAGCCTGAGAATTGTACAAGCGAATTTCTCTTAACTTTTCTTAGAAAAATGACATCAGAAAATTCTTAAAGCCTTTCTTTGGTTTGTGCAGTTGAAGTGAATTTTAGTTTAGTAGATACAAAAAGCTGATCTTGAGGTCTCAGTTTGTCTAGCCTGAATTTGTGGTTCCAATTCTTCTGAGAGTCACGTTAATTTACACACAACTACATTCACTCATTGTGTATATATATACATGCAACAATCACGTGATAATCTTGCTTTCCTGCTTTTTTACGGGATGTATATATAGCAGACATGTGGTGCACCCAAAGACAGTTGCAGCAGAAACACAGAACACAAAGCAAGACAGTTCACAGCTGCTCGCAATAGCATGCTGCTATTGCGGGGTTCGTGTTCTTCAATATCAAGTAATTCTCTCACACACCCGCACTAACTGCAAGACACATGTAGATGCCTTTTATTTCTTTGAATAACACAATGTACAAATTATTACAGTTGGCACAAGAATCTTAACACGCACAACATGTAAAACAAAAAGACCAACTGACCTTCTCTTACTAAATCATTCTTTTGAACTTTACAAAGATGAACTTATTCACAGACTCAGACATTTTCACCATTCTTCTATCAATATTATTCCTCACACAAATTGCATATGACACTGATAAATCTTCCAACGACAAATAACATTACAACTTGCCTCAAAAGCTTTAACACAATCTTATGCAGAAAATGAAAGACATTTTAATCAGACACTTTCAACGTCTGTACAAAGTATGTATTTCTTGTTAATGCTATTGTTAATACACTTTATATAATTACAATTAATGCTTTGACCATTTTATTCAATTTTCCATTTGCTAATTTAATGAATGATTTCAACCGTATAAAAAATAATTGTTGGTATGCAGGAATTTAATTAGGAAGTTCTTTGGGAAATGGCCTTGTGCCATGTGAAATTAAAACCTAAAATAACCTTGCATAAGAGGCCCCAACACTTCTTCATTTCTGTTGTTGTTTCTCTGAAGAAGAACATGCAATTGACTTTGAGCTAAATATGAGGTTTCAAGTCTTTCAAATTTCTCAGTTTGTTTAAATCAAATTTATGAACTTTGAATCATATTAAGCTGGATTTGAAATTCCAATTGTTTTTCTTTCATTTGTTTCTTCATTTGTTTGAAGCAAATTTAGTAGATACAGTTCAATTTGATCTGAATTTTAGTTTTAATTCTTTTTCAAAACTTGTTTTTTTTTTTTCTTGTTGAAACAAATTTAGAAGGTGCAAATCTTTTTGAGCTGAATTTGAAATTTCTCCTCCTTCATTTTTCTGGTTGTTTGATAACTTGTCTGAATAGAATATGCACATCACTTTGAACTTAATGTTAGGTTCCAGTTTTCTTCTTTTATTTCTCTGGTAGTTTTATTTTTTTTTTTAAGAAAATTTAGTAAATATATTCATTTTTGAGGTTTCAATTCATCTTTCATTTCTCAAGTCATTTAAGAGGATTTATATGCAAACTCATTTTGAGGTGAATTTATGGCTCCAATACTTCTTTCATTTCTCTGGTTGTTTGAATGCTTGAAGCAAATTTAGTTGGTGTAAATCACTTTGAGATGAATTAGAGGTTTCAAATCTTTCATTTTTCCTGTTTGGTTTTACAAAACAAATTTACTTGGTACAAGTCATCTAGAGCTGAATTTCAGATCTGTTTATTTGAAGTAAATTTAGTAGACGCAGTTCATTTTAAGATGAATTTGAAGTTACAATTGTTCTTTCATTTCTCAGGTTAATTTTTGGAATCAAAATTGTGTAGATACCTTTTTCTTCTATGAAAATATGATAAATAAAGTTTGATGTAATTTACCAGTAAACAGGTGACATCTGCTCTCTGTATTTGTACTGAATATTTTCCAATAAAGAAATACTATGAAAAGTAAAAAATATATTTTGAGGGGAAAAAATTGTTCAATGAAACTGTATTTTCAAAGTATACACATAGTTTTCTTATTTGGATATTAATAATTAATGAGAAATTATAATCTTACATCAAATGCAATTGTTACTTTAAAATATATCTAATAACAGAAAAGAAAACTTTCCAAAAGATGATCATTTGAAAAGAAGTTGGAAAGGCCATAAGAAATTTTCAATTTTTCTCACATGCATTTGTATGTTTTACACTCTTTTCCAATCTTTTCACTCCTTTTTCTTTTTTTTTTTCTTTTTTTCAATTGGAGTAGATAGACTAAACTATCGCTCGGTTCACACTCCACCCACGTCTATTGAACAGGTGAAGAGGCTCATCCCTTGTTCCCTGTTTAGGATGTGGTTTCCGGTTTTCTCTTTTCCAATCTCTTCACTCTTACGTAGCCCCCTTCACATCAGTGGTGTTACCGCCTTGCTCAGGGTGATATGATTAAAAAAAAAAAAAGTAGAGTTCTCACACCTTCCATAAGGAAGAAATATGTTTTTGATGTTAGAATCTTCCAATAAGTATACCTAGTACATTTATAGACTCCACAGGATTTCATTTGATTGATTTGCTCTTTACAGATTATCAACCCTTTGCTGGTTATTTAAAAATATTTTTAGATTTTAAGAAATTTTTGAGGGGAGATAATGATTCAATGATACAAGTTTTACTAATTAACCCATAGCCGGAGTGGAAGAGGTGGATTCATATACCTTTCCCAAGGATATTTGTGCGTAGATAAATATAATAAACCCAAACAAAATTGGAATTTGGTTCTTCAATTTATAATTCCAAACAATATTCATTATAACATCAATAGATCCAAGCTTACAGCACCAGATATTCTCAAGAGATCACCTATCTATGTACTGACCAGACTCAATGTTGCTTAGCATGTTGCATGAAAACCAGTGTTTAAACAGGATATAGCCATAAGCCAGCTCTGAAAGAAACCATGTGACTACATATAGAGAACAGAAAAGCTTAGATATATGAATAAGTATCTCCAAAGATTTAATGAAAAATGAACATGTTGAAAATTCCCCAAACTCAATAAAAATAAAGATTTATCATCAAAATCTTTGTTATTGTTAAAAGGAAAGACCAAAGGATTTTTGATTATTAAATAATATTTTTTTTATTTTTGGAACATTAAAAATTTCATTTTCTTGTGTCAACAGGTGACCATAAATTAGTATAGGAAATTTTAGCATCTTTGTTGCAGTGAAAAATATTGATTTGGAAATTCTTGCAAGAATCAAATAATTGTTGGATTTTAATTAAATATTCAGCACTTATTCACAAATGAATTAAAATTATTTTAGAAATGTTCCTTCTTTAGAAAATATTGGTTAAAAGCAATTTTTTATATATATGTTACTCCCCACTTGTTTAATTTTATGAGATTTCCAGAAATAAATTTTTGTGCCACTTAATGTTTATATTAGTTATATACAGAACTTCTTAGAAAATTTAAATCATCAATTTTTTTCATTTTTTATAAAACAGGACCACTGTTACCGATAATCTGCTCTGAATTGTAAAATAAAAAAATGTTATAAAACTAAGACATTATTTAAATAGAAAATATTTGAATTGCTTTTATGAATAGGATATATTCTAGACCCTACTGTATTAAGAAAAATATTTTTTGATGAATAATGAATTTTTACAAGAATTTCTTTTCATTTTTTTAAAATCTTAATTAGAATAATTTATAAATTTGTAAATCTTTAACAATTCTGTATTGATTTGTCTGACTTAGGTGATATTGTTATTAAATAAAACACTATTTACTAATCATAAACAGAAAAAGCTCACAATTCAGCTATCCCCCACCACACACACACACACAAAAAAAATATTTTCAAAAAATTTTTAGTTTTTTTGTGTGTATAAGCATACTAATTTTAGTAAATACAGATGTCTATACATATCAGAAAATAAAAGCAATAACTATAGTAAATTTCAAGCCAAGTACTTAAAATTCGAATTCCAATTGAATTCCTTGCATTCACTTACTCACAAATACCATTGGGAAAGGTATTAATCCATCTTTTCCCTCCAATTATGGGTTAAATAACAGGACAGATTGGGTTCTATAGCCTTGGCTGGCAACCAATCTACCGCAGAAAGTTATGGCAACCTACTGCTTGATAATCTTCTGCCCAGTCAGTCAGTCATGTCTCTTTCGAGACATGATCATCCAAGCGTGTATCACGTATGGCACTTAAGTGACTCGCCCTAAAATTCAGTATAAGATTAGATTACAGAAAATATTTTCCTACATTTTTAAGTAGTACAAATGATATAAAAAAAGCACTCACATTATATTCCTCAAGTAATTTTTGCAGATGTCCCTCATAACATATCACTCAATAAATCCTGGGTCTAACTAATAAAACAACTTTTAGGTAAAATTCAATTTTATTCATCAACATAATCTCCTTCTAGGGTGATACACTGATTCCAACGCTTCTCTAACAATCCGGTGCCTTTTTTATAGAATGATTTGTCTTTGGCCTCAAAATACACTTCAGTTTCCGATATAACTTCTTCATTGGAGCTAAATCTCTTTCCCTGAAGCATTCTTTTAAGGTCTGCAAACAGCCAGTAGTCGCCAGGGCCCAGATCTAGAGAATAGGGTGGATGTGAAAGAAATTCAAAGTGCAATTCACGTTGTCTTGGTGAAAGATCACTTTTTTTCTTTTTTCAAATGCACTAAAAATTCTATATAATATTTGCTATTGATGGATCTTCCTTTCTCAAAGTAATTGATGAAAAATACCTTGCGCATACAAAAATACGGAGACCCAAACTTTGCCTGCTGATGTTTGTGTTTTTCGTTGCTTTAGACAGCTTCCACTCAGCTGACTGTTGATTTGACACCAGAGTGAAGTGGTGGATCCATGTTTCATCTATTGTCACATATTTACACAAAAACTCCTACTTGTTGCATTGAAATAGTTGCAAACAATGCTCTGAATCGTCAACACGTTGTTGTTTTGACTGAATAAGCAAACGCGACACCCACTTTGAATATAGCTTTCTCATTGACAAATGTTCATGCAAAATGGTAAATACACTGCCTTCTGATATGTTCAACTCCTCTTCTATCTCACGCAACTTCAATTTACAATCAGTTAAAACAAGTTTGTGGATTTTTTTGATGTTTTCCGAGACAACTGCCAATTTTGGGTGATCTGAGCATTCAGCAATATTTGTGTCTGTACGACTGCATTAAAGTCAGCATACCCCATCTTAACCATTGTTACCGATGGAGCAGAGTTGGAATAACAGTTATCAAGTCATTGCTTTGCTTGAACAGTATTTTTTCCCAGCAGAAAGCAATGCTTATGAACACACAAAATTCAGAATTTTCTATTGTTTTGAAAATTTGCAACAGTAGCTTCACTTAAATAACAATAATTTGTAAACTCTGATTGGGCCCAAATTTTGTCACAAACCATTTGAAGGTTAGTACTTCATAAAAATCATATTTTTTTTTATTAGTGGTTCCATCTATATGTTAGGCCCAGGAATTATTGAATGATGTATTAGAAAAAAAATTAGATAAACTTCCAGTGGTCAATAGAGCTGTCAACACCTAATCAAAACTCCCCACCTCTGTGTTACAAAATGCATTTCTACAATATTTTAAACTAAAAGTAATATTTGTTTCAAATCATATGAATTAAACTTTAAATCAGCTAATATTCCTAAACTAAAGTTTCTGAAAAGCATATTTTTAATTTCTAAAAGATATTCTAATAAAGAGAATTACATTGTGTTGACAGATGGGTAAAAAATAGCTAAAATGAGCTATTTTTAGCAGTCTTAACACACCTCGAATCAATTTATATTAGTTTTGAAATACAACAAATGTTGAAATTTTATTCATCCGTTCGTTTTTCTTTCTCTCCTTTTCTCGCTAAGGCCGTTGGGAAATTGAAATGTCTTTGCTGTACCACGTGTCACGTATCTCGCCTCTGATTGGTTGGCTCCCTTCGATAGAATTTGAAGGAGCGGGAACCCTCAGTTTTTTTGTTTTCGTCAACTTGAGCAGTCCTGAAAATTTTAGCTCCGTCAGACCAAAGATGTAAAAAGAAGTCTGAATTTATTTGCGGGTTTGAGAAGCTAGCAGAAGAAGAAAAGAAGAGATTCCTTCAGATGAACAAAGCTGAAACTAAAGATTCGACGATACTTCTTCCAGAGGAAGAAAGAGAGTTTATTTCTCTAAAAAGGATCGTTTCCCTTGTTCGTCATTAACTCATGTGGCGGAAGAAAAATAAGATTGAACGTTACTTCTTCCAGAGGAAGAAATAAATTTTATTTTACAAAAGGATACTTCTTCCAAAGGAAGAAAGAAATTTTATTTTACAGAAAAAAGGGACAGTTTCCTAGGTTGGCCCACAACCCATGAGGGATGAAGAGATTTAACAAAAAAACGAAGACTTTTTTCCAGGCTTGAGACAAGAAAGGAACTTCGAAAACTGAACATAACAAAAAATTAGGGAAAACAGAACCGCTATCCGGTAAGCTAGAGGGAGGCTACTCTCTCCTAAGTTCTCTCCCTTCAAAGAGAAAAATAGGAACTAAAATTTCAGATAGACAAGGTAACTGTAAAGGACTTTTTACTTTTTTGTGGTACTAAGGCTATAACCTAGCCTTTGCTAACAGACCTGTTTTGCAGTCAGCTCACAACTCCTCTCTGTGTTTAAAGTAGTAAATTTTCTTTAATTTGAACCCTTTGTGTTATATTGAATTTTGTTTTGTTTTTTTATTTCTTTTTCCCTTTTATTCACAGCATAATTTTTCTTACGACATAAAAAATTTCTGCACAAAGTATTTTGCTTATTGGAAATATTAAATTTGATTTATTAGATTGAAATTAAAACTAAAATAAAAGCTTCATAAAAGATTTTTAATTTTTTTAAAAATTCCTTTTGCATTTCTTTGGTGGTACGTGTGTGTGTGTGTGTGTGTGTGTGTGTGTGTGTGTGGTGTGTGTGTGTGCGTGTGTTGGATATGCTATGGTGTAATGGATAGCCACTCAGATTGCAGAATTGGAGAGCAGTGTTTGAATTCCAGTCAAACTCATTGCATTCATTTACATGCAAATATCCTTGGAAAAGATAGAAAAGATATGAATCTATATCTTTCCCCTCAGCTATAAGTAAATAACAGGACAGGCTGGGCTTCAAGACTTGGTTGACAATCAGTCTTAAAGAAAGAAAACTAAATTCAAACCATCCAAAACACTATTGCTGCTACAACTGCAAGATATATGGTGTCTTTACAACCCTAATGGGTTACAGAATTCATAATTATGATAAATATATATATATATATATATATATATATATATATATATATATATACAGGGTGCAATGGTAAATTGTCAACATTTTATATTTTTAATTTTGTGTATACATGTTGTTTTTGATTTTGTCACCTGCACAGTATAGTAGGGTCAGTTGGGTGCTGTCTGTGAGAAAAAGAGCACTATGATGCAATTCACTCTCCCAGAAATTTGGAAACAGTATACTGTACTGCCGGCCATTTGTACTGGAAGCTCTAATATTAACATTTCGGTGTATTTGGGTGTCAATCTGAAGAGAATGCAAAGCATTCCGAAATAGTTGGATGAGATTAATAGTGATTACAAAGGTACAGCAGCTCAGAAATCTCACTCTGGTTGTTCTAATAAAAGAACTCCTAAATATGTTAGTGAGGGCCTCACACTCAACCTACATCAAGGGCCTTGAGAAAGTAGTGTTGCCCTGGATCAAGAGGGTGGCTGATGAAAGACCCTATGTCTGGCAACAGGACTGCACCATGCCACATAAGCAGAACCCAGTCATGGCTGTTAGATAATTTCTGCAACCACATCACCTCTTACATTTGGCCACCTAACTCTCCAGACAATAACCTATTGTGTGGGCACAGTTGAGCAATAAAACACCTTGTAACACCAAAGATGTACTGAAGACAAGGATTATGACAGCATTCACCAATGTAAAAAAAAAAGAGACTGTCCAAAAGAGTTTCAGGAGATTGTGAAGTCATCTGGAGGCAATGGTTGAAGCCAATGGAAATTTTATTGAATAAATTTACTTTTTAGTATTTCAAGAGATTTTTTTGCAATTTTGGTAAATATATCTGTTAAAATGAGATGTCAGTGTTATTTTCATTTTGGTGCAATTTAGACAACAATTTAGCCATTGCATACACTCCTTGTGCATGTGTGTGCAATGTTGAGCCATTCCATCTTGATAGTTGATTTCAGTGATATATGGTAGCAATACCATTCATCAGAAGTCTCCTGGGTGCTCTTCTAACCAGTTCTGGGCAATTACTGATAAAGTGCATTAAAATGGTTCCAAAGCAGTGTAATTTAATTGTCAATGATGTATTTACATGTATCATCAGACCCAACCAATACCACATGGACACAACCCACACCATTATGGAATTATCACCAGCCTGTATGGGGCCTTGTTGAAAACTGGAATATCTGACCACATGGTGCCTTAATTACACCTGAAACTGATCATGTTTAAAATAACAGGAATAACTGACACAAGCTCAAGAGAGGCACTGTACCTGACGTAGTGTTAACAGAGGCAACCTGATGGTTCTTTGCTTCCATATTTCATGGAATTTAAAGAATGTTGAAATGCTCTGCTGGATATGTATCTGGTACCTCCTGTATTGAATGTGGATGTGATTTCAATCAGGTATTCTCAGTTCTTGGTCTAAGATTTTCCAATGTCATGAAGTGGAACAGTTATATCGAATCAAATGTTGCTAGTGCTAGATAATTTTTCTTGCCAGAATCTATCTATCTTTAAAAGTATACCATTCATACATGCATCAAGTATTGCTGCTACATCTGGTTTCAAGGTTCTGTGATATTTCTAGAGTTTCTTGACAAAATCTGAAGAAGTGTCTGAAATGTTATCAGTTCTGACCTGGCATCTTGTCTTCAGTCATTTTCCCATAGTCATAACTTAGCTTCGTTGAGCCCTTTTTATAAATATTTTTATGGTAAGTGTTCTGATGAGATTTCCTCTTGGCTGCACAAATTTAACTGCAGTACTAGATGGCAACTTACTGTGGGAAATTCTTCTGCCTAGTTAGTCATGTCTCAAAAGAGATATGATGGCCCAAGTGTGTATCACACATTGCACCTGACTGACTGACCTCATAATTTCATTGTTGAAATTACTAGTTGTAAGATCTGTTCTAATAGTTTCTTCTTTTGTGGTTTTCTGCTTTCCTGTCAACTACAATCTACAAAAATCTAAATGCAATATAAATCTGTCTGAATTTGTGACATGAGGAGTAATCATTATTTATACTACATTTGTTCTCATCTTTGTTGTTGTTATTACAACATTTTAGCTGTTGTGCTCTCTGACCTTTCTCAGATGCATATTAATCAGGGTAACCCACAGGGAATTCTGAACTCAACCATTTATTTACTCTACAGGGGTAAACTCTACAGCTCATGTTTAGCGATATCATCTAATTCTGTTCAGTTATTACTTACTCATTTTCCCAAATTGCACTTTACTCTGCCTGAACCAAGAACTGAATTCATGACCACTATGTCACTAAATTCACAAACCAACACTTTTATCCACTAAGCTACTGTTTCATAGAATAATTCAGTGGTCTAAAAGTTTAAAAATGGTGACCATGACATGTCTGACAAGTCACATTATAGAAGATAACCCCCTCTGAACAAAGAATTTTTTATGGAGACTGTGGAATCCATGTCAAAACACCAGGGATTTGGTGCAAAAATATTAATGTATCATGTTCAACTATTCATGAACATATGTGAAATGGGAAAACTTGTAAAGAATGAATTTGAGTTCCTTTTGGAAACTGAAAATTACACAACACCATCTGCAGTAGTCTTTTAACAAGGAGTACCAAATTTTTCATTTTTAAATTGTCATATTACAAGTGATAAAAATGGATTTTTGCATATTAACAGAAAATGAAAAAGAAATCAGGACTCTACTCAGAAAAATTGTTGTTTTGTGTGTATTGGAATATGAAATGTGTTGTTAATTATGACCTAGTTGAAAATGGAAGGACCATCATTGCATATGATTATTATCAGCAAGTTGATTGGGTAAATGAAGCATTGCTCTGTTTTAGTAACATTACAATGCAAGGATACTTCTACAAACAAACTGAAGAAAAAAAAAATAAGACCATTAGACTGGAATGTTATTCCAGATCCTCCATACTCATCAGATTTAGCGCCTACAGATTTTCAGTTGTTTTGGTCATTAAAACATTTCATAACTGGCAGAACATTCAGAAAAGAAAAAGTTGAAACAGTCTTTCAAATATTTTCTGTGAAGAAAAACAGATTTCTTTGAATGAAGAATCAAAATTTTGTCTTTTCATTGGACTGCAGTCATTGAAAATGAAGGTGATTAAATTTCTGATAAATAATGAAAAAAATAAATTTAGCACATCACTCAATAACTCTTGGGCCTGACATATAGATGGAACCACTAATAAAAAATCCATATAATTTTTATAAAGTACTAACCTTCCAATGGCACAAGACAAAATTTGGGTCCATTTGGATTATTAATTTACTGTTATGAACGGGGTGTTTGTCTCATAACTAAAATCCCTTAATTTACAGTATGATTCATGGTCTGTGGATGAATATGTGTGTGCATGTGCAGCACGTGGAGAAAATGCATGCAATGAAGGAAAATTAGATATTTACTCACAGTTGACTGGAAGTATACATTTATTTTACACGGAGAAACATTACAACATAGGTACATACGGAATCAGTCCCAAGTTATCGGGTTGTGTGTCACAACTATTAGGGCAGGAGAACATGTGTTCTTAACTATTGACGGCCATATTCCAAGTCTGTTGAGTCATGCGTCTCATGTCTGAATGTTGCATTGATCAGGTGACTGACCATAACAGCAGCAGCTATTAGCCGTTCCCTGACCTTTTACAAACAATGGCAGATTTTAAGACCCGCCATAAAGAAAATCCAACTACATGTGCGACACAAAACAATTTAGTGAATATGTCCGAGCCTAAAACTGTCGTAATACGCATTGAATTAGGCTGTGCTCCCCAAAACACCAAACGACATGGGGAGCAATTATTATATAGTGTTTTTCTACTCCCACCGATCTGGGAGTAGTTGACCGAACACTTTCACTGATCACCAGTCTCAAATTTTCAAAACCCAAAAATTTTGGAAAAAGTTGTCTAGTCATAACACCCAGCACTTCTGGCATTGATCCCGCTTTCCGGCAGTCAATCAATCGAAGCCACAACACTTGCTTCTGGCATTGATCCCGCTTTCCGGCAGTTGATCAATCGAAGCCACAACACTCACTTCTGGCATTGATCTCACTTTCCGGCAGTCGATCAATCAAAGAGCAAACACTCACTTCTGGCATTGATCCCGCTTTCTGGCAGTCGATCAATCAAAGCCACAACACTCGCTTCTGGCATTGATCCTGCCTTCTGGCAGTCGATCAATCGAAGCCGCAACACCCAGCTTCTGGCACTGATCCTACTTCGGCAGTTAAATCAGACACCGAGTCTCGCATCCGTGACGACCTTAGCTCGACTCAGCCCTGTTTAGGGATCCCGCTTCTGTAACTCCTCAGTACGGTCTTGCATCCACGCAGACCTTAACTCGACTCAGCCCTGTTTAGGGATTTCATCACCATAATGTAAACTCTCGGTACGGTCTCACATCCGTGATGACCTTAACTCAACTCAGACCTGTTTAGGGACTCCACCTCTCATCAAGTACCTTCCACTGGCACGAGCTCACTTCCACGCTCGCCACTTCAACCTAGGCTCGACGACGGACATGCCCCAAACCAGCCAGGCAATTCTTCCAGCATCTCCAGTCAACCAGCTACCGCTGCGAACACCCCATTTCGACTCGGCACTGGACAAGGCCCAACACTCGCTGCACCAACTCCATAGAGGCTACTACCTTCTGGACCAGAAGCCTATCCAAACAACAACTTGTACCAACTTACATAAATAAAAACCAAGGTTGTTATTCTTCTTACCTCTGCCTTTGTCTCCTCATTGTCTTGGCTGTTCACACTTATCTAAAAATCAAACCTTGGGAGTCGACTTCCTCCAACGCCCCCGCAACAGACGCAAACATCAGCAGGCAAGGTTTTGGCCTCCTTATTTTGGGATGGGCTAGGTATTTTGTTTATTGATTACTTTGAGAAAGAAAGAACTATCAATAGTGAATATTATATAGAACTATTGCACTACCTATTATATAGAACTATTATATAGAACTATCAATAGTGAATATTATATAGAACTATTATATAGAACTATTATATAGAACTATTGGTGCATTTGAAAGAAGAAATCACCAAACAACAGCCACAAATGAAGAGGAAAAAAGTGATCTTTCATCAAGTCAATGCACTGTGTCACAAGTCAATCACAGCAATGGCAAAGCTACATGTAGTGCATTTTGAATTGCTCCCGCATCCACCCTATTCTCCAGATCTGGCCCCCAGTGACTACTGGCTGTTTGCAGACCTTAAAAGAATGCTCCAGGGAAAGAGATTTGGCTTCAATAAAGAAGTAATATCAGAAACTGAGGCGTATTTTGAGGCCAAAGACAAATCACTCTACAAAAAGGCATCAAATTGTTAAAGAAGTGTTGGAATCAGTATATCACCCTAGAAGGAGACTATGTTGATGAATAAAGTTGAATTTTGCCTAAAAGTCGTTGCTTTATTAGTTAGGTCTGGGATTTATTGAGTGATGTGGTACATTTGTTTTTATATTCTTTATAGTAAAATGTATGTTTCAAACACTCTAATAGATAGAAATTCAAAAATGTTGGTTTCATTGTTGTGTTCTTTTCTAAACCATTGATTTGATAGAAAATTAGTAAACATATAAAATGCAAATTGAAGCTCAATTTTAAATTACCTACACTAGCAACCATAAGTTTGGGACTACCCAAATGTTTAGCAAAATCAAATTTGCTGAGTTTGTATTTTTTGTTATTCTTATGCAGATGTCAAGTAAAAAAAAGGATTCTTTTCAACTTTAAAGTAAACATTTACTCAGTTTGCTAATTGACTCCTCTTATTGTGATCAAGTTTTTGCCGAAAATTCAGATTTATTAAGATATTATAATTACGGTATAATTTATTTTTGTAAACCATATTACTACGGTATAAATGGCAAAGAAGAAACAGATTAGCATTGAAAAAAGAGTTCAGGTTGAAATTCTTTCGAAAAAAGAATATTCTGAACGTGTTATCGCTAAAAAATTAAGCTTATCAAAAAATGGCATGCATTATTGCCTTCAATGACTTTGTGAGTTAAATATTGACAGAAAAAGATCTGGTATGCCCAGAGTAACAGCTATTGTAGAGGATAGGCACTTGATCATATCTAGCAAGAGGATTAGAAGAAAAACCGCTCCAGAATTAACAATTGAAATGAATTCTACTTGGCAACATCCAATATCTGTTGCTACTGTTAAGAGATGACTTTATTTTGCTGGGCGTAAAGGCTGTGTAGCAGTTAAGAAACCACTATTAAAGAAGGAGAATAAGGGATGAAATTGATCGTACAGTTCAAAATGAACTTCCTAAAAATGAACAAATGTTTAAATGCTTGCAGGATGCTTGGAAATCACTTTCACCAACTTATTTTTATAAGTTATTAGAAAGAATGCCAAGGATTTGCTCTGCAGTAATAAAGACTTGTGGTGGTTTCTTTGATGAAAAGAAAATATGAATTAGCTTTAATTAAATTTGAAATTACTCTATGTTAATTTTGGTTTTAATTATTGTGCAATTGTGAGCAACAATGAAATATATCTATATTTATTCTTCTAAGACATAAAATTTGTTATTTCTTTCTCTCAGAGAATAAATCAAAGTGGTCCAAAACTTATGGTTGGTAGTGTAGCTAGCAACTTCTTCAACTTCAGCCAAGATCACGGAGTCCACAACCCTGTACTGCAGTTGTACAGGAAGTTAGATCTCCTGACAGTCCATTGGCCAGAGAAAAGATAACCGCAACAGGAACTGGCCAGCATCTATACAGATTGCTACAGTCAACAAAGCTTTCTTTTTGCATCTTTTCTTTCACATAGCACACACACCTGCCACCAGTCATGTTAGTAGCACCTTTCTTGTCTCGAATGTGACCATGTGGATTCTCTCAACAAAGAACTTTTCTTTCCACAGTAAAGCTTTCATTGCTATAGATAAATATTTCATCAAATTATCCAAACTGCCTTACATTATGCTTTTGTTCTGTGTCATAAGTGGTATTTATATCCTCTCTAAAGATAAAATATCACTTAAATGTAAACTTCACAATTCTTGCCATGGTTGTAGAGTATGTGCTTTGCCAGAGATACATACAGTTTGAATTCAGAGACTGGTTGTCAGCTATATCTAGAGATACCAATCTGCCCCACTGTTTAACCCATAGCTAGTGAGGAGATGGAGTCATTTCCCTCCTAAGGTGTTTTTAGTAAGTGCAGGTAATAACTGCCCAAGAAAAAGAAATCAGTAAGCCAAATGTTAATTCCAATCAAGTTCTTCACATTCATTTTTGTACAAAAACCTTTGAGAAAAGTATGAATCTATCTCTTGTTCCCCTATCGGTTTAATAACAGGATAAACCTGACTCTCTGACCATGGTTAGAAACCAGTCTAGAATAAGAACTGAATTCAACACTGTATGTAGCCCTGATGAAGCACATACTATACAAACATGGAAAAGATGTGAAGTTCACAATTAACTGTGGTGAAAGGTTGTGGATCTTGAATAAGATCAAACTTTTAATTATATAACAGTTATTAGCAGCAACATTACCTGCAGCATCTGAACTCTTTAAAGTGCAAAATAAGCAGATTACATTTCATGTCATTTATCTCAGTAATTAAAATTAAAAAGATTCCATTTGTCTTTAATCTATCTATTAATTTGTTGATAATTCACCTAGGACATCAATTTTCACTCAAAAAAGAATAGTCAGTTATAGTTGGTTGAAAAGAATAAGAAAGAGACAGCATCAAAATAATAATAAACAAATTTATTATTGATAAATAGATGCAAGTTATAAATACAATAAACAGTATCACTTGAAGGTCAGTTGTCCAGAATTTATTCATCAGCTCAGATGAATGTGTGAAAAATGTCTATGTTTCAGTCTAATGGAAAATATGCTAGAAGTGTTAGGTTGTCAGTTGTTCTCAGCAAATATAAAATTTCATGAAGATGCACTAAGAAAATCTGGCCATAAAAACATTTTACATAATTTCAACCAAACAGACAAACAAAAAATGATGATAGGAAACAAAACATTATCTGGTTCAACCCACCATTTAATTTAGAGGTAAGGACCAAAATAGGACAAATATTTTTTAAACTGATAGATAGGCACTTTCTAAAAAGCTCAGAACTAAGCAAAATTTCCCTAGAAACACAATCAAGTAATGTAGATAGTTTCATAAAAAACAAAATGCAAGGTTACTAATAAAGAATGCAACTGCAGGGACAAGAATAAATGCCCACTTCAAGGACTTTGTAATACAAAAGAAGTCATTTACAAGGCAAAAGTATATAACTTAAATAGTCAAAATAAAATATATTTGGGATCAACCAAAGACACCTTTAAGACCAGATGGTTCAATCACAAGTCTACATTCAAAATAGAAAACTTAAAAAACTGTACAAAACTGGCTAACCCCATATGGAAATTGAAATCAAAATATGGAAAAGACCCAGACATAATGTGAAGTATAGTAAAAACAGCCAAGCTTTACAACGGTGGTAAGATATGTAGACTGTTCCAAGTAGAAAAGTTAGCGATTATGCTATTCCCAAACAAAAATGGACTGTTGAATGAAAGAACAGAAATTATGACTAAGTGTAACCATACTAAAAAATACCTATTAGGTTCATACAACCATGGATGAAAATGTTATAATTTCTTGTAATTTTAAAAATTGTGCATTCAAATATTCTCCGTCGCCATTAAAAAAAAACCACCGTCACATGAGCATTCTTAAAAAAAAAAGGTAAACAATAAAATCAGTTATTGCAAATCACCTGAAGACACCACATTGTAGAAACCTATGTCACGTAATAACTCATTTACAAGTGTAAAATATTCAAAAGTTCTAAAATATAATTGTATTGAACACTTAATACAAATTTTATGGTTTAATTTTATTATGACCAAAAACTAAGTAATTAAAAAATCAATATATATATATATATATATACATATTATCCTACGTCTATTAACACCTGAATAATAATACTGTATATATGTATATTTATTAATTTATGTCATTATATATATATATATAACTGCTTACCATGTTCACACACCAGAACAGCGCAGACTTTGCTGGCTAGGCCATGTCCACTGTAGCCAGATGGTTGCATTCCAAAAGACCTCCTGTATGGAGAGCTGGCCTCTGGAAGAAGACCCACTGGGTGGCCACAACTGTGGTATCCTGACATCATTTAGGTGAAACCTAGCTAGGTTTGTCTGGCTCATTAGGTGTTAACTATTTATTTAGCTCTACCTCTGTATTAAGCGCTTTTTGTTAGATGATTACTCATATCGGGTTTTTTTTTCTTTGGGCTTCATGCTGATCTTAGTTTGAACACTGACGTTCATGTACAAAGCTCTTTCTTTTGTTAAAACCATTTTTTCCTTCCATCAAAAGTTTTTGAGGAAGGTTTTTGACACAAGTATAATTATAATCTTGTTTAAATACATATATGTTGTATCACAGAATTTATATATGTCTTTGAAAATGACAGAATGCATTCTTTTAAAGGGATCTTTTTCTTCCAATACTATTTGAAAAATATTTCTTCCTTGGGGCAACAATAATCAAAACAGTGAAACTGAAAAATTTAAACATGGGGAGTAAATAAGGGGCCATGACTAAAATAAATTTATAGCTAAAAACAAACAAATCAGTGTTAACAGACAGAAAACAAAAAAAAGTTTTCCTCCTTCCTGCACAAACTTGGTTGATAAAGCTTAATGTAAACTGCTTCTAAAAATCATAAATGTTTAACCAACCTATCCCTGTGCAGCACCCTGAATGCTCCATCAACATGTTTGTAAGTTCAACTCAGGTTGTTAATTAAATGAAGTCCAATCACTGACTTATAAACTGACTTAGTCAAGCAATTACTGTGTAACAATATTTAGCGGAATGGAGGTAATTAATTTTATTAATTATTTATTAACTATAATTGGAAAATTTTTTAAACAGAAGAAATTATTATTATAGGTCAGAAGAAAATGTACTAAAATAATTTTTTTTAATTTTCTGAATATGAGCGAAGGTAAAAGAAACAAAAGGCAACAAGTTTTGTTTTCCTTGTTGTTATTCTAAACCTGAGAAGGAAAGAGAGAAAGAAGAAGAAAAAAGAGAAATAAATTTGTTTTTATTTTCTCAGTTAGATAAAATACAGAAGAATAGACATTGGAAATTAAGAGAATCAAGCCCACCCATGAAAGGTAACAAGTTTTGTTTCTCTGTTGTTATTCTAAACCTGAAAAGGAAAGAAGTGAAAGAAAGAAAGAAAAGAGAAATAAATTTGTTTTTATTTCCGAGGTTAAATAAAAAACAATGAATATTAGTAATTTGATTGAATATAAAATCCAGATGGCCTAAGACGAGAAAGTTAGGAGAATCAGTCACCCACCAAGGTTATAACAGAGGAAATAGTGAATTGTCTGGCTAGCTTGACATTAGGAGAAAGGAGCTGATAACAAAATATTTTCTGTCATCAACAGAAAGCTCTGAAAATATCTGTGACTCAAAAATACAGATATTGGAAATATCTTATCGAAGTGACAATGTAAACAGACACACCTGTCTGTTTGTCTGGTTGTTTCAGGCAAAAAGGGAAAGGCTTAGTCAGACAAACTTTTATGGCAGGTTCAAAAGGTTAATAGTGATTGATTTTAAAAAAATCTCCAAAATTATTTTGTGAGAAAGAAAATTTGTGGATAAGTCCAGCCCAGAAAAGGGGTATAGGAAGATGACATCATAAGACTGAGAGGTATCTCATTGGTCCTATGAACCAGCACCCCAAAAGGGGGAGACTACCAGCAATTGACATCATGGAAATAAGACTAATCCCATTGGATGAACCGAAAGCTGCAGTAAGCAGCAGCTTACCTCAGTAGCTTACCTCAGCATTCTACTGGTTGCCAAAATGAGAGATTAGACACCCAGCGTCCATCAGCCCCACACCATGGCATAGGCATGAATACAAAAGCCTAAAGGGACCAAAGTGAGTTCGAGGCAGTTGGAGTTCCGGTTGAGTTCCTGGCCCAGAGACGTAATGACAGAGAGATAATTGCCACGCAACTGGGTCCCAACTATAGAAAAATCGCCGATTGCCAAAGACTGTTCCCAGCTGAAGAAGTAAAGAGACAGAGAGATAATTGCCATGCCATTCGGTGCCAACCGTAGAGAAGCCTGTCACCAATCAACCAACCAGAGTCAAAGACAGACACGAAGAGATTTTGCAGACAAAGTTTGAAATTGCCAACTGAACAGAGTTAATCCAGCCCAGAACAAGAAATCCCCCTCGATTCTGATTCCAAAGACGAACTGTGCCAACCTACCCATAACCCAGCACTTTGGCACTTCCAGCAACATTCTGAAGAAAAAGAACCAAAGACGACTAGACTTGCTGCAAACTTAGAACTCCGTTCAGAGCAAAACACTGTGGCTAGCCAGATTTCTCTATTATTGCTTAGGAGGATAATTTGATTTACTTAAGAGACTTCTGTTCTATTACCAGCTTGACAGGAGCAGGGATTGGGAATTATCTGAATGGCTATTATGTGAATTACTTTTTGTATATAAAGACTTTATTTTATAACACTTCAGACGTTGGACCATTTATTTTTTTGGTGCCATATTTCTTTCATTTTATTATCCAATTGTGTTCACGCTTCCCGGTTTGGTTTAGTTCGGCAGAGAGACAGCTAGCGGAAAACTCACGTTACTGCCTTGTGATCAATCCACACAACATGGGACAAGGGAGATCATTGTGAACAGAGTCAGTCTACGACCAGCTATCTGAATCGAAACCAACAGCAACCGACCCGGCGTAGTGTCATAACTGTTACTAGCTCAACCCTGTCTTATATAAGTAGAAGTGTGTTGTCAAATCCAGGTCTCCAACTACAAGTTGGCTCACTCCATATAGTCATTAATCTGGGTATATATAATATTATTAATACTAAACTCAACCCCCTCCAGTGGTTAAATGCATAAACTCCAGAAACAAATTTTCCAGAATACTAGAAGAACTGAGATGACACTGAGCACCAGTACAGATTTGTAATCTCTCCTGAAAAGAAACATTAGTGAACGAGCTGACAATATCAAAAGAAATCATCAGCTTGTCAACTAAAAACAAATCAGAATCTTTAATGAACTCAGAAAACCAAAACAAATCAGGGGCACAAAAAGAAGGATACAAATCTGAAACCAGATTTTAACTCAGTCAACAATTTTGCCAATTCATGCACTGAACCCACCATGGACCAAATAGGTTTTCTGTGTTGAAATGTAAGTTTCTTTCCAAGTTGGTGCATGACTAGATTAGATCTACAGGGTTTCAACATCTGCATATGTATGATTTACCTAAGGTTCATAAGGAAGGTATTCCAATTAGACTTATTTTGTCAATAATGGGCTCTGTACTTTGTAGTAATAAATTTACTTTAGTCAAAGCACTTTATTTACCCCTCATGTTTACCTTTTTCAATTTCACCATTTTTATTATTGTTGTTCTAATGAATCTTTCTGAAGAAGTGTTGAATAAAAAAGGTTCCTTTTCTGTTCTGTTGTTTTCAAATCTCTCTCTCTCTCTATATATATATATATATATATATATATACACTACTGGCCATAATTATTAGGCCACCCCAGTTTTTAAAAGAAATTATGTATTTCATACTATTTTTAGTATTTATTGTCAAATAAAAATAGAATGGTTCTTTTGTTATTATTACTTAGCAAAATTTTACAAGGCAAGGAAGCAAAGACAAACTTGTCCGAAATCACTCTAAATTTTCTTCATTATTTCATTGATGAAACTGCAATATAGGTAATTATTAAATATTTATAAATTCATTTGATGCACAGGTTATTGTGCAATATTAACAAAGGAACCATTCTATTTTCATTTACAATCATTCACTTGGCAATAAATACTAAAAAAATAGTATGAAATATATCATTTTGGGGTGGCCTAATAATTATGGCTGGTAGTGTGTATATATATTATGCTCTTATTACAATTGAACTCTCTAGAGAAGAAAATTTTAAAAACACTTTTCACTTCTGCGATATATGCATTACTTTTCAGGAATTAATTGAGTTCTTTTGGTGACTGGCATATGTATACACTGCTTATATACAACATGTTAAAATTTCCCTTCTTTGATTCCATGCGCCTATGGCTTAGGGGGTAGCGACTCCGACTAACACCAAAGTTTCAATCCCGGCCAGAAGCAAGTGGATGTGTCTAGCCATACTGATAAGCTGCGATACAGCAAAACAGGCTTGTATGTGGATGGCTTATATATACATATATAAATTTCAGTTTTTGAATTTAAAAAATTCTGTGCGGGTTCGAATAACGCGCAGAGTTTATTAAATTCAAAAACTGAAATTCTTCATAAATGCATTCACATGAAAAACTGTTTGCTCAATTAGCCTCCTGTTTAATTGTTCTCAACCGTCCTTTTTTTTTCTATAATAAAGTTTATCCCCGCCTTTTCTTGAGTTTGGTGTCTTCCTTGTTTAAGCTGAAATTCTACATATATACTGCGTAATTTCTAAGTCTTTAGCCAATTTTCCCTGACGAGCTGTTAAGCGAAACCATGGTAGGTTGTTGGCTCGCTCTTAGATGTTCGATTTTGTTTGCTCTACTTTCGCTTTGAGTGCTTTGTGTACTCTGCTTTCGTATTGAGCTCTTTATTGTTAAGGTTTTCGTCTTGGGGTTTTTTTCTTTCTTACGAATCCTTGACATTTTGTTCAGGTACTTTGTTTCTTTTTTCCTCCCCCTTCTTTTCCCTCCAGGTTTGTTCCTGGTGGGTTTCAAGACGATTTCATTTGTAGTTTAATTATTGCTAGTCTTGACAGAATTAGTTCTGTTGATATTGGTATTATTACTATAATTAATATTACTATATAATTAGTTTAGTAAGGCAAATTTTTTACCTTCTGTTACAAAAAGTCTATTCCTGTCTGTCTAATGCAAATTTAGTAGATGCTGTTATTTTGAATTTCATTTGTCGTTCATTCTTTTGGAAGAATATTGCTACATAAGCATCTTGCCTATAAGTGATCCATATATCCATATATCATATATATAGATTATATTTCTTTCACCTTACTATGTATATCTAATTAATTCCAACTATTTTTTCTTTCTTTGTTTTAAATTTTTTCTTAATATTTGCCACAGTGTGTGTGTGTGTGTGTGTGTGTGTGTGTGTGTGTGTGTGTGTATTTATATATATATATATATATTTTTTTTCATTTGGAAACTAGTTATGTTGTGACTTAGGTTTTCTACCTTTCAGTATCTTTAGGCAATTTACAATAACTGATTTTACGGTTTTTCAAATGCTCATGTAACAGGGGTCTTTTTTTAGAAGAAGTTACTTAAAGGTCTTAGAACATTTTCATCCATGATTGTATGATCCTAGTATGTATTTATTGGTGTGGTTACACTTGGACATAATTTCTGTTTTTTATTAAGCAATTTATTTTTGTCTGAGAACAACATAGTAGCCAATTTTTCCTTCCGGCATAATCTGCATATTTTACCACTGTTGTAAGGTTTGGCTATTTTTACTATGCTCCAAGTTCTGTTGGGTTTTTTTCTATACTTCAGTTTTAATTTCCACACATGGCTAACCAGTTCTGTATAATTTTTGAAGTTTTCAGTTTAAATGTAAACTTATGGTTATTCCATTTAATTTAAATATGTTTTTAGTAGATTCTAAATATGTTTTGCTTTGACCATTTATATCATGTATTTTTGCTTTGTAAACAATTCCTTTTTGTATTACACAGTCTGTTTTAGTGGGCATTTATCCCAACAGTTACATTCCTTGTCAATCATGTTGCTTTGTACATTCTTATTTAAGTTTCCAGCATTTTGTTTTTATGCAATTTTCTAAATTACAAGTACAACTAAGTTTGATTGAATTACTATTGAAAATTTTGTTTAATTCCAAGCTTTTTTGAAAGTGTTTATCGATTAGTTCAGAAAATATTTGTTCTATTTTGGCTTTTACTTCTAAGTTAAACAGTGAGTCGAACCAGATAATGTTTTGATTTTTATTATTGTCTGCTTGGTTGGTGTTTTAAAATGTTCTTATGGCCAGATTTTCTAAGGTACCTTTATAATCTTTTTTGTTTTCATCAAATATTGCTGTTTGACAAATTCTTTGATAGCCTGTGCTCTATTCCTTCATGGATGTGCTTCATTATGCTTGTGAGATGGTTAGATCTTATGTTTACATACTTTAAAGTTGTGTTTGCTTTCTGGAATGTTCTTCTTGATTATAAAATCCTTCCTAACAAGTAGGTCACTGAAGGTAGTTGTAAACAATCAGTCCTCCAGATCTTGAGTTGTCAATGCAAGGGTCATTCCTTGGAACAACTCATTTTTTAATTTATATAAATGATCTGCCCAAGAAAATATTTAGATTATTTGTACACAACTATATTGATGATGCAATAGTATACAGGTGCACTTCTAAAACTCTTGATCAGAGATTGGCTACTGAGCACTCTTCTAATCTTGTACAAACTACTCAATGGGTTAAAAATGTTCTGGTTACATTCAGTGACTCAAAGACCAAGTTACATTTCATCATTGCTGATCTGAACCTGAACCACTACCAATCAGAATGAACAGTTGTCCTATCGGTGAGACACCATACCTTGAAAGACTATTGTGCCTCAAACTCACACTTGACCTCAAGTGAAACTCATACATACAATCCATTGCTAAAGATGCAGGTAAAATGGTAAGCATCCTGTACCACTCTAGTAAGTACCTGACTCCTCCTGTTATCCTCTACCTTTACAAAAGCCAGATCAAGCCAAAAATGGAGTACTATTGTCATATTTGGGTTGGAACTGCCCAGACCTCACTCTCCAGTCTTGATTGTTCAAAACCATCTCCAAGCTCTTGTGGGTGACAAATTATTCTCCACCTTCCAACCTCTCTCCCACAAGCAGGATATGGCAAGCCTTTCACTGCTCTACTGCTACTTTCACAGAATGTGCTCAGAAAAAACTACATTCCCTAGTCCCACCATGTCAAACCTTCATGGCAAGGACACGCCATTCTACTTACATAGTAGCAAACCACCTACATTCTCTCTATATTCCATTGGTGAGAAGTAAGTTTCATTCAAACAGCTTCTTCCCATGAACCACTGCCTTGTGCAACCCACTTCCAGCAAGATGTTTCCCTGATGACTACAATCTTAACCTGTTCAAGGCTAGGGTTAACTATCTTCCACTCTTACACACACAAATGACCTCCAAATATAACCCTCTACCTCAAGTGATCCTCAGGCCTTATAAAGAGTGAACCTTACTGAAAAAAAAAAAATTAAATCATAAGTTTTTCTTTTTTTTTCTCTTTAATATTTGTAGTGACAATGTGACTGTTAACATGTGAATTTACAAAAGTGATTTATGACAGTCATCAACATTGAAAGAAATAAGTAAATGGCAATCACTGAGAAGAATTTGACATAAAATGAAACTGCAAGAAAAAGTCATGTTGTGATTCATCAGCAGGAAAAAAAAACAAATAAAATTTTAAGAAAAAAAAGGAACTATCTGTAAAATAAACATCAAACTAATTTATTTGTATTTTTACAAATCAGGTTTTGGCAATTATCAAGTCTGTGTTAGAATAAGAATTGTTAATTAATAACGTGTGTGTATGCATGAGAAAGAGATAGATAATTATAAATGTCAGCAACTTATAAATGTCAGAAATAAGGCTACAAAAAGTTTTGGCGTTACCATTTTTGGTCACCAGTAGCATGGACAGAGTCTAGTAGATTCAATGTATGATCTCAGTGATAAAAAAATCAGTTGTTTTTATAGCATTTTTGGAGATCTAAAAGGCATGATTATTTAAAACGTATTTTTTGAAAACATGTGGTGTGTTCTCTACTATGTTTGCATTTGAAATCACGTGACTTATATTTTTTTATAACCTTGAACTGATGTTCACTTTCTACAATTTTTGGCATCTTTGCCAGGATCCTCTTTTTGTACAAAAAAAAAAAAAAGAAATAATAATAAGACTAAACCTATTCTTTACTTCTATATCTTTCTATGTGTTTGTGTATGTTTCAAAAATGTTGAACCTAAAGTCAGTCAGTTAATTGTCATATGTGATACACCCTTAGGCAATCACATCTTTTTTGGGACATGGCTGACAAGGCAGAAGATTTTACAACAGTAGGTTGCCATTACTTTCTGCAGTAGACCAGTTACCAACCCAGGCTATAGAACACAATCTGTCTTGCTATTCAACCCATAGCTGGAGGGAGAAGAGATGGATTAATACCTTTCCCAAGGTTATTTGTGCATAAGTGAATGCAACAAATTTGACTGGAGTTCAAATTCAGCTCCCCGGTTTCTCATTCTGCACAATGTACATCCTAAAGACTTAGATTAATTTTGATAGGTTTTATTTCATAATTTCAATGGTTTTATCTGTAATGTTTTTCAGCAGTTTTATTTCTTTTCTCTAGTCACAAATATTTTTAATAGCAAGTTTAGTATATTTATATTGTTGTGCCTCTGAAGAACAATTTCACTACATGCCTGATAAGCTTAGACATGTTGATGTTGCCCAAAAAGTGATCTTAGTGATAAAATAACCAGGCATTTTTTCTCAGGGTATTTAGAGTTTGCAGTGATCACTCACATAGTGCTATTTGACTAATAAATTTCAGTGGTACAACGTTCAAGTTCTGGGGAAGAGAAGTAAAAACTCTTCTTTCACTCTAACTGCATGAGAGACAAACCTCAACATTTTTACCAGTGTACCAATCTCCAGTGTTAACTCCAAGCATTTGAAGTAGACCCAACTCAGCAATTAATTCTTACAAGTCACTCTGACAAACATTTCTACACAAGCAATGTTACCTATTCATATTAATTCTTTCTTGACAAATCAATGAATCAGCACATATGAGGATCCCCTCAGTAGACCTATCATAGGAATAAATACCATATGGGAGCCATTAAGAGCAGTAAGAAAAGAAAAGCATCAGTGAATGCTGCCAAAAGCAACAGCAGTAGCTGCACCATCTCAGCAGAAATCATGAAAATGTATTAGGTTTAAGGTTCCAAGTTGCAGAATTGTCTCACAGACTAGTGAATTAAAGAATTGGTTTGTGAATTTACTGACTAGATCTGATAAAACAAGACTCAGTGGAAATAGAGTGAGCAATTGAGCAGTACTAAACAAGAACATGAACAGCAAAAAGAACAATTTGTACCCATAGATTAAAGGGTTCATAAATAAAGGGTTCAGTTTGAAATTCCTGAAGGTTACCCAAATCAACAGACATCTGAAGAAGGCCAAAAGGTGCAATGGTCAAAATGTTGTGATAACAACAACAAAGATGAGGATATTAGTCTGAATATAACTGACAACCTAATTTCAGCTATACTGATTGGTGATTATATAGTGGGTTATCCATTCTAGTGAAACGTAGTTGAGTGTTGAAACAGATTAACTGAATTTGGCCTTGTTAGTAGATAGCCCACTATAAGTTATAAAAGGGGTTATAAAACAAGAAAATCAAATTGAGTATGGAAACAACATTTATATATACACAGATATCAATTAAGGTTTTTTTTACAAATAAAGTAATGTCTTTAGGATGGGTCCAAAGGACGTTAAAATGTTTATAGCAGTAAATGCTGAAAAGAGAGTTTGTGCATATCTATGTGGGAGCATTTGTCAGTTAGGAATGTCTTTGATGTTTTCCACTCCGTTGGTCGGGTAAGTAGCTCAGGGATAGCGAAGAAGATGACGAGGTTAAGGGACATGCTAATTATGCTCGCACTTTCTCAACTCTGGTGATGCTTTTTGTGTCGGCTTTTTATTTCGTCTTTGTGGGTCCCAGCAGGTCATTTGGGAATACACCCGTATTTAATTTTGGGCTTCTCATTGGCTGATAAATAAAATTTGCATAGGCTCATGAACTGGAATTTGATATTTATTAACTTTTGATTTTCTGCCTGAACATATGTGTGGAGCCAGGTGCGCAAAGACCAATTTTGGTCATTTGCTTTTTGGATCTCTGAGGGCAAACATTCGGTCCCTCGCTTTGCTCAGTATCACCACAATTCTTCCATCAATAAAGAAATAGTTGCTTTCTTTCCCTACTCATGACGCAGCAACTTTTTTATAACTATAGACTAACATGAACCATAACAATATCTATACTGATTTGTTTATCTTTCTCTGATGCAAGAAAAGTAGAGGTGTATCCTTAAGAACCTTTCTTATAAAGACATTTTTACTTGTCATTCAAATCCTATAACCCAGAAAATTTAATAAGGACACAGTATTTACAAAGTAAGCAGTAACTAGTATTTTTTTATCAAACTAAACTTATTGTTAAATGGAACATTGCTATGAACAGCAAATGAAATAAGGAACATAATAATATAACTATATTATAATTGAACAGTTATAAAGGCTCAGCCAATCAGAAGGACAAACAACTCCAGATATAGTTAAAGATGGCAACAAGGAGATAAGTTTGTGCTATTTGTGAAAAAAAAAAGAATATTGACTTAAGACTTGGTAAAACAAACAAATTAGATGGTTTCAAATCTTAAAAGACTCATTATTAAAACATATTCTATTAATCAGTTTCAGGCAAAATAAAAATGTCTTTTTATTGAAAATTACTAATAAATTCTGATATCCCTACTGAGTAAATATCAACTTAAAATTTAATTATGGAGAAAGGTAAAAATTACACAGCATTTAAATCATATATAAAACTAAAGTCCATAGATTTAGCTCTTAAGTATCTATAATTATTAGATTATTAAAAATTTTATGCTCCTTAAATAACACACTTTAAAATGGAGCCTAGCATTTCTATGTTAAAATAGCAGTATATGCTTGGGTGTAATAAAAGCTTTAAAACTAATCCATGGTCCTGGAGCTCAGACTCTTTGGACATTGGCACGAAAGACTAAAAAGCAATAGTTGTTTCCAGTTAAAGCAAAACTGTAGACTGAAAGAAAAATGAATGGATCTAAGTCAAATTTTGATTTCCTGGTATCGATATCAAATAAGTTTTTTTTGTTGTAAACTGAATTTTGAAGGTTAAATAAGTCCTCTGAGTAAATGGTATCATGGCTGAGACTAAGAACTACAATTATACCTACTTAGAGTCAAACCTGAAGCAAAAACTAAAATAAAAGGGCTTAAAAAAATACAGACAGACAGGCAGATAAACAGACACACACACAAACATCTTGCCTTTTATATATATATATATATATATATATATATATATATATTTATTATCGATTTTCTGCACTATTGTAAAGAACTGCAACCTTGAAACTTCTGAATATCACTTCTTATGTCTTTGTCTATGAGTGTATCAAATTTGATTAAAATTGGACCACTCCTTCTATAACCCGATTTTTTCGATTATCGATTTTCAATATTTGTCAAAGGAACCTCGACACAAAATCTAGCTAAGAACATTCACATATGCTTATAGTACAACTGTGTAAATTTTCAAGAAAATTGGTTCAGCCATTTTGGAGTCTATAGGTAATGGACACACACACACACACAGACAAAGTTCCATTTATAAATAAGTTTAGATTTAGATTTAGATATTTATGAACTTATTGTTTCTACCACTATGTCTGTGCACCAGGCATAAATGATGGACACTGTATTAAACAGGCAGTCGACGTGATAGTCCCAGTAGCAGTTGAAGTAATAGATTTTGGAATTACACTTTATCTGCTTTCTTCTTTTCCGTTACTTGTGGATAAGTTGAATATTTTTATAAGGCCAAATTTTTGTTCTCTCAACCTTCCACAACTTCATAATTATCATGTGGGGGGCTAAACTGATGTGGTTGACTAAGGACAAAACTATGTGGGGCCAGAATATCTGGATTAAAAGGAAAATTTAATGCCAAGTATCCTGTCCACAAAATATGACACAAATTTCAAGAAAAATCAATTTGAAAAGAAATGCTTTGTAGAAAAATAACAAGAAGAATCATACATTTCATATATACACAATAAATGAACAATTGGTATTTTTCAGTCTCTTATTTTTTATGGTAGTAAAATAATTTCAAAGTTCAAAGAGTTTATTTGTTTAAGTGAAGTATGATTGTTTTAGAAAAAAAACATAAAAATAAATTATTAGAGAAAATGTTCACTTATCCTGCATCAATTTTGAGAAGTCAGCTAAAGTATCTTGTTGTTGTTTATTTTGTTGTTTTATTGTTGTTGTTGTCTCTTTAGTATCCACCGAATGTGCACTGTTTTGGGGCCTTCCTCTAAGGAAGGCCTTGAAACGGTGCACATTCTCTCCTGATGACCCCAATTAAAATATAAAATATAAATTCAAAAGGATCAAAAGAAGTTCAATGAAGTCATATGCCGTAGAGAAGCTCGGTGGAAATGTTTTTGGTATGAGG
Source organism: Ascarosepion bandense (assembly GCA_037127315.1). Taxonomy (NCBI): domain Eukaryota; kingdom Metazoa; phylum Mollusca; class Cephalopoda; order Sepiida; family Sepiidae; genus Ascarosepion; species Ascarosepion bandense. The sequence continues at coordinate 585,957 of JBBBDQ010000264.1, forward strand.
AGCATTTTATATTCAGCTCACTTCAGGTGAGTGTCAATTACTTTCCAGTAATTTCCTTCCCCCCACTTAACCTGCATCAATTTTGAGAAGTCAGCTGAAGTATCTTGTTGTTGTTGTCTCGTTAGTGTCCAGCTGGTGTTTCTGACTGATTGACTCTGGTCTCTTACCGAAAACATGAACAAATAACTAATTCAATCATGTGATCAGTTTCAAACGGCAAACTTATTTTTTTTGACAAGAACTATAAACATGGGCCATTGAAATTTCAATTGGCTTTTTTCCCCAGTCAGCTACCAGAATCACTTAATGTATTTTGAATCTTATTTTTTAGTATTTTGTACCAAAATTCGTTTTAGTGATTCTGATCTAATTGTATGTGTGAGTGTTTTCTACTTTTTTTCGGCTTTAGCTATTTACTGTAAAATATAGGATTTTGTATCCTATAACTATGAATAAAGAAAGTAAAAATAAGTTGTGAATAGGAAGGACACTGTTTATTTGGGTGTCAGGAGTTCTGAACCAAAAATATATGAAGGAAGAAAACCTAACATACTTAAATACAGAGCTTTTATTTTTACTTAATCTTCCAAGTAATAGGTTAAAGAACAAAATTTGTTTCTTACTTCTACTAAGTTTTTGTACAACAGCTTTGTTTTCCTTACTTGTAATAAAAAAACATCTGTATAAAAAAATTTACATTGACATCAAGGTTTTGTGTATTTTCTAAACATTTTCTTATTGAATTTAAAACAATACTTATTTTTTACTTCAAGGTTTTGCTTTGGTATCTCAATTCTCAAATGATATATGTTAATAGATAGAAAAGCCTTCTGACAATGTTTCTACTTGGTTAAATCACTACTTGATACTTGATATTTTTCAGTAGAGAGATACCAACTTTTCTAGAATTTCTTCAAAAATTAAACACTGAAAATGATCCTGAAATTCTGTATTTCTATGGTAAACTTTCAATGATAAGTATTTATTATACTCTTAAAAAAAAAGTGAACTCTGAACTATACACGACCCAGCCATTCACAAAATATTCAGATAATAGGTTTTTTAACATATAATCTTTTTTATTTATTTATCAACAAAGTGACCTGACAGTTCCCATTACATACAAGCAATCAACTGCTAAAAAGTTCTCTAACCTAACTCACTTCTCAAATGATCAAAACATCAATGTTGCCTGCTCTGATGTATATCCATTTCTGATGCAACATTTGGATGGTAGGGCCAACTTTTGGTATAACACAAAAATATTGATCCATACTACCTTGTATCACCAGTTCAGGTGAATGGTGATCGTATAATGGTATGGAGAATATTTTCATGGCATTCATTGGGATGATGATCTTGATAACAATAGCCTGCTTAGGTATTTTGAATAACCATGTGCCTCAATTTATGACTATGATGCATCCATTCTTTGGTGGCCACTGCCAGCAAGACAATATACTTTGTCACAAATCAAAAATAGTGATAGATTGATTCATGAAACAAAGCAATATTTCTGTAAAAGTGCCTTGCACAATCACTGGATCTCAATCTCATAGAGCACAAATACAAAGAAGTATTTGCAATGTTATTTTATGTAATTTCAACATATTTTATTAAAAACTAGATTTATTATAAAAACTACAGTCTGAAGTTATGCAGAATACGTTAATATTAGTTTAAAGTCTCTGAAATTTAATAAAAACTTTTTTCCCAAAATATGTTGTTACGTGTTAATTGTTACAAAAGAAAAAATGATTAACCAAAACTCAGAGATAAAAATCACAGACAAATATTTAATTCACAAAACACACCAAATAAAATATTTACAAATATACAATTTTTGTTGCATTCAAAACAAGAGACATAGAGTTTACTACTGGCAAGTGTTATGATGAGAGAAGGGGAAGGTAAGGTGCTAAATATCTTTACCCAATTAAGTTGGTGAGGAAGTTAAGTGCTATACTTTTTGGAAATCCTTAAATGTGTATATAAAGAATAATTATTTGTTTGGTCAATGAAAGAGTCAAAAATATGTATTTACCCATATAGTTCCATGAGGTTCTCTTTCAGGTTTTAGTTGGTCGAACTTTTCTATGAGATTCTTTCAGTTGGATATAAATCCTTGAACCACAACCAGAGTTGATAATGTCAGCAAATCCTTTTAACAACTCTTTCAAGTTTTAGTTGGTTGTCAACTACTTAGAGATTCTTTCGGCTGGATATAAATCCTTGAATCAAAGCTGGAGCTGATAAGGTCAACACATCCTGTTATCAACTAACTACTCACTGCCCAAAACCTATTTTATAGGAGCTAACACCTAATTTGCATATTTCTAGAACCTTTCAAATTCTCTTGATTCTACTGGAACATTCTTGATCATTCTAGTACCTTCCAAATGTTCTATTTTTAATTTCCTCATTTTTTCGACTACTTCATGAATTAAAACTTTTTTGTAATAACAAGTAGGACTCAATAGAGTCCCTTACTACAACTTTTTAGACATTATTGTGACGATAAACATTCACACTTACCAGAGCCAAAGCGTCCAAGGTGTTTTGCTTGTCGGGCTGCTGTGTTGTGATGCATGCGTGCGTAAACCCACGCCAGACAGTTTGTCGTTTTGTCATCTGCGTCCTCTCTCCTCGCAAGTTTGATCAAATAAAGGAATATTCTTTGACCTGTCGTTTTATGCTGAGTGAGAACGAGGCCAATGGTGATGATTGGTGCGTTGGCAATGGTTTTTGTTCATAAAAAGGGTCTGAGACAATGGCTGCCAGGGTTGTTGGGATTGTGGTGACATGCACTGATTGAGAGATTAGTATTGAGTTAAGACTGTTTATTTTCGTCTGGAAGCTTCAAATCCACGTGTGGAGTGAGCTGTGTAACCGAAACCAAACAGAAATCTACTGTTTAATGACAATTATTAATATTATTTTTATATATAAATGCATCCTCGTAACAATGTGTTGAAACATGGGTAATAGAAAGAATCTAATAAATACTAAAAACAGATATAGCAAAGTTATTGAGTGTGAGAATGCCAACATTGGAAATTATTAATGGAGCTTTGCAGGAATCATTGTACAATAAGGAGGGTTGTTAAAAATTTAACTAAGTTGAGAACTAGAAACAACAGAAAAACTTTAAGAACTTGTCTCTTTGAGAGGAGTGTAAATTAAAGTGAGATAGTGAAACAGCTACTTTTGACTAGGCTGGAATTGAGGGAATCAAGGATAAAAGAAGTAGAATACTTTGCAAATTAGGATCTGTCAAGAAATATCCTTGGTAACCTCCTTTCAGTAAAGCAAATATTTAAAAGCACCAAAATTTAACCAAGAAATACATGAAAATCACCTTAATTTTCATGGACAAATCTTGAGTGACACTTGATGGACCTGATGAATAGGCCAAAGGATGAATTTTATCCAATGCAGATGTCCTTGTGGCTAAAAGAAGGCAGCAAGGAGGTGGCAATGTGATGATATAGGATGAAATGGTCAACCAAATCTTTATTGGACCATTCAAAGTCAATGAAGAAGTTAAAAAAAAAATAGAGTTATTTTTTAAAGATGTTCTTTTAATTCTGAAAAAATATTTTAGGTCTGTCATTGAATTAAAATATAGATGTGCTCATGCAAACGTTTATATGCATACAATTTCAAATACACATCTGTATAGCGAGGGTTAATTTCTCTTTCTGTCTGACAACAACTAATGGGAAACAGCAACAAAGTATAAATAAACATATGCAGCATTTTGACATCATTTTTATGACTCCTGTATTTAAACTGAATATATTTTCAGATAAATGTAATTTATTTTATATGCATATAATACACACCAGAATGCTTTCACGGTGATGTCTATTCTGAGGTCATAGAAAGTTTCAGGCTTCCATAACATCAGACTTTCTTTCCAGTGAGCCTAATCAGAGAGTGATCATTTCTTAACTAGCATTCTGGTATAATTTCCACATGGTTGCAAGAATTGTAACTATTTGTGCCTATTCAAATGTGATCCTATTTATTCATTTTTATGTATGAATTCTGACTGATTGAGATTTTGACTATTGGTGTATATTGAATGGCCAAAAAATTTAGATTCGAAATTTGACCACCTTGTTCCCAGCAAAGTGACAGATATTGAATTAGTAACACACAACATTTATTTTCAAAACAACATTAAGTTTATCCATATTGTTGTGAAAGAAATGTTTGAATAACTTTATTAGTTATTATCAATTATTCTTAATATCAAGAGACATATTCCTACTTTCTGTCCTGTACAATTCTCAATGGGAAACTATATAGAACTGACATGAGGCATATATCTCTTGATATTAAAAAAATTGGTTGCAATATCCTATAAAAGAATACAATAATTTGAGTTCGGATGGACCCAATTATACAGATATAATTATACCAATGTCTATTTGAATTTTATTAAAATTGTGTGCTTTATTTCATAATGTCATAAATAAGTTAATTTTTTCTAAGATTCACAGTAAAATTCTTTACTATTTTAATGTTTTAGCTGTTTCTTTTTATCCTTTATTAAATCAATAATGGATTATACTTATACTAAGTTTTTCTGGCTAATACTGTTAAAACTTAGTAATTTTTTATTTAGTTTTTTCAATAGGACTAGATAGGCTCTCCTGTTACCCGATCATTACTCCTTCACCTTCCCTTGAACAGGAGTTGAGGCTCATCTCTTGTTTCCTGTTTAGGAAGGGGTTACTGATTTCTTTCCTCTCCTCAGGTCTTAATAGTGGTGCTGTTGCAAGTTTTTTATGATGTGTGGATGGTGGCAATGTCTCTTCATACTGAGGGTACTGGGTTGACAGTTTTCTGGTTACTGCTTCCAAATGGTAGTTAGGAGCCTGAACTCTTGTGTAGCATCTTGAGTGGCTGCTCTGATCAACAGTTGGATATTATCTGGGTTCTTGTAATGTCATGTCACACATGGATGGGTCTCCCTGCAAGTGCCTCCAGTGGGCAACACTGAGGCCACATTATGCTGCAGTCTGCACCAGTTCCCTTCCCACACATGTTGCATTTGATGACTGACTGCTACTCCTAGCCATCTCCTTACCAAAATAATTCTAAATCATGACAACACACAATCAAAAATATAAAACTAAACCAGCCAGAAAAAGAAAAAAAACAAAAAAAAAACACCACCTAAACCCCTCAACATCTCTAATGTCTGTGGTATCCATACAAATTTTTGCAATGTGGAATCGTTCCTCTACAAAAAGCCCCTGATATTCTAACTCCCTGTGAAACCAACCTCAACCCTATAATTCCCTCCACTGACTTCTCAATCTCTGGATACCTTTTTCTCTTTAGGAAGGACTCCAATGTCCACATGCATGGCCTGGGTGTTTATGCCAGTGAACATTTCCCTCTGGCCAGGAAGATCTCTCTTGAATCTCTTGTCTATTCCTACATGTATCTCCAACTCTCTGCTAAACTCAGTAAGCAGAGATATGGTCTTCTGTGCAAGCTCCAGAGATATGGTATTTCTGGATGCTTGTTTGATTTAATCTAATCATTCTTTTTTTCTCTACCGCTCATCTTCTTCTCCTAACTGCTGCATACTAGATAGTATTTCAGATAATATAGACAAGGCCATTTTCTTTCACTCATTCACTAATGTATTTGTGTTCTGTGACTTCAATGCCCATCATGCCAAGTGGCTAGAAAACTGTTACTGATCTTGCTGGAGCCCAAACACTGAACTTCTCAATCACTCAGTCTCTCTCACACAAATGGCTGATTTCTCTACACATTTCCCTAGTAACCACAATGGACCTGTTTCTCTTCTAGATCTCTTCCTTACTTCTATCCCTGACTCTAGTCATGTTATGCAGCTCTGCCCTCTTGGCAACTCTGATCATGCTGTGGTGTCTGTAAATGTTTCTTTCTACTACTCCTCCATCCAGGAACCGCCTATCAGTACAATATTTTGCTGCTATCTACAAGCAGGCTTGGATTTGTTCCATGATTTCCTTGCGATGTCCCTTGAAAAAAAGTTTTTAGTCTCCCTGTTCAAGACTGTGCCTCTTGGGTGAAAGCTGGCATTGATACTTTCATCCTAGCTAGGAAATTCCAACTTAAACTTTGTTCATCCACGTGGTTCTCTCCTGCTGACCCTTCTAATTATCGCCCTATTAGCCTCTTATTTCTTTTTGGCAAGGTATTTGAGGTTATTAACAATGCTGAAATAGTTGGGCGTCACACATCTCACAACCTTCTCTCTGACAAACAGTATGACTTCTGCTTCACCAGGTCTACTGCTAGCTAATGTGCTAATGACATTCACTGAATATATATACCAGGCTCTTGATAAAGACAATGAAGCTCAAACTGTTGATCTTGATATCTTGAAAGAATCTGACGGAGTTTGGCATGCTGGTCTTCTGTACAAGCTCCAGAGATATGGTATTTCTGGATGCTTGTTTGATTTAATCTAATCATTTCCATCAAATTGTGAAATGAAGATTGTTTTAAATGGGCAAACTTCAAGAGCCTTTCATATGAATACAGGCATCTCTCTAGGCTTTATCCTAGGTCTTACGTTTTTTCTGATTTTCAGCAATGATCTTTCTGATGTAATCAGTTCCTAAGTAGGCACCTATGCAGATGACACCACCATTTACTCCTATCTCATTAAGAAATCTGCTAAGGCTGACAAACCTGGCTGCTGCCCTTCAAAAGAACCTAGAATCTGTGATTGTCTGAGGTAGGAAATAACTTGCAAATTTTACTACCTTCAAGATGAAGCTGCTCTCATTTAACCACCATAGAGAAACTTTCCTGCCTGCCATTAGAATGGCTGATGCTAATTTCCTAGAGAGCAACACGGTTTGCCTTCTTAGCATTACTCTCTCAAATAAAATGACTACATCAAATCCATAGCTGCATCTACTGCTAGGAAGGCTGCGTCACTGTGTTGAACCAAACGATTTTTTCTTGTCAGAATCCATTTTTCACATTTATAAATCTACCATTCATCTATGCATTGAATACTGTTGCCATATCTGGTTGGGTGCTCCTGTTATTCATCTTGAGGTCTTCAACAAAATTCAAAGGAGGATCTGCAATATAATCGATCCTGACTAAGCAGCTCATCTTCAGTCTCATTGATGTGATATGGCTTCTCTGTCTTTTCTACAAGTATTTTCATAGCAACTGCCCTGACAAGCTTCACCCCCAGTACCCCAACCACATGTATTTACTGATGCTACTAGATTGGCATCAAGGTCCCACCCTTTTACTGTCAGAATAGTTTCTTTTCTCACATTTTCTTGTTTGTCGAACTCCCTTCCATGTGCTTGCTTCTCGGAGAGCTACAATCTCCAAAAGTTTAAATGCAACCTCAATTGCCATCTTCTATCTACTTGATTCTCGTCCATCTCTTATCATTTCTTCGACATCTCCTGTACCTTGCTTTAAGACAGTGATGACAACTGTACAAGATGGGTTTGAAGCACAGACCAAAACATGAATGAGTTCACTGAAGGGATATGATTGCAAACTTATGTCCCAATTAGGAGGTAAGAGAATATTAGGATTAGTTCACAATTTGGGTCTGTATATTTCCTTAGATTTTTAACCTTATACAAAGAACAATCTGTTGAGTTTAAATGATTGCATCAACAATAGAAAATCAAGCAAAAATTGTTGTTTTGGATGCACACATCTTCACAATTCCAAAATCAACTTTTGAACAAACAACTTCAAATCATTGAGATTTTTTCTTTATAAATTAAATTTTTGTCTAATTTAAACATTTTAGCTTTTGTTTATATTCTACTATAATTAGATGAGTTTTGTAATTTGTTTGAAGCAGTGTGTATATTAGGTGTATGGGTAAGTTTTGAAGGCTATCACAATGTGTTGTAAAATGAAGGAAGGTAAAGAAGGTGTTGGGTATTACCTATTTATTATTCATTAATATTTCGAGATCAAAGTCTCATCTTCAGAATGATAGGAGAGCTTGATTTCAAGTCTGCTTGTTGACCATGCCTTTCAACAAATGGTCATCTTTTGCTGCTACTGCTGCTGTTGATTGTAGTGAGTGTGTGTGTGTGTGTGTGTAAGTGTGTTTGTGCATGTATGTGTGTGTGTTTAAAGCTTATATATGTGTGCATTGACTGGTAGTAGTATTTGGTGTTTACACATCTTTGTTAAAGTGATAGTGGGTGGCATTTTATGATGTGATGTTATATATGTCTGCTTTAATTTATGTTTTGTATATGTGCATGTTGACCAATAGCAGGATTTGTCGTTTTAGTATCTGTTAGTGATAGTAGGTGCCATTTTACGATCTGGTGTTATATCTGTCTGCTTTAATTGAAGGCATGTTTATTGCTATATATATAATTTAAATTGTCATCTGGTATTAGCTCTCGTGTGTGTGTGTGTGAGAGAGAGAGAGAGTGAGTAATTAAGTGAGGGAGTATGTCATGTGTGTGTGTTAATGTGCATATACTTGTATTCCTTTTTTTTCTTTCATACTTCTGTGATCATTTTATGATTTTTCCGGTATTTGCTATCGTGTGTGTGAGTATGTTGTGTGTGTGTTAATGTGCATATACTTTTTGCATTTTTTTTTCCAATACTTCTGTGATCATTTTATGTATATATACCTACATACCTTTTCCCAGTATCATGCATGCATGCGTGTGTGTGTGTGTGTGTGTGTGTGTGTGTGTGTGTGTGGTATGTTGGAGTTTGGGATAAGTGTGTGTGTTCATGTGCTTATTATTTTTGCTTTTTTTTCTTTGTTTTATATATATGCATACACACACACACACACACACACACACACACACAGATTAGCCAGTTGTCTTATCATTAGGGTAAAGAGGTCCTTACAGCAAGTCAAAGCTCAATTATTCTTTAAGAAATGTGCATCTCTATATATAGAGTGCAATGGATAATTGTTATCTAAATTATGCAAAAATGAAAATAGCACTGACATCACATTTTAACAAATATATTTATCAAAATCACACAAAAATATCTTGAAATACTAAAAAATAAATTTATTCAATGAATAAATAAAAATAAAAATAAAAGTCACCATTGGCTTTAACCACGGCCTCCAGATGATTAAACAATCTCCTGCAACTCTTCTGGACTGTCTCCTTGTTTAAGTTGATGAATGCTACCATAATCCTTAACTTCAGTACATCTTTGATGTTACAAGGAGTTTTGTTGGTCTCTCGCTCAACTGCACTCTGCACATAATAATCAAGGGAGTTAGGTGGCTAGATAGGGTAGTGGTTGTAGAAATTGTCTGACAGCCATGACTGGGTTCTCCTGTTTGTGTGGCATTGTGCATGCAGAGTCCTGTTGCCAGACATAGGGTCTTCCAGCAGCTACCCTCTTGATCTGTGGTGAATATGGAATTAAAAGTAACTCTGTTCTCTTCTTCACTTTTACAAAAATTCACAATTTGGTGTGAAATTTAATTTTGACAAATAGGAAAAAGAATTGACCCTGTACTGAAAGAAAAAGACGAAGCCAAATTTCTCGAGCCTATGTTAAATTAATTTTCTAACCAATGAAAGGAAGCGATTTGCAAAAATTAGAGAAAAGTTAACAAGCCTAAGTGAAAAAGTAAATTGGTATAAAAGGAAAGAAAGTCAAATCAATCAGTCAGATGGAAGCAGAAATTAGAGACTAAGATGTGACAAAAGAAACTTCAAACCACTGACCTGGACATATGGTTTCATCACACATTCATTCTCTTATTTCTCGTGTGCTAATTTCCTTTACCTCTTCTTTATCATCGCAATTCTCACAGTAAACAAAGAAGACGATGACAACAACAAGATACTTCAACTGTCTCCTAAAAACTAATGTCCGATAAGTGCAACTTTCTTTTTTGCTTTACCTTCCTTTTCACTTTCTTGCCAGCCATAAGAAGGAAAGGAACATAGACTTTATTAAACACATTCATTATTTATAACTAGAATTGCTACCTACAATTAAGCTCCGGATTCACTTAACTCCTCACTACACTTTCTCATTGAACATTTAACTCTTACAATTGACGTTATTCTGTTCTGTTAATAAAATTCTACTTTAAACATACAAAAGAAATACTTTTATTATTTCAAACCTTCTGATGATATCTGATAAATCCTTAAGTTGTGGGGATTGTCGGCTATGTTTGTGAATTGGCCTTGTACCAGACATGGCTGAGTTCCCCCCTCTTTCAGATCCTTTGCTGCACTAGCTCTCAGGGCACTTGATGTAGGTTGTTGAGTCTGAAGCCATCAACAACAAATTCAGAAGTTCTTTATCAGAACGATCAGATTGCGATTTCCGAGCTGCCATACCTTCGTAATCGCCATTAGACTCATACAACTTTTTTCCGGATGATTTGCACTCAAACACTCTGGAAATGTTCGCATTCGAGCTTCCAGCACGAATGACAGTACACTTATAGCATGCCGTTTCCAAATTTCTGGCAGAGTGAATTGCGTCATGGTGTTCTTTTTCTCTCAGACGGTGCCCAGCTGACCCTACTATACTATGCAGCTAACAAAATAAAAGAACAACTTGCATGCGCGAAATTAAAGTGGCAACAATTTACTAATCGGCCCCTGTGTAATTATTTTCGATAGTATAGCCAAAAAAAAAAAAAAAAAAAAAAAAAATAGCAACATACTAAAAAAATGTTAACTAAAACTACAATTAATTTTATGCAAACCGCATCTTTTTACAGATATAAGTGTAAGTTTTCTTTGAACATAAAATAAATAAAAAATGTATTTTGAAATATCTACTGATCAAAATACCGAATACTAAGAGAATGTTTTTTTTTAATTCAAAATAAAACAGTAGAATTTTAAATTTCAGCTTCAGTTTTTTTAAAAGTTCATTTTTTCAAATATTCAGATTTCCAGAAATTATTTTTTTCCTTTTTAAATAATAATTATGATCGAATAATGCTTTTTCAATTAATCCAATTTAAGTTCACTGTTAGAGAAAAGAAAACATTTTAATATCGTTTCTGTTTTTACAATAAATCAATCCAGCACTCTCTAGTATTTTTCTTCTCATTCAGTTGTATATTTATTCAATCCCTCTCCTCCAATTCTTGCAAATATATATCTATTTTTTTTTTATTTCAAGTGAGTGGTGGTGTCCCAGTGAAGCCTGCTGATAAACCTACCACCAACTACACCGCTCCCCTCTTGAATGCTTCAGCTTCTATGTTGAATCGGTACAGCTGCCAGCAGCCATAGTTCGCTTGGTCGACCAAGTCAGCTTTTCGAGGCAGCCGTCGTCGAAGCTGGTACGTTGTTTGTCAATAGCAAACATAATGACAACGTTAATCTATATTATATATTTGAAAAAAAATGTCTTGAATTGTTTATTTCATGCCCCTCGACCTTCATTTTTAAATATATATTAATAGGCTAGTATAATTTGTCTCTCTCTTTCTCTCTCCCCTATGGCGGCCATATCATCTCTTCATGGCTTTCTTTCTAGAATTGTCCACTTAAGTTTTAAAAAAATCACGTTTTACTACCAAGCAAGACACGTTCATCCACTGACCGTGAACTGCTGCATTTTTATTCGTTTTGTGAATTTGCTGTTATACAGTGCCACAGCTAGCCACCATTTGAGCGACACAAGGTCAGAATTAACTTACGTATTTATATTTGCAACGTTGTCTTTGTACGCCATTTTTGTAAAGAGATCTTTTTGATCATATAATCGTCTTATTAGCCGCCTTAAAGATAATAGCTATATTTTGGTAAATTGTTCATAAATTGTTTATTTATATATGTATATATTTGTGTGTATATATATATATATATAATATATAGTTTTATGAACGAAAGAAATTATCTACTTAAAACATAAATTGGAAAAATATCCTAATTCGCCATGTTGAATTTGACTTCAAAGTGTTTTTTCTTGTTACGGTTATTTCTGAGTATATTTAAAATAAGTCTGAGATTTCGCTATGGTTTTTCAGGGCTAATTTTGTTAGTCGTACCTGTTGATATTTCAAGTTTTTTTTTTTATATTTTACTTTGTAAATAAAGGATTTAAATTTATTCAAAAGCTACGACTACTACAACTACGGCTGAAAATAATTTGGTCACGGGAGATAACTCGAATATTAAACTGATTTTATTTTGGAAGTAGAAATTTATAAAAAATAAGTCTTTGTTGAATTGTCTAAATGGAAATTGAACAATTATTGAGATTTAAATAAATTCTATTTTATAATAATAAAAAAAGAGGGGTGCTTAATTTAATTTCTGAATTAGTTGATCATTGGTTCTTAAGAATAAAATTTTAGATGTCTCCATTTAGTTAGTATTTCAAGCTTTTCTCCTAAATATTTTTCATATTTTATCCACTTTGAAAATGATTACTGAAATATGAAATGAAATTAGTTTAGCTTTAAACAGCTAAACTAATAATTTCATATTTCTTTTTTAAAACCGAGATGTGTATTCTAGAATTACCACCACCTTACCTAAATTTTCATTGATTTTTTTTTGTTTTTTAGTTTTTAGCAGTTTTAAAACCAAGTTCAAAAGTCTGAACACTGTAATTATAAATTACTACTAGACATTTAAAAAAAATTTTTTATAAAGATTTGGTAATTAGTATTTTAATTAATCAAAAACTGTCCTCTACAAATCCATAAAAATATTTAAGCTTATCATTTAGAATTGTTTTCCGTATTCAATTGGTAGGTTATATTTTTTTAATGACTTTCTCCCCCCCCCCCCCGTACAATATTTCAACCAAGCTTAATTAGCTTGTGTATTTAGTACAAATGAAATTTATAGTTATGTGCTTTTTCTTTAATCACTCTCTAGATGATTTATTTTTTTAATATAAGATTAAATGCTTCTGTAGAGTGTAGTATCAGTACTAATTAAAGATTAATGACCTGATATTTTTGGTTCATCATTGTTAATGTTGTGTTGTCTATTATTGTACGTACAAACTGGTTTATCAACTACTTGCGATTGCTCAACTTAAAAAATGGTGAATGATTTTGTTGTAATATTTACTGATTTTATATAGCTTTTATACATAAGATGGAAATTTTCTAAAAACGTTAGTTTTTATGCAATAATAATTTGCTGAAAAAATTCTTCCAGTCAGAAGCCCTATTTCTCTTTTTTTGTCGTCTTTTTAGTTTTGTTCCATTTTTATTTATTTTAACTCTAACAGCAATATTTCATTCTTGTGATGTAACTGTTCACCCTAGACTTGCTAATCAATTTTATTTTTAAAACTTATTCATTAACCAACATTTTGGTTTCTTAGAAACTTGACGTAACTTTTATCTTTGTACTAAAAAATTAGATGTTTAAATTTGTAAGTTGTAAAAAAGCTTTTTATTCTTTTTTATTTGTTTAAATACTATTACCCCCCCCCTCCTTTTGAAACACTGAAAATTTCTCGAAATTTGTCTAATTGGGAAAATATATTTGATTGTGTTTTTATGTTAAAGAAAAAATAATATTGTAAAAAAAATAAGTTCAAACTGGGTGAACAGTTCAACTAGCAGATTTTTCTATTAAATGTCATATTCAGTATTATTTTTCTCCTGTCTGGGCATGTTACTAGTGGCTGATCTCAATGTGACTAGTTTGGTTGGACTCTGGTATACTCACTTTCTGCAAAAACTGTATTCAGTTTTCTTTGATATTTGGTTTACATACAGGCTTATACTTTATCTGTTTCTCAAGAACTCTAATTATTGAAATAATTTATATTTGTAATGAATTAGACAATTATAATTTAATATTGCATATTAGAACCAAAAAACAATTGCTCGTCCAAAATATTACTCTACATTTTTTTATCAATTTTCTTCAAAATTAAGTATCAGTGTATTCAGGGCAAAAAATGTCTGAACTACAAAGTGTAATTTATTCAGTAGTCATCTTTTATTTGAATTTATATTTTTCTTTTGTTCCACAAAGCTCTATCTTCAAGCCATGCTGAAAGTGAGAATCAAACTTTCTTTTTCTTGACTTCAGTTCAACTAAATAAATTTATACAAAATGAGTGATGTTTGCAAATGTGGAGTTTATTTTATACCTAATAGCTTCCTTTTAGCTTATAAAACTTAAACCTTATTTCATATTCTCAATCTTTTTAAAAATTGATTTATCTTAATAAATTTATTTTTGCACAAAAAAAGCATGGACATTACAATTAGTTTACATTACAATTTAAACATTTATTGACTAAACATTTGTTTGTTTTTACATCCCTCTAAAGGAATGCTGACCTAAAAATGGTTTTCATACTTCCCCCTTTTGTTACTGTTATAAAATTATTTGCATATCCTAAAAAATGAGCAGAAAAAGCATTTATCATTTGTTCCTATATGGATGCCAACTAGTTTTCTTGACCTATAAATTTAAGATCAATATTAGTAGCAATTCATGTGTCAACTCAAAAATTATGATGTAACCATTATTCTTCTGTATCAGAATCTGGATTTATATTGTTTTCATGCTGATGAAAGTTTGGTTTTTGTGTGCTGAATTTGATTGATTTAAAATGTAATACAGTGGATTAAAACTTTAGTTAGCATTTCTTACTGTCTTATCATCTTCACTGTCAAGTTTTTCATGTTTTTAAACTTAAAAATGTAACTTTTTGTATTATAGAAATAAAGTCTGAAATTCTGAATCAAATATTTTCTTGTAATTTATTATGATCATTTTTATTTTTTTATTTTTTTTTTGTTATGTACTAATATCAATATTGAAATGCATTATTTCCTCCACTTTGATTAACCTGTAATGTGAAATAATATCAGATAAATTTTAAAATGGGTGAAAAAAATATTTACCATGTAAAATTTTATTTAAAAAAAAATTATGCAGAAATGTAAAATACACATTTTACTACTAGAAAAACACCCTAAATCTATATTTTGGAATAAAATAAACATTACAAATAAATTTCTAGAAGTGCCTACCATGATGATTTTTTTTCTTCTAAAATGTCTCCAACAATAGGAGACCAAATATAAATAAACTGAGATATAGATTTGTAATTTTATTTTTATTTTTATTTTAAAAGCAAGATTTGACATTTCATTTACAGGTCTCCAATTTTTTATTTTTATTAGAAGTTTATGTAGATGAAGCATTGTCTTCTAATCATTATAAACCAAAAGCCACCTCAAGGTTAATAAATTTAACAGGAATTGTTTACTAATACTACCAATTAGTTTCCATCAATTCAAATGATACCTTTTTTATCAATTATTTTTTCTAGTCTTGTTTTCCTTATTGATTGAAAAGTGCCACTTGATTTCATTGGAGTTAATGATTATACTATTTGTTAAATTTATATTAATATTTAAGTACTGTTGTTTAGTAATTTTTCTAATTCTTTTTATGATAAAAACTTGATTGTGCTTGGAAATAAGTTATACTGTGTCTATGTAAATGCTCCATAACAGGTTTGTTTCAATTTTTACTTACTACCCTTTTAGGTAGAGATAGTTGTGATATGAAGCACAAGATAGTGTTAAAGCTTTTTAATAAGCAGAATACTATACATTGCTGTACATTTTTAAAATCTTGTTTTTCTTTGAAAAAAAATATAGCAAGGTTTTTTCCTCTTTAAATACAATTCCATTCTAAGTACATATTTGTTCTGATTTATGCTAAAGAATTTTGTCTGACTCTTACAAGAAGTTTTATTGGATAAGTGGCACTAAATAATTTCTTTCTCTCTAGAGGTATAAAATATTGAGACCCTTAGTGTATGCTTTAATGCAGGCTGAGCAGTCATTTTATAAATTGTATATCTACATCTCCCATTTTAAATATTTCAATAAGAAAACGATTTTGAGATGGTTTTTGGTTAATATTACATATAAGCTTACTATTCACCATTGCTATCAAAGCAAATATGGTTGTATGGTTACTTGGTATGCTTTAATTTTGTTCATGTAGCTTAAAAACCAAGCTCTATATTTTCAACATTAAAGATTCTTCATGGGACAAAAATGACTACTCTGGATCAGAATGTTTCTACTTAAGAAATTGTGAATTACTTTATTCACATTAAATTAGCAACTTTTTTTTTTTTTTTTTTCAAACAATTCTATTTGTATTTAAAACTTGTTGCTTACTTTAAGAATTATGACATTTTTATATTCTTTGTGTAAATTCTTTTAATAAAAGAAAAATATAAATCTGGAAATGTACTTTAGCAAAGTTTTAATTTAAAAAGGAAAAAAAATGTAGCCAGTGATAAACGTGCTGATCTGTGAAGGTAGATGTAGAAGAATGCTGAATTTGAATCCTTTCCTTATGTATAATGTGAGAGTGTCTTGCCTGGTGAATATCTATAGGTTGGCTTGTAACAATTCAGCTAAAATCTCAATAGCAGGATTTCATCAAATATAGAAACATTGATGTAACTTAAATTTTATGACATACTATTTTTTTTTCTCTTAAGTTTGAAAATGCATTGTAGACATTAAAAACCAGATAAGTTACAGATATCTAATTAGCCACTATATAAGGTGTAATTAAATTTCATGTTTGAAAATAATTTTATAGTTTTGAGTTAAAATTCTTGTCTTGAGAATTAGTTATTACCTATGCATAGACAGGTAAAAATATATGCTAACCAGGAAGTTTATATGGAAATAATAAATTGTTTTAAAATGTATTTAATTGATATTAAGGAATCAATTGCCAACTTTAATTCCTTTGAAAATATTTACTTAAGTCTATGGTAAAATATATTAAAGTACTTCAATGACTTTCCTACAAAAATATTTTAAATTCACTTGAAATTTAAAAGGTAATTAAGTTTCACATTTTTCTTTATAAAGTTCATGCATACATTTTTGAATGTCGAATATTTATTAGGTATTTTGTAGAGGCTAATGAAAACTATTAAGATTGACAATATGTAACACCACTTTTTTTTTTTTGTCTTGTTTCCTGCTATGACTTGTGGTAAGATATGGAAATACAGTTTGCCCATGCCTTAGTTGGCCACTCTAGCTATCAGCACAACTTTTATCTTTCTCTCTCGCACACAAACACATATATATGTTCAAAGTACAGAAACCTTCATGCCTTTCCCAAGGGCTTGTGTACTAAATGAACATGCATCCTCATTCAAAATGTTTATGGATTCCATTTTCTGTGCTGATGAGTTACATGGCACAAATGCCCTTAAAAATTCAATTTTTGAAATTGAGTTATAGTTTATATAACCATGTTAATGTATTCAGTTTTGTGTGTAGATAGTTGATGCATATTTAGTGTGCATTATTTTTTCCACCTAACAAGAAAAATTTAAGTGTCTTAGAACAATTTTTTTTTCTCTATTAAAATGTCAATTTTTAGGACTTGATCTTAAATTTGAGGAACTAAGATAAAAGTAAAAATGGAATTTTGGGGTTATTTATTGCTATATCAAACAAACCAAGGTTTATTCTTCTCACTTTAGATGAGAGTAGTGAATTACTTAAACTGTAAAGCATCTGAATTTTACAGGTGAAAATATATTGTTAAAAAAAAAATTTTTTTTTTTTTTTTTTAATGGAAACTCTTCTCATAATGTAGATGGTTTTCCTTATAAAAAGCAGATTCAAGATTTTGAAAAGAATCCCTGTTAGCATTCTCATCACTTACATTTTTATTAGTTTTACTGATCAAGAACAAAAGAAAATTAACACTGAATAATGTTAGTGTCAAGTCTTCTAAATCAATATTAAGTCTATTGTGTCTCTTGGAAATATAAAGACTGATCACATGAAATATTTGTTAAAAAAAAAAAATTCTTATTTGTAAAGTAGTTTATATAATACTTCAGTTTTTATTAATCTGGATAAAATATAACCCATTTATCACTTGTGCCAAAAATTGGTATTTAAGTTATAATGCCTGATTTTCTAGCAAAGTAGCCCCCCATGCACCATTTCTTCATCCCATCTCCAAATTTAAAATATAACACTTTCTATCATTTCTCAAATATCAAAAAAGTACATATATTAAAGCAAGTAATCTGTATTGTTTGCTTTGAATAGCATGTAATAACCATTTCTGATAAATTTGTTTTCTTCAAAATAGTGACTCTGCAAATGTGAAATGTTAGCTGGATACATTGTGTTATCATTCAATAGTTTTTTTGTTTTTTTAGGTCATGAGTTCTCAACTATTAAACTGTTACAAAGCTTAATAATTGACATTTGATAATAGCAATCACCTAGGAGGAGATAATCTGTGTAGACTGAGAGATTGCATAAACGTTTTTACAGTAACTAATCATAATGTAGAAATTAATTGACTTGTCTTCAGAAGTCGAGTGAAGAGAAATACTGAATTTTATTTACATCACTTATAATTTCTATTTTGTCACACTAAATCTTTAATATTTAGATGGAAACCTGTGCTATGAAAATGTTTGTCTTTTAAAGAAATACATTCAACCAAGAAGTTAAAATAAAGCTAGTGTTTGTATAATCTATATATTCCAATTAAAAAGGTCTAATACGTTAGTGGACTATTTCATAGTAATAGGTGCTGAGCTCAAATACAATTTCTCTAACACCAGGAAATTACAGTATGTAACTAAAAGCATTCATTAAATTGATTTATTTTCTAAACTGACTCAATTTGGTAGTAAATTTTTTTTCTATTAAAGAAAACTGGGCATGAAACTTATGGCTTGGTCAAGTCTGTTTTTCTCTGAAGTTATTAGACATATCAAATATTGCCAATTTTATTGATATAAAGACAGCCAAATACTTGAGCTCTGCAAGATAAATATCATAATTGCATTTCATACATTTATTACTTTTCTTGCCCAAAGAACTTCTTGTAGATTGCTTCATATATAATTAAGTGTATAACAATGAATCTCTTGTAAAATAGCTGAGAGAACCTTTAAGTTCTTTATACACAATTAAATAATACACTAATGAACTTCTGATATAAATATATGATGATATACAAATATCCTTTTCTGTTTTAAAGAATATCACAATTACTCTATGCCTGAATATAATTTTAGTCATATTTGGAGATATGTCAACAAACCTTGTCAGTTTCAATTTAAAGGTATGCACTCTGAAAAAGAATTATAGCCAGTGTTCAAAAGTTTTGTAAATTCAATTTGTTGCAACTTGTTGAATACTTTGTAGTCAATTTTAAATAGTGTTATATTCATCTTGGATATCTCTACTTTTAACTAATTTATTTTTGATAAAACTGCCATTTTCTTAATGCTTTGGGTCTCTTAAAGACCTGATGCATTGTTAGCCTAACTTAAGAGTGACTTAAAAGTTGTAGCTTGCCTACCTACCTAAGTACATATCAAACCTGTTCATTAATATAGTAAGTTTGGTACTTGTTAAATGCTCTACTTATGAGCTTAGTAAATTTACTGGCTTGTTTCATGGATGAGAGTTGTGATGATTTCTCACTTGGGAAGGTAACATCTTTCCAGATTTTATGTAAATGACATAACAAATTTTGCTCCAGTTAGTTTTCTAAAGTTGTGCCAGAATAAGTTTAGTAAATAGCTATAGATGTTTACTATTAAATGGATCATATCTTTAGGATTTGTCCTTGGTTTTTATTTAATTTCATTGTACTGTAGACTTTAGTGCTACATTATTCATACTAAGTCTTAAGTGTACAAAAGTAGATGTGCATAGACCTTAGATTCCAACAGTTTGCAGCACTGGCTGCAGGTTAGGGTAATTTTGTGTACATGCCTTTTAAAAACTAGACCCTATTTTATATTTTCTCCTGTTTGGAAGGCAAATACTAGCACTAAATTATGGTAATTTTTTTTAACTCATTACAGTGTGTTAAATAAAAACAAGTTATAATTTACCTGATTTTAGTATATAAGGTTATTTTGTTAGAAGTTTAGAAGTGTAGCTTCTCCATTCCGAATTTGAGTTGTATATTTTTACATTATTTAAAAGAATGTCAGTTTCCAAAATTTTGTTTTAAATCTCATAAAAAGTTTTTGCCTCTATTACTATACACATAAATGTCTTAATTTTGGGGGAATATTTGCCTACTCTTAGCAAGATTTAAGCATAATACTTGATATGACCTTGATGTATTAAATCATTGGATCTGAAAATTCAGTTACCAAGTAGTATAAAAATGTTTCATTATATAAAAAAAATTCAATTTTTCTGACTAAATTTGAAAAGTAAACCACTTTAATCACAAAGGTTCTCTATGGTTTAGTTAGAATTAGTACCTGTCTCAAATACAGTAATATTAATGACAGGAATTTTTTCTCAATGTAAAGATGCTTTCTTTTAACAGTCCATCATTTTCAATACATTTGAGAATTGTGAAGCAAAATTTAAACTGTCATAAAAATCTATTGTTGCATGTACAGAAACATAAAAAGATACAAACCAAATTTGGAAAACAAGGAAATTCAGCAAACTGTAGTTTAGAACATTTATTTTAAGAAATGTATCCATTAATACTTAAGTCTCTTAGCATTCTCAAGGCATAAAACAAACTCTGCAATCTTCAACTGAGGAATTTCAATTGAAGTTGAAGCAATTCATCATGAGGAAGCAGATTTCATTAGTTTCTTGCACATCAGGTTCAACAGTTCATGTCCAGGGATGGACTTACTTACCTGTGGTAGGACTTTAAACTTAATTTGGCTCTGACCATTCTTGGTTCAGTTTTGTAGCATGACAGAGCACTGTTTTGCATGAAATTTGTATTCTTGACCATCTGATGAATGGAAAAGATTAGAGGTCTTTTAGAAGAATTCAGATATATTTTGTGGCATTAATGTTGCCAGTGCATTCTACCAAGGCTGAATGACTACTGTACCAAGTCACACTTACAAGTTTTTTTTAACCAGAAACCAACCATGTTTGACTGTCAGTTGTAGATGGGTCTTAGAAAACTGATCACACTTTCTCCTAACACAGATACCTCCACTGATAGAGAATTTAGCAAGGGATGATTTTTCTGACAAGATTACATCTTACTAAGAAACTGGACTCTTCTTGGATATTCCAATTTTTGTTAATGTTGTCTGATGGGATCAGTTTTAAATTTAGATGCCCTCAATAGACAATATCATGCAGCTGTTCTATGGTGTTCTATGGCTCACATTGATAGCCACCATGTTGGAAGCCTTCTCTCTTTGGTTACTTTCCATAGACCATCAAGCAGCTTGGATCCACTGGAACCTGACAATACATGTTCTTTATTTGTTTTTACCCCCAAGCCTGAGTAATGACCATCTTCACTGTAGCAAGAGGGATATTATGGTTTTCTGCAATTCTGGTCTGACTGTTCAACAATCCTGCTTCCTTAAAAGAACAATTCTAATAGCCTTAGAAACTGTCATCAATTATGTAAAGAAACAATAAGATGCTATGAGACACAGGTACCTTATTAAATGGAAAATTGGAAGGGGGGGGTCTTCTATGTCACAAAAATTTGTCTTCCTGAACTGTACAAAGTGTACATGCTGTGTACCCCAACTTTAACCTAACTAAAATCCACTGGTGCCCAGCTTATTGAGCCCTACTTTATGCTACTTATTTTCAATTATATGATGTCAGAACTCTTATTGCTGGCAAATTCGAGTAACACGCCTCTCTCTTTTTGTGTGCTTCTTAAAATTAACTTTTTTTTTTTTTTTTTTTTTGTAATATTACAAATTAAAAGAAAAGGCAGATACATTTAGGTTTTTTTTGTGTATTTTGAAAGTGACTTAAGTTTTTTTTTTTTTTTTTTTTTTTTTAAGTAAACTGCTAATATAACTGAATAAATTGAATTATCTAGTTTTGAGTTGACAAAGTAAAATTATAAAAATTTGAATTCTTTCGACTGATGAATCCTTTTTCAACAATGAAGTTTTAAGTTGATTTTACAAATCGTGTATTCACGTATGAATACCTTTTATATTCTGCCTTCATTGTATAATACTAATGAAATAAAATCTACGAAATTTAATATCAATTTTTGTTTAATAGAATTTAAAAATTCAATATAAACTTTATGAATGACTACAGGAGATGCATCTGTAGTAAGTAGTTCCTTATATGGTAGTGGTGTGCGCAGGCCCAATGGGAGTATGTGTGTGTGTATATATATATATATATATATATATATATATATATCTGCACGTGACTTCAAAATCCATGGCTGTTTAAACAAATACGGTAGGAAAAGAATCGTTCGATACATTCCCCGGATTTGTTTTGAATCAACAAAAACTTAATCTAGAGTGATTGATATTTCTTTCCTCTTTTTTTAATCGTTTAAACACTTTGGCGTAGATTTTTTTTTTTTCATTTAGTTTCAACTTAATTTCAATTGATCACTGCGTAGAAACTCCAGGATTAGTCGCCATTTTTTTTTTTTAATTATTATTATTATTCATTTATACAAAAAAAAAGAAATTTTTAAAACTTTTCTAGGTAAGTTATCCGTATGCTATTGTTATATATGATGTCTGGTCTATGTATTTTTTATTATTGAAAAATAGTACAAAAATCTATCACGTGGATACTGCTGATTACCGGAAGTGACTCGACAAAGATGGTGTAGGTTAGTGAAAAAAAAATGTCAACGTTTTAATAGACTTTTCTGTATATCTCCTCATATTGAAAATTTTAAGAGTTGTGTATTGAAAATTGTATCCTCGAATTTGAATTTTTGTGAGGGCTTGCGTTTTTTTATATACAGTACAGCTTCGTAAAATAAAATAAAAATATATACGCAAGACTAGCTTAAATAAAAATTGATACTAACCAACTTATCGTTGATTATTGAAATTAATTGAATTAAATCATTTTTTGAAAGGTATTTTCGATTTAGTCTGACGCCAAATTAAATTTTACCGACTGTTTCGTCTCAATTTAGCCTAAATACCAAACTCAATTTTACTCAAATATAAAAGTATTTTTTAGACTCTCGGGGACAAATAAAATTTCAATAAAAGTACCTTAAGTTTGATTACCTAACTTAGGTATAGGCTTTGGTACATTTTTATTTTTCAGTTTTTTTTTACAATTCAATAATCTTACCCTCTTTCACAGTAAGCAGGCGCGAAATAGTTTTAGAAGTCACTTTTACTGATTTTTGCATTATAAACTAGTTTACTTAGTAAACTAGTTTATAGTACCAGAGAAAAACTACTAAGAAAATTAGTATCTACTTTCTAGATTTTTTTAATCGGCATCACCCCAAGTAAATCAGTAAGGCCACTAAAACACAAGGGGTCTACAGTACACTAGGGTGTGAAAGAATTGAAAACAGAAATAGACATTTAATAACCTATTTTGTTGCATTAATGTAACTTTATTTTTGTGTTAACATAAGTTAAAATAGTTAATAAAATTTAAAATATTTTTGGTTGGTTTCATTTGGGAGTAACTGTTTTGAAAAGTTTTGTATTTTATTTTTACATTTTCCTTCTGATAGGAAATGTTGCCGAGAATGTATTAAATATACGTATTTTCCGTTTGTTTGTTTATTGTTTTTTTTTTCTTTTGCAATTTGAGAACAGGGTTTTTTTTTCCTTTCCAGATACAAGCAGTTTCATTAATATTGGATCTTTCATAATATTGATGGTCTGTTTCATTAATATTAGTGAATTATTTTCATGAATATAACTTAAAATACAATCTTAAGTAATTTAGTACTGAATAGTAAAAGGTTGAATTTCAAAAATGAATCAACCAGCAGTAATGTTACAACAGCAAAATAGGAGGCAATATTGGATAGAAGAGAAAATACCAAGGGGACTGGAGCAGGAGTTAAAGGTGCCTGATGTGGCTCAGATGATAGAAATGAATGATAGGCTCATTGAAAATATTCAAAAGATTGAGCTAACTCAGCACAACAAAATAAGAAAATCCAATGAAAATAGGTAATTGAAATTCAAATCCAACATATTCTGCTGAACTACACTAAAGCAATAACAGGATGGTAAGTTGTAAAAGGTAGGGCTAGTTCAAAGTGAGGCATAAAAGAACCAATTAAAAAAAAAGTGAACTTAAGTTCTAGACTTCAAATATTTGACTTGACTATGCATATTCAACAGTTTTACATTGTTGACACCTATTAATGCAACAAAAAGAAACTTCTTGCTAGTAATAGTGGTCATCTCAATAGAAAAAGCATTGACATGAAATATGACAGTTCATGTGCTTAATCAAAAATTGTCATTTTTCTTGCATCTAAATTGGTTTCAAAGTTCAGTCTAACCTCAGTAATTTTAAATAACACTAACATATATGGGCAATCAGTTTCTGTATTAAATTCTTGTCACTATCTTCATTGCAGTTCAACCCAATCAGTCTTTGCAGTGTTAAAGCAAACTAGGAGCAGAATGTAGACCTTGCTGTGAATTCACAATTTTTGTTGATTTGTATTTCCATTAAGAAAATTAGGATACGAACTGGGATCTCATAGCAAGATTTGGAAAAAAAAATTGGATGTTATTGTTTTATTATAGGAATTATTGATTACATACAGAAAACAATCTGATCCACTAAGACTTTTGGCATATGAATATGTGTAGCCAGTCATGAGTAAAAAGGTTTTAAAATCTGAAAAGGGAGATCTAAAATTACTTCATAGGTTATCACTGAATTTGTTAAATTGTTTTAAAAATGTCCTACAATTATTTTAAACTTAAAAAAAAATTACTCTAAAATATTTAATTCATGTGATAATTCTACCAATATTAATGAAACATTATACTTTTCAAATCCTGCTAAAAGAAAGATGTGGGTGAGTAAAAAACTTAATTTTTATATATACTAGTCTTTATTAATTTCTACTTCTATAATTGATCATGCAATTTCAAAATCAATAGGAAAGATATCATTTGTATGTTGTTGATGGTAAAATTTTGAGTCTAAAATTTTTCTTAACTACTAAGCTTAAGCTATTATTCAATTGCGGATGTGCGTTGTGGTGCAGTGGATATCGACTTAGAACGGCAAATCGGGAAGCAGAGTTCGAATTCTAGTTGAATTCCTTGCATTCACTTACGCGCAAATACCCTTGGGGAAAGGTATTAATCCGTCTCTTCTCTCCAGTTATGGGTTAAGTAATAGGACAGATTGGGTTTTATAGCATTGATTGGCAACCAGTCTACCGCAGAAAGCAATGGCAACCTACTGTGGAATAATTTTCTATTCAGTCATGTCTCTCTTGAGAGATGATCGCTCAAAGCGTGTATCACGTGTGCCACTTATATTCTTATATGAATAAGTAAAATGAGAAATATATTTTTGAACTTAGAAAAATGACTTTTTTTTTTAATATGATCTATTGATGTCAATAACTTTTTTCTTGTTACTTAAAGGATCCTTCAATTATAACTTTCACGAAATTTTGTATTTGTGCACAACTTTATTTCGAATCTAATAAAAGAAATAATAGTGACTTGAACACTGTCTCTTTGATCTCGAAGAAAACAATTGCTACACTCAGTGTGTGTGTCCGGGGATCTTGAGAATTGTTTGCTTAAAAAAAAAAATCTTTAAAAATATCAATGTCATGTAGAATTGCAATTGATCTCTATAGGAAGAATTTAAAAAAATATCAGTTTGCTTGACTTATTTTTTGTTTATTAATGTATTATTTTATCCTACAGTTTTAACTGTTTTCAAACTTTTTTTTTTTTTTTTAGTGGATACCCGTATTTGACTAGATAACTTTTTTTTTTTTTAAATAAACGAAGCGTCTACTCAAAAAAGATATCCACTAATAAAGTTATTTTCAATATTTTTTCAGACGCTTCCATATAAATATTTAGTTAATTCACACACGCTTAATTTAAAAATGCTAACAATTTGTTTTAAAAAGATAATAAAAACTGCAGTATGATTAAAAAAAAAAAAAATCGTAACGAGCCATTTAAAAAAAACTCAGTTATCCGGGTGGCTTTAAAACAGTTTTTTTTATTTTTTTAAAGTAATTCATGGTTTGGGTGATTGAATTTCTAATACTATAGATTTTCTCTAAGTTTATAAAAAATTACGGTTCAAAATAAATGTAATTGAAATTGATTAAGGAAAAAAAAGGATTTGTTCACGCACATAAACCACATTTAAATGTGGCTTAAGCGTAACTTTTTTTCTTTTTTTTTTCATAAATACGAGCTGCTAACAAGCTAATCGGAATAGCATTCTCATTGTAATCCAATTTTTAACATAACGAGCATGTGAGTATTCAATATGTAGCTACAACACATACACAAGAAACAAGTTTGTATTTTACAACATTCAACCGACAAGGTCTGATATTTTTCATTTGTATTTTTAAGAGGAATAAAAAGCCTATGTAGGTTGAATTTTATACAGCTTGTTTATGTGGAGTCAACAACGCTTTAAACTGAAAATATTAAAAATGTAATTAAACGAAAAGGTAATTAATCGTTAACTTGCATTTGCTTTCAACAAATGGATCTAAGTTCAAATAACGGATTTTAACATTTAAGCACTACGTAAAGAAAAATACTTTTGCTATATGAATAATTTCAGATGCTTCTTCAGGTAAATGTCTTGTTTCTTGTCGCCACGTTTCTGAAAAAAAGTCGAGATATTCTGGTGGCAGTGATGTTTTGGTGTTTAATCGTCAGATCACTGGTAGAATAAGAAAAACAGCTTATTTGATTTAAGAAAAAGTATCATTTTAAAAAATGAAAATAGTTTTTTACTGTCTCATGTAAATTTGTAAGTTGATAAAAGCCAAAGCAAATTGATTTTTGAAAGTGGTAGGAGGAACACAGCAATACAAATATTTCTTTGTTTAGGTACATGCAAGTTATTTTTTTATATACACAACGAATTTCTTATCTTAAGGTAAAGGATTTTTTTATTTTTTTTACACAAGAACTGGCAGTGAATATTTGCTGTTAAAAATATTTTCCTTGATTATTTCTTTCGTCAGTTTGTAATATAGAAAGATTGAAGTTTTTAAAATTGATTTACTTTTAAAATCGGGTAATTATTCTTTTTCTTTACTTATTTGAATTTCATTTTGAAGTTAGTGCTTACGTTTTCTTTTTAAAACTATTACCGTGTTTTGTATGAGAATGTCATTGAATATATAATTGGCCCCACTCCACTGAGAGGGATAGTGAAAACTAAAAAGAGACAAACCTTTACAAGTTACAAAGAAAGGATAGTTGTGGAGAGCCATGATCGCCTATACCCCGAAGGAACAGGATTACTTAAACTTTTTCAAAAGCTCGTTTAAGTGAACATATTCATAGTTGTTGTCTCTATCGTTGAAATGACAGTTCCAAAAAATGATTGCTTGGAATTTGGATACACAGAAATACTTAGAATTATCGTACAAAAAACTAAAGCGTAATAAACGTGCCGAAATTACTCCTGTAATTGAAGTACTTACATTTTTACTAAAATGACCCTTCAGTCAATCAGGTGAAGACGTTGATTTTTTTTTCTTATATTCATCGGTTTCTGGTTCGAGTCTATTATAATTTTTTTAAATGCTTTTTTTTTTTTGTGTGTGTGTTTTTTTTTTACTATACCTCTTGTTAAGAGTATTCTCATATAAAATCCGTGATGCAGCTATCACTGCTACCCAGATCTGCCAGAATTTCGATTACACTACTGTGAGAGGAAATGAGTGCCTTGCTGCTACGAAGTACAAAAACTGCAACCTTTTACTCGCTCTAAAAATGTAATGATGAATGTTGTATTATTGTAGTAGCAAGGTTTACTACTACAAAACTCGATTTTCATTTGCTGAGCGCCTTACCTTTTCTTTCTCATCTCCCACTATTCCTCCGTTTATTACCGAATACCACTGACAAGTCTCTCGACTCAGTTCAACATTCGTTCTCTAAGAGTCTCTCTGAAAGAACTCATGCTACTACAAAGGACAAATCCCCAATCCGTCGAAACATTTCCAATTATGCCTCGAAACGCTTTTAAAGGTAAATAATTCATCATTCTTCATGATTCTCCTCAGCTGTCTATTCAACTTCATCCAGTAACAGAGAAAATGTTTTTTTAGGGACAATGGTTATACTTTTCAAAGCTTGTTCGTCTGATGTCCTGTCGTTTTGAGAACTTCATTTTAGGATTATCACAATGGTTTATGTTGTGATTACTTATTATCTTGAGTAACCAACATTCTCATACCTCTAATTCTGAATGTTTAACGACTTTTTTTATTTATTTTTTTTAAACATGGTTACTGCGATCATCTCTCTCCACTCCCATGTAGTTCATTTCGAAACTAAAAATGGCCGAGGTATACGAATGTTTTTTTGGTGTGTGCATGTGGATTTTTACGTTGGTGGATGCCGGTTTTTTTCTGGACACTGAAGACATTTTTTGAATTTGTGTTTTAGTATTTTCTCTTAATTAGATCTGATCTACTTCGTCATCAAAGATGACTTTTCCCCACTTAGCACATCAGATTTGACTTTAATCGTTAATCGATTTCATCTTTCATAGAAAAAAATAGATTTACTTTAATTTCGTCACAACCAACTTCATTTTTCGCAGATGGTGCTTTTTTTTATTTCACGAGTACACTTTTGGTTACGATAATTATTGACTGCCTTTAACTCTCATGTTCGAATTACGTACACAGGTTAACTCCAATGTTAAAAACTGTTAGCAAAACTATTTTTCTTTGTATTGAATGAATGTCATAAAAGTCATATACATTTCAATAGTATGAAATTGAGCTTTAGATGAATTTCTAATTTAACTTTTCGCATTCTTTGTCTGATGAACCAGTCTTTTATCGATGGTTAATTTCTTTGTTAACGCTACGCTTTTCTAACTTAGGTTTACCTCTAACAACGATAATACTGCTACTTAGTTATGACAGAGGACTTTTTCAAAGGTATCAACAAGATTCAGTTTCTAAATTGTTTTTATTTTTAAATTTCCATTGTTTTTGTTGCTTAGTTTTGTTTATAGCTATTGACCAAAATCTACATCCGTCACTAAAGATTTACACTTCCCTGGCAGTGGCATCATTGTTAATGTTATCCAAAGAATTGGCCTAAATTTCTGCTCGCAAAAAAAAAGACAACTTTTTTTTTCTCTTTCTTTTTAAATATGTTTGATCTTAGTTTATTTTAATTCAATATTGCAGTGCTCTTAATTTTTGATATCTATAAATGTTAACTTTTCTCTTTTTGCAGCTCCCAAAACTAAGCGATCACCTGCTAAGCAAGAAACAGAAGTAAGTAATTTTATATTTCTCGTTGACTCCTTCGGTTTTCTTAAGGTTTCTCATTCTTTCTGATAAAAGATTTTATTCTGTTGCAAATCATGGCGGATCTAATTTAGTATGTTCGTAGTTTTAATATGTTTACCATTTCGTATCGTCGTCATCTCCCTTAGTCTTTCAATGTTCAGAAAAAAATATACTCGTTTATAACTTTATAATTTTTTTTATTGTAATTATTCACTAGCTATTTTTATCTTCTAATTTCTTTCAAATATAACTTGATTCTTTCAAACAAAAAAGCTTAAAATCTTAAAAACCATTAGGCTTTGTCCATTTGGTTGTTTTTCTGCTTGATTCCACCGGCTGTCTGGCTTTTTCCTCAACCAAAACAAGAAATCGAATAGGCTGGCTTTTGGTGCTTAAAGCTTTTCAATATGGCGACCGCTTAGGTCCTTTAAGTTTAACTTGTCATCGCTTGAAATATTATATCGTTTCCACTTACTTATTTTCCTGTTTACTATATTCATCTTTACCTTTCTAATAATATATTTAGTTAATTTTAAAAAAATCAAATAGCTTTTTGAAAAAGTGGATCTTCGAACTTGTGTGCTTTTCAATATAGCGTCATGATACTAAAAAACTACTAAAAACACCGACGAAAACTAATTTCACTCAATTAAATAATTTGAAAACATTTTACAATGTCTAAAATAGTCATATTGACACACCCCACATTATATTTGTTTGCTTTGAATGAAAAATTAGATAAATCGTTAATCTGACTTGTAAGAAACTTAAGAGTATATGGTTCACGATCAGCTTGTACAAACGATGTTGGTGTTTAACAAAAATTGTTCAAAATATTTTCATAGCAATTCGATCTTTTCTAAACTCTTGATAATCTGACAAATTCTGCTGAATCTGCTTTGGAGCCTTAGTATTTTAGGTGAAGTCCTTGAAAAGTATATATCCTGTTCACTCTGTCTTCTATGCGCCACTTAAAGTAACCTTGCCAAGTCGGTGTTGATTGTTTTGTACCTGCTTATGTCGTGTAGATATAATCTCCTTTCTTCGCTCTCGAACAGATAAAAAATTGATGAATTTCTTATATTGTACGACTTTATCCCCCCCTTCGCTACTATATTCTTGTGTATGAAAATGGCTACCCTTACTGCAAGTTCGTATCCGAAGATTGCTGTCCTGCCCCGGACATTTTTTCTTTACTTAACAAAAGTCATTTTCTAGCGATTGTAACCACTTTTGCTTCATTATTTAGTCTTTTGTCAATTTAAAATTTAGACTTAGTAGATTAAAAACACAAAATTTACTTGGCATGCAAAACCTTTACGAAGGTTTTTTTTCTTTTTTTTTTTTTTTTTTTTAGCATAACGTTTTTTGAGTCTTCAATGTTTTCAATACGATTTTGTTTCCCTAAAAAATAGATTAGTTTTTTGTGTATGTTCTAACTTTTGTTTTGTCATTATCAACAATGCTGCTGTCATTACCCACTCTTTTCGTGTTGTTTTTTTTTTTTTGTTGTTGTTGTTTTGATGTCTAAGAACGATATTTTTAAGTCCTAAACATTTTCCTAAAACGTCATCTTTTAAAGAAAAATCTCCATTCGAAAGATGATTGGAAAGAAGTTTGATATTGTCATTGGACGTTAGTTTTTTTTTCATATTCCTTATGAGAACATATCAGCCCTGTTATTTAGTTCTATTACATAATGAAACGATCATTTATTTTTTTAATCTTATTTTCAACAACTACTCTAAAAAGCTATTTACTGCTACGCACTGTATTGTATGTGTACATCCTGTGTTTCGGTATCCTCATCACTAGCATTTACTATCATCGTCTGAGTTTTTTAGTTTTAATGATAAACTGAGACATTTAGTATCGTCTTATAAAGATTTCTACTGCTGAAAATTATAAGTCAAACAAAACCCGAGTCCCTGCCTGTTCGCCATTACCAGAATGCTTGCTGCCTCCTCTGAAGCTCTCTCAGTATCTACGTAAATACTGTGAAATTCAGTCAGAATTTTCTTCAAAGCTTCAATTCACTTTCTTTCTGTACTAATTTTTCGTCAAGTAAACCGCTTTCATTTACCAGTAAAACTTAAAAAGTTGGATTTCTGGTAATATAGTTAAATTCTGTTAAGTGTTCGGATATGTTAGTGGTTTATCTGCTTATTTTTGTATTACGGTACCAGAATGGATAATTTAATTTACATTAACTTAAAATAATCTATTAAACACTTATTCGTCGTTGTGGTATATTTTGCATACCTTTATTGTCCGTCTTCTTATCAGTATAAAACCACCATCACCACTCTGTTCTGCTGTCTTCAACGTTTCATGCTGTTATTTACTGTTCATAAACTTATTTTTGCTCTTTTATGTGTTCTCGAAATGATTTTCTTTTGCGTCTTCTACTAGACTTTTTTTTTGTAATTGTCATTATATATAATTACACCTTTCGATATTCATAAAGTAAGTCCTCGGAGAAAGTATTCACATCCAAACCTTATTGTCTAGCACTACGCGTTAGTATTTCCCACGGCATTGATTGCATTCGGAAATTCCTTAAGATTTTCTGTGTTAGTGCTAAGTGCAGTGGAAAATCAAGGGAAAAAAATAATCACTTTTTAAAATTTTCATTATGGGAAAGATAAATCTAAAATATCGTCCTTTTAGTGTTATCGCTACTATTTACACTACTATTATTACTACTACAACGATTACTACTCTACTACTACCACCAAGTATTAGAAGGAAGCCGCCCAGACAAGATGGCGATGTGTGTAGCTCTAACTGTATTTATGGACAAGGTCTTTCTCCTGTTGGTCGACCCATGATAACAATTATTTGTGTATTAAATTGGTTTATTCTTTTATCGGATTTCGATTCTTCTATACTTCATTCCGACTAAATTTGTTTTTAAATTCTTGAATGTTTTTAGTCATTCACTTATCATCAGCCGAAAAAAAAAAAAAAATAGAGCTGCTGCTACTATCGTTTCTAATATTTAGCAAATGAAATCTATTGCCACATTACGCGCTTTCGCTTATACACGCTTTGTTCTAGAGGTTTTACTATTTACCTTTCCTCTAAATAGAAATTAAAGTTCACTACTTAATTTGTTGAAATAATGTTCTTGTTTGTTCATTTAAACTATATTACTACGGTACATCAGAGATAAACCGCTCTCGACTGACCCCCTCTCCCAAAGATCATAAGGTAAAGAAAGGTAGGTGTGTACTGTGTAGTAAATATATGTGGCGTTGTGGTTTTATCCTTTGCACTTTTCGTTTCATTCTGTTTTTATTCAAAGTATTTATGGTGGGCGTTATTTATTAAGTTTATATCTTTCCGATTTGTTTTATTGATTATTCGCTTTATTTCTTAATCATTTCATTATAGTATTGATTGGATAGTTTTTTTGTTTTTTTTTGCGTTAACAATAAAAGGATTTTTCGTTTCTTTAGATAACTTTCTAGTTTCTATTTTTACTTTTACCACTTTGTTTACAATGAAAAATAACTTCACTACTATTTTCTTGTTTACCTGTATATTTTACTGATGTTGTTGCCATCATGTTTATTTCCTTTTTCTGATTTGGTCAGTACCTGTTTTTACTATCCTCAATATAGTATGGATGATAATACACTGCGTATCAGATAACGTTATAGTTACGTCGTCAGTACCAAAGACTACTAATGCTTCACAATCACCGGCCGGTTGGGTGGGAGTTTCTCACCTCAGCAGTTTAATAATAACTTGTAATCTTTCCACTATAAAATGTCCACGGAACTTGAATTCACCATTTAGTGAAATGTGTGCTAAATTAGACCTTACTCTCTTCTTGTTGGTAGTGTATGTCTTCCTCTCGTGTTAAAGGCGGTGGTGATATTACTTTGCCATCTCTTTTCCAAAGTATAAAGACATTTTTATAATAAAGCTGCTAAATCATTCATCAATAGATTTCATTTTGAAACTTGCCTCTAGCTTTACTTGAACTGTTTTCCCTATGATCGGTGTTATTTTTGCAACTAATCCCTCTCTTTAAATAAAACAAAAATCAAAATGCTACTGTAACACCGGAAAAGTTTATAAATTTGCTATTTCTTAGTTCTTTTTACTTTTTTTTTTATTTTTTTAAACACTTGTGGTTTAATTCTTCAATACTCTGTAGAACACTTATGTAAATCTTTTTTGAGAATTCAAAAAATATCGACTGTTTTGCGATGGCAAAATCGTCGTAGTTCTTTGTTTATTCATCAGTTTTTTTTCTTTTTCTATTTAAACACGTTTACCCTACGTTAATCGCGGCTATTGGCAGTTTTACTCGATCAGACTAAAAACATTCCTGTTAATTTTTTGTGTAAGATTTGCGTCATTTTTAGATGGCTTTTATGGTTAGAATTAGATTTGGAAGGATTGAATAAAATTTAATAATCGCTTTTTTTTTTTTTTTTTTTTTTTTTAATGTTAACTCCGTGTGGGTGGGGACTGCAGTGTTTAAATAAAAAAATTCTGCGCTGTACTTAAAAATGCAAATATTTTTAGTATTTTTCCTCCAATATTTCCTGAAAATTAAAATAACATCCTATGTATTTATCATTGGCTATGGAGTTTTCTTTATCAAAAATTTTTTTTAAAGAGTTCACCACATAGGTTATATACATGGACACTTTCTGAAATAGAAAAATCCTTGTATGTAGTTGCGGTGGTGCTGAAAAGTTCTTGGTTTGCTCAAAATATTTAAAAATTTGAAATGGGTTGTTGGCTTAAGCTGTGATGTAGTGCTGTGGATATCGGCTTTGAACGAGGAAATCAGAGCCGAGTTACAATTCCAGTTCTATTTGAGTTATCCGTTTTATAGCTTTGGTTAGCAACCAGTATAGTGCGGGAAAATCTTGTCCACTCGGTCATGTCTCTTTCGAGGCATAATTGCCCAAGCGTGCATCACGCATAGCACTTAACCGACCCTTCATAAAATCGCCAATAAGGAGAAACGTTAAGTTGCAACTACCTTATTTTTAATGATTTTGAAGTGTATTTCCTCTTGAAATTACTGTTGGAAATTTCATATTTTGCAAAGGATCTTTACTAAAATGCACTCGGTGAGCTTTGTTTATCCCAAAAAGCTTCCACTAGTTCTGAATATTTTAACTGTTGAAACTGCATGAAACCTTTACTAAATATTTTAATATGAAATTGGTCATAAGATTTTCTCAAAATAGTTATATTAGCCGTGGAGAATGTTGTTTTGCTTTTGTTTGTGTGTACATAAAATTTTAATTGGATAGTGAAAGCAGAACTATTGATCTTGACATAATTCTTATTGATTAAAAGATAAAGCATAATGTTCATTTTGTAACTTATTGAATAAC
This sequence comes from Ascarosepion bandense, assembly GCA_037127315.1. Classification (NCBI taxonomy): domain Eukaryota; kingdom Metazoa; phylum Mollusca; class Cephalopoda; order Sepiida; family Sepiidae; genus Ascarosepion; species Ascarosepion bandense. The sequence continues at coordinate 620,596 of JBBBDQ010000264.1, forward strand.
ATTAAGTATATAATATTTGGCGAATTTTCAACCTTTTTTTTTAAGGTAAAATCTCATTGGAATATTAAGCTGGTTTATGAAATTATATTGTCAGTGGGTATTCTAATTTTTAGTCCTCAGATTAAGATCACTATGCAATTCAATCGTACAATTATATTGACATCAATCATTGAGAGATTTTTTATATGAAAAGTCAAACTATTTTCCACTTGTGGTTTTTAGTGTAATTTTAATAAGTTTAAAATTAAACCTGAAAATTCCACTAAATTTACGAACTAGTGATATTCAGATTTAATTTTTTTTTTTTTTTTTTTTTTTTATCGCAATTATAAATTTTTATAGGCTCGATTAAAAGGGGAACAACTCATGCTTAGTGTTTAATTTTAATCAAATAAATTAAGCCCCTGTAAAATTTCAGACTTTATTAGTGTTGTCGTTGAAGACCAACTATCAAAAGAGAAAAAAAAGATGTAAGCAATTTGCATAATAAAATTACTATGGAGATAAAGAAAATCCTTGAATTAGTGATTTTAAGTGAGTTTATTCTTGGAATTAACATCCAGAACATCACTAGCTCAAAGTATTCATTTTAAACAGTCTTCAGTGATGAATATTAAAACTTGAATAATCTAGTGTACATTGAAAATCAATATTTTTCGTGTCTTCAATAAATTTAAGCTTACAGTCAAATAATGTTGAAAACACCTGTTCTCATTCGATCACCTAAGTCAAGCAGGGTCAAGCCTAGTTAGTACTTATATAGGAGACTGCTTGGTAACACCTAGTACTGTAAGCAACCTTCTACAACCTGAAATGTTAAATTGATTATGTATGGCCTATCAAAAGTCAACATACTAGGTAGCTTTTTGCGTTTTTTTTTTCTTTTCTTGTTACATAAATTGTAATAAGATACCAAATAGAATCCGTGTGTGTGGCTAGAACAGTTACTTTCTCACTATAGCACTAGTTTAAATCTCCTGATAGTTGATCTGGATCTGTCAGAACAGAAACTTCTTGATGTTATCAGTCTGGGGAGGTGATCCCAGCATGTGTGTGGCAGCTTTAGGCAGTACTTGAAAACCATATCACAGGTTGATTTCAGAAGCTATTGATAGTTATGCTACACGAAGTCACAACTCATGACCAAAGTTTTGAGGACTGGGTTTTTGTTCAAATTGGTGATCATACCCGATTGTGCACTCATTCACTTCTGTTACTAAGATTCAATCAGTCTAGTTGCAATATAAACAAGGAATAAATTTTAAAGGGCACAACTTGTCTATACTGAGATGAGGTAGTATTTAACACTACTTCGGGGAGCCAAGTTTGAATTCCAGTTGAATTTGTTGCATTCATTAATGTGCAAATACCCTTAGGTATTAATCCGGCTGTTCTCTCCAGTTATGGATTATATAACAGGACAGATTGGGTTCTATAGCCTTGGTCGGTAGCCAGTCTACTGCAGAAAGTAATGGCAATCTACTGTGGGGAAAATCTTCTGCCCAGTCAGTCATGTCTAGAAGGGGATATGATTGTCCAAGCCTGTATAATGTATGGCTCTTAACTGACATTATTCGAGCTATTGTTCTCACCTTTTTTATTTTCATGATGTTTCGGCCATTATGTAGACACGATAACTTTCTCATAAATAGCAATACATTGCACAAAACCAGTGTAACTAACATGTTCATTCTGTAATCAAATGCAAATCATTTGTCCAACAAACTAGATATATTGATGGTAATAAATAAATAAAAATTGAAGGTTAAGAATTTTCGTCACAAGTGTGTGTGTGTGTGTGTGTGTGTGTGTTATAATTTTAAATAAACATTACTTTTTATTAGTTCTTCCACTCTTACATTTACTCTTTATTGAGTGGTGGCATAAAATCATTATCAGTGCTGCCTTACCATACACTTTCTTGGCTCATTTTGTTTTTGTATATTTAATTTTAAAATTTCTGTCAAATTGATTAGCATGATTAAAAAAATTTTTTTAGCGAAAAAAAAAAATCATCATACACACACTTTGCAACTAGTTTTGCTGGATTATGCATAATCTGTATAACCCCTTAGACTAACTTATAATGCTTGCCTTCTTGAGACAAAACACTCTACTTGCATAAACAGAAACAATTAACATGTGTGTGAGTGAGGGTCCACTAATTAAACAAGTATTGCTCTAAATCTGAAACTTAAGAAAATCTATATATGATATGGAGTTTGAATTTTTTTTGTATTATTTTGGGAGACAAAACTTTCACAATTTCAGCATACTAATCTGGTAGATCCATGCAAAGGCCAGCTTTTTCATTATTGCCCACAAATTTTAGTGCTACTTCATTACTAAGTTTTACTTGAATTATCTTCTGTATTAATGTATATTTCTGGTGGTAGTTGATTTAAGCATGGAACAAAGAATATTTTTCCCTAAAAGTTAATCTGTATGTTTATTAAAAATATATTGTCAGTGGCTAAGAATGAATGTGTAAATTACTGACAGAATAAGGCTATTATAATAGTATATGTATTAGCAACAAAAATTGTAAAACACGCTTGTTTGAAACAGTTTTAAATGTTTGTTACAATGAATCAAATATGAATGGCAGCTGACAAGATTTTTAGACAAATTTAGAAAGCCCAAAATACCCATCTAAAACTTAATTTGATAGTTGTTTTTTGTTTTTTTTTTATTCCAGTTATATGCATCTTCATCGAAAAAAAGACGAACGAAAGATGATTTTTACACTTTTTGCACCATAGTGCTATCATATACACAATATGAATCTCTTAAACGAGAGGTAAGGAAGGCATTTCTCTTGATTTCAAGCATCTTTGACATGCAGGCAACATTTTATGAATCGTTTTGTTAGCTTGATCATGCATAACTAACATTGTTAATTGTGAAAGCACAAAATATTGAAAAATTTATGAAAATACATGAACAGTGGATTGGCAAGAGAATCATGAAAATTGTATATTATTTTGCAGTATTCTGAAAGCAAAATAATTTACCAATATTTACAAAATACTAAAAATATACACTACCCTATGTACTTAATATAAATTGCTTAACTTAAATTTACAAATTTTATAAAATCAACCTTGAAAAACTTTTTCATCTAATAGTGGCAATTGTAGTCTGTTGCTTGCTACTTGTAATTATTAGGATGTTAAAAATCTACTTGAAATTATCTTTCACTTTTAGAAAATGAATACTAATTATTTAAATAAGCTTGAGGGCCATTATATTTAAACTTTATAATTAAATGAAATTAAAATCTTTGAAAAGCTTTTTCTTTTATGTGTTTTAAGTTTCTCATGCAATCTTGAAATAGCAAAATTTAATTTTCACTTTGCTTTTTAGGAATTGCGGCAACAAAACAACATTAGCCCTGTTGGCAGTGGAGGTAGTGCTGCAGACAGCTATTCCTCTGACAGCACAGCATCTCTCTCCTCGAGTAGTCTTCAAGAATGCCTTCAAGATAGTTTACAAGATGGCTTGTCTGTTGACAGAGTGCAGCAGCCGACACAAGACACTACTCCGACTGCCATCAGCAGCAGCAGCAGTAGCAATCAACTGAATGAAAGAGTGACCACACCACATCAATCACCTAAACAGCAGTTTTTAAAGCAGCAGCAAGCCCCAAAACATCAACTGCAGACTGTGAAACCATCACAACCACTCCAGCAATCTAAACAGCCTCAGCAGCCTAACTTGAAGCAGTCACCTTTATCTAAAAATCAACTTTCAGTATATGATGTTAAGCACAAACAACCTAAACAGCAACAGCCTAAGCAGTCACAACCACAGCAGCAGCCTAAGCAGTCACAACCACAGCAGCAGCAACAAACATCACCAAAACATCAACAACTCCAAATCAAGCAAGAGCCATCAGCACCTACTCAATCCACTCCACTTTCAGTGACACCAACTTCAACATCAATGACTCAGTCACATCATCAAATTACAACTAATCGAGTGGAAAGCAAAATATCCCCTAAAGTAATTAAACTGGAACCGTCTACTTATTCTCCACAAGAGCAAAATTCTCATCAGGAGCAATTACCAGAGGATAAGAAACCAAATAGATTTGAATTATTACAGCGGCCAAAACAAGAAGAAAATTTCTCTGCAGGAGGAAAACAGAAAATACATATTAAGAAAGAAGTGGTTGAAGATGAAGTATTGAAGGATAAAGAAAATGAAATCTCTAAGGTATCCCCCCAAGAGCGGCGTGTAAATGCTGTTAGGAAAGCTAACTTGCGCTATTCCAAACTGGAGGTGAACACTAGTCATGAAAATGCAGAAAGCAACACAGACAGTTGTGCTGACAGCATACACAGTAATTGTAGCTCTTCACCTGATGTGAATGAGACAGGTGAGTTTTTGATTGACATCTGTTTATTGCTTGATTTTTGCACAAGGCTACAAGAATGTTAAACTTGCTTTAAGTGGTTAATCAGACTAGCTTGCTGACCATATTTGCTCACCAAGGCCTTCACTTAGTTTATTTTGCTGTTAATTTATGGTTTCATTGTTGAAATATTATGTTACTAAATCATAAAGGTCATGTCTATTACTAACAAGTACTTTTTTCTTTTTTTTTTCTTTACATCACTATAAAAATTTCTTTTATCTTTTCAGATGAAGAATCATGGGATTTGATAACATGTCATTGCTTAAAGCCATATGCTGGACGACCAATGATTGAATGCTCTGAATGTTCCACATGGATTCACTTATCTTGTGCAAAAATTCGAAAGTCAAATATCCCAGAAACATTTGTGTGCCAGCAGTGTAGAGAAGCAAAATTTACAACACGTAAATCTAATAGAATCCGGACTGAAAGCAAACGGATCAGTATCTAAAAATCTAACTAAATGTTTAATTTTTGTCCATCACCTTCACTACCACATCACCTTCACCACTACCACCACCGTATATCTTTCATTTGTGGTTGTAGGAAATGAGACAATTGCACTTCATATAAAGTTTGGATTGCTCAGATCCTACTACATTCCATTTGCAAAGAGTTACTTTGTTGCAAAAACAAACACATACAAGTGATAAAAAAACACCCTTCCAACCAAGCCATAAAAAAAAAAAAATTGTACAAAATTCTTTTCAAAGATCTTCTGTATGTTATGTAGATACATGTTCCTGCAGAAACAGAAACTTTGGAAGTTGGTGTGATACTATGGAGACAATGAAAGAATATATATTAAAACCTTAAAAAAAAAAAAATTATTCCATCACATTTTTCTATTACTATGTCCAGTTCGGGCATTATAATGAAATCTAAGTGACCTTCATGAAAAAGAAATGGCACACTTAAAAAAAAAAAAAGTCTTGAAATTTTGGGCTTTTTATCAGGCTATGTTGTACAGATTTTTGACTTTGTCATCTTCCACTTTCTTTTTAATTGTCAAAGTGGGCACACTCCTCTTTCTTTCCCCTCACCCATAGGCTGAATGTTCAACTTTAATTTGAATATGTTGTCTGCTCTCAAAAGTATTGGAAAGTCAGTTTTAAAAATTTAAATGACTTTCTGTTGTTGCTATCTGTCATTAAAAGAATAAAATGTTTTTCTTAGGTCACTACTAATTAATGCTTCACATTAACGCAACTATTTTCTAGTTGTACTTTGCTTTGTTATTCTCTAGTTAGTTGAGGCAATTCCTCTCAATCATTTGTGATTGTGGTTATGACTACTGTCAAACCTAAGCTCTTTAAAAATATTTTGTGTGGAAAGGAATGGGAAGTTTTAACATTTCATCATCCTAGTAAAGCCAACAAAAATCATTTTAATCATTACATAACTTTATTATGAATTGAGCTTAGTTATATATTTTATATTGATTGGCCATTACCAATGCTTCAAACCTTCAACTAGCCTTTATCATTTAGATAAATCATGTGTGTAAATTTATCATTAAAAAAAATAAAATAGCAAGTTTCAGGGAAGTTTTATTGTAAAAATTGTTAGCTTAGATTTTTAAAGAATCAGTGCTGATTCTCGGTTAATTAAGATTAATTCACCTTGTTCTTGTAGAAAGCTTACATTTTGAAAATTGAAAGATTATCTGAGTTAATGCAGTGTTTACTCTTCATCCCTGTTTATTTTTCATGTTAGATAGGTCCTATGTTCAAAACCATCACTTACAACTAAACCTTTTACATTTTCAATTTTGTTGCTCATCTGGTTTGTTTAAGATAGGTTGGCTTGAGTTTGAGCTAAAAAGTGGCCAGTTCAATATTAGTTCAGTCTACTTCTCTGTATTCATACTGTAGTCTGCAATGGTATGTTGATCATTGGACTTGTTTTGAATAAAGAAATATTTAAGATTTTAATTAGCAATTATCATGAATCAAAGAACATGTCGAAGGGACCAGTCAGAAATGAAACATAGATGATCTTAATTTTTGCCCCAGTTTCACTGCTTATTCTCTGCACCTTCAAAATAAGTTAAATCTTATCACTGGAGGAAAAATATACCCTTTCCTTTTGATTGGATTATATATATATATATATAAATATATAAGATAAAGGGGTGGTTATGGTCAAAAGAATGTGAGTACCATTTGGATTGTTTTCAGATGGTTGCTGGTTAATTTGTACTGTGTGTACACTTTTCTTTTTTGGGGAAAAAAACTATTTCTATGTTATACATAGCCTTTTTTTTTTTTTTTTTTTTTTGTCTCTTGCACTGTCCAGTACAAACCAGTGGTTTAGTTTGCATTGCTTAATTTAACCAGGAGTGGTCAAGTCAGTAATTCTTTTCTACTGCCTACTACACTTTCATCTCCCTAGAATTGCAGCTAACCCACTTTTAATAATCCTTTATAAATTACTTCTTTGACTTTTCTCAACTAGCCAATTTATTGTTGCTTTTAACTAACATTATTTTCTGCTCTTGTTTTTAAATGCTCTTTACCTGTCATTTTCACTTCACATTTATGCCTCAAGCTGACGTGGTACAGGTTCCAATTGTAATGTGCGCATTTCTTGTCCCGTCCTCTGAAAATGTCCATGAGTCTTAAGGGGTACAGGAGTTACATCACATCTTCTACCCCTACAGGTGGCTGCTACTTAAAATAGTTGCAAGCCCCCCTCTCTCTCTCTCTCTCTCTCTCACTCACTCAACCAGTTTTCTGGTCATTTACCCTGACAGTATGTACAATTCTGAAATTGCAAACTAATCCTCTGGACTCGTTTTTTGAGATTCCACATTCTTGAGACATTGTCACCTGTTATTAGAAAATACTGATTTCAATAAAAATTTGTTTGAAATTATAAATATTAATGTTTTGACATTTTTTTTCTCTATCTCTTCTCACATAACGTGGTGACAAATGAAGACAATATTGTCAATTTTTATCATTTTAATGCTTAACCCTTTGTTGCATATTGGTTACAATTGTAACCAATATGCAACAAGATTAAATTTTAATGAAAATTACCATTTAAATGCTAATAAAATCTAATCCAGAATTACAGTATTTACACAAGTTTCTTACAAAAAAACTCTTGATTTAGATACAAAGATGGCTTCTCATCCTTCAAGTGTATAAGACAATTCTCCCACCCTCTTATCTGGAAATAGTTTTCTTGCCATCACCCAGACATGTTCCGTCCAGTGACAAGTAAAACTAATAAGATTTGTCAATGTTGGGGGGCTGCAGAATTAATAGTTTCTGGGGTGAAGGATCAATTTGCATTTCACTGACATTAGTAGTCTACTACAACTGTGCCTAACATTACTAAAGTTTCAGGGACTTGTGTAATAATAGGCTACAGTAAAGTGCCAGGAGTGGTTTATTTACATATTGCAACTTGGTGGCAGCACCAATAAACAACTTAATGAGTGACTTCTATAATTTAAGCTGCATTGCTCAGCTTGGTATCTTTAACTTTTTCATTTATATACACACCCAACTAATTTCTATCCATCCATTTGCTTCAGCAACTGTCTTGTAAGCCATCCATGAGCTTCCTCTTAACACACAATTGCCCAACTGTCTATTTAGAGCTGGCAACATACAGCTGTGCAGAAACCATCAGCACAACATTTACACTTATAGTCCATCATCAAGACTCAAATCACATTATTAAATGTAAATAAAATGTGTGACTACAGGATCACACTGACCAGAAATATATATATATATATATATATATATATAAAACTGTGATGGCAATAAAAATATTGTATACTGAAACTTGATTTTTTTTTTCCCCTACATTTTTGTTTGAATTAATGTGGCTTTCTCTTTATGTAGTTTGTTTCTTTCATATGCATTATATTAAATGACATTGTAGACTCATTAAGGTCCCTCCCAACTTTACTATAAGGTAAGTAAACTTTCAGTGAGCAAGAGTGCAGTGACAAAGAAAAACTTTGTGGTAAGTAATATTTCTTTAGTAATAGCCATTTACCCTGTCACACTAGCTACTCACTTTCAAATGGGCTGTTAAAATTATTTTGAATTCAGGAGAAACTGTCAAGATTTTTAATGTTGAATGTTACCCTGAACATTTTGAGAAAATGCAACTTTATTGCAGATATTAACAAAAGTGCCTGACCGGGCCTGTCATTGTAGATTATGCTACAGATACAAATTTGGTTGATTTTTCTCTTAAGACCTAAAATGACAGCTTGAATATACTAGAATCCAGATCCAGTTTTCATTTATAGAATTGTCTTACAAAGTCCTATACTAGCAGAATTTGAAAGATTGAATATTTCTGGGAGTTCAATTAGTGGCAGGAGATCCATCAAATTAAATAGAGTTGAGCTAATTTTCTTTTTTAAACAGTGCCATTTGAAAGTTAGTTGCATGTTAAAAACATTACTTCCCCTCCTCCTGGACTTTAATCAAACTTATTCTGCCAATTTTAAGTTGAATACAATCAGAATAACATAATCATGCCTGTTCTTTAAATCAAAAGTTAAATAGAATTTGGTATAAGCAAGTATCCCACTTTTTCCTGGATAATTCTTGAGAAAAAGAGGGTCAGTGATGTAAGCAGTCTTGTAGTTTATTTAGATGAGTAATTTGGATAATAACTAAATTTTTATAGGCCAGAATAGCACTTGTGTGCTGTCTTCTGTTATAGCCAAGAAATGAGCTTTGGTTATGTTGGCATTCAAAAATCAGAATTTATAGTAATAGAAATTTTCTGAGTTGAATGATAAAATTCATACTTAACTCAGAAAAGCAACACACCAGTGGGAGATAAAATGATTCAATGCTGGCTTCCCTGAAGAAAGTTAACTGTTCAATGGATTTAAGGGAAAAAAAACTGAATTGTTTAGAAATGGTTTCTATAAAATGACTGAAGTGGCCATCAAATACACAGATCAGGTTTAAGATTATATATACACACAAATTTAGGCTTAAAAAATATAAGCAAATATATTTATCCCCTGCTAAAATAAGCATCAGTTCACAAAATTTCCTTTTTTTTAGGAACAGACTTGAACAAGTTGCTTTCTTCACATGGACTTTTGGTAGGTAAGTTTTAAGAGGACTTCAAATTTTTTTTTTGAAGAAGTCTGTTTTGAATTATGAAAATCAATTGGCAGCTGCAAGTAATTAATTTTTTTTTCTTTAACAGGATGAAAAAGGGCAAAGCCTGCAAGATCCAGAGACTGGAGACAGCAAAACAGTCCAAAAAAAAAAAAAAAAAAAATTTAAGCATGAAAATATGGGTATACATGAAAAGAATAAATGGCACAATTGGTAAAGAATTGAAAATCTGTATTAAATTCATTAAAGAATAAGAAAATTTTCATAACTTTTAAAATCATGCTGACTTATGACAACATGTGCATCTTAGGGTTTCAAAGAATTCTTAAGATAAGTTCAGTTACAGTAGTAAAAAAAAAAAAAAAAAATGAATCCCTCACCAATTAAATTCAATTCTGGGAATGTGGGGGAAGTGTTTATCTAGTGCAATGCTTCATCTGCACAAAAAGTGTTTAGCTGACTAAATATGAGCTTTTATTAAAGTGATAATTTGTTTGCAGAGGATGAAGGGTAACTCCATTCTTATGATCCTGTTTTTCCGTAATCTTCCAGGCGTGAAAATTGGATATTCTCTTTCAATAAATTATTACATTTGTGAAGAAATAAAATTACTACTTAAAAATTTAAAGAACTTAAGAGACATTTAAAGATAATTGGCAAGCTGTTACTTTCAATATCATTTGACTTTGAATAGAACAAAAACTCACACATAATGTGGCATAAATACCCAAGCTGAAACAATACATAAGGCATACCTTAGAGTTAAAAGAAGAAAAATATATATATATATATATATATATATATGAAATGAAAAAAAAAACTAAGCCATCTTTTATTTTTTTTTATTTAAAATACTGACCTTTTTTATTGTATATTTAAAAGATAAGGATCAGCTATTCTTTTGAAGACTGCTAAAAATTTATTTCCCTTATTCCGAGTAACTTTTTGGCCTTCTTCTGTGCTATCATAGAGCTTCTCAACAATTATATCATCTTTCTGAAAACAAAAGTTATAAGGCTAAAGATTATGTACATCAATTTCTTATTAAAATATTTTAAAATTTAACTTTTATTTAAAAACAGTTCATGATGAATTGTACAGAAAGTCAAAATGAACTTACCTCCTTAATTTTTATGAAAATTTCAAAATAATTTTCCTTTACTTACAGCCTTTATAACCAAGAAATTGTCTAAAACTAAGTTTCTGATTTCTTAAAGGAAAAATATAAAAAATGAATGATCTTGAAAACTACAACTAAAGGCTACAATTCTGTCATCAAAATAAAGATTAGCTGAATTTATAAAATGACAACTTTACCCAACAGTTTCAAACACTGGACAACTTACCAGTTCATCATCTTTAACTCTTTCAAATAATGGGAATTCTTCAAAATGTTTTACCATCCACTCATGCACTTCCTCGACATCTGTGATTGTATAAACAAAACCCTGCAAATTCAACCAACCAATACATTTTTGAATCACATATTTATAAACTTTATCGGAAATTAAAATTACTAGACTACTTTAATACCTTTATTTTTAAATTTGAAATTAATCTATTAATGAAGGTGGAATGACTAAAATATAAACATAATTCGGATAAATTTACAAAACTGATATATTTAAAACAGTCATCAGGTTGCAGGTGACAGCCCAATGTGATTCACACAATACAGTATATTTCCAACTTAGTTTCAGGACAATGGCAGTTCAAAAAAAAAGGGAGGGGCACTATTGTATGTACTTTTTTTTTTTTTTTTTAACTGGGAGAATACAAATAATTGTGCATTTGCTTTAAAGAACATTCAGCTAATTTTATCCCATGTTACTTTTATATTTATAAAAATCAGCCTTCATTAATATTTAGAAAAATCTTTAAGAAATTTAAATTGCATACTCAATTTATAAATTAGCTTTTAAGGCAAGATTTTTACTTTAAATATAAAATCTGTAAAGGATTGTTACCTTAGGAAATTTGCTAAATAGCAAAGTCTCAGTCTTAATAGAAGTAACTGTCATTTCAGTTTTGTGCTGCTTTCAAATTCAGTTTGTTGTATTTAAAATCAATCAAGACAAACTTGATACAGACTAATTAAGCATGCTTGCTTTCATGTCATTATGATCCAGTATATAAATTATGATGAAAAATTGATAAAATAAAAAAATATTACATTCCACAAATTTATTCTCTAATATTAATTTTCTGAGATGAGGTCTTGTTTACTCTACAGTCAGACTATTATGTTATTCATTTTTTGCAAATAGACAAATTTATTTCCCTGTATACTACCTTAGAACTGAACTATCACGAGAGAGCAGTCAGGTCGAAATGCTTACCTGGATTCTTAAGACATGAGCATATTCAGCAAGTAGAGTTTGACTAATAATGCGCCATTTGTGTTTGGTCTTTTTAAAATGTGGATCAGGAAACAGAAAAAACATCTTAGATAGCTAAAATTGAAAGAAAAATGAGTGTCACAGTTTACTTTCATAATACCAAAAATAATCAAGAGGTTAAAAAAAATACATTCAACAAACACACACACACATTTATATATATATATATAAAATACACACTACTCAATAAATCCCAGGCATAACTAATAAAACAATTTTTAGGCAAAATTCGACTTTATCAACAGTTTCCTATTAAGGTGATACACTGATTCCAACACTTCTCTAACAATTTGAACGGCTTATCTTTGACCTCAAAATATGCTTCAGTTTCTGTTATCACTTCTTCATTGGAGCCAAATCTCTTTCCCTGGAGCATTCTTTTGAGGTCTGCAAACAGCCAGTAATCACTTTTGGGGCAAATATGGAGAATAGGGTGGATGCAGAAGCAATTCGAAGCGCAATTCATGTAGTTTTGCCATTTTTGCTTTTGACTTGTGACACTGTTCTTTGTCTTGGTGAAAGATCACTTTTTTTTTTTTTTTCATTTGTGGCTGTTTTTTTAATGATTTCTTCCTCCTAATGCACCAATAATGCTAATATATTTGCTATTGATGATTATTCCTTTCTTAAAGCAATTGATGAACAAAATATTTTGCAGAGACCAACACCTTGCCTGCTGATGTTTGCAACCGGTCGCTTTGGATGGCTGCTGTCCACTCAGCTGACTGCCAATTTGACTCTGGCATGAAGTGCTAGATCCATGTTTCATCCATTGTCACATATTCACACAAAAACTTCTTGTTGCATTGAAACAGTTGCAAACAGTACTCGAATCATCTATGTGTCGTTGTTTTTGATTGACTGAGCAAACGCAGCATCCACTTTGAACACAGCTTTCTCATTGACAAATGTTCATGCAAAATGGTGAATACACTGCATTCTGACTTGTTCGACTAATCTACTTTGATTTTGGGCGATTTGCATCATTTGTGGCTGTACGAGTGTGTTTAAAGTCAGCATATACTTAATTGTTTTCAATGGAACAGAGTCCGAATAACTTATCAAGCGATTGTTTTGCTTGATCAGTATTTTTTCCCCCATCAGAAAACAATGCTTTATCAACAAACAAAATTAAGAATTTTTTTCATTGTTTTGAAAATTTGCAACAGTAGCTTCACTTAAATAAGTGTAATTTGTAAACAAATAACCCAAATTTTGTCACGTGCCACCCGAAGGTTAGCACTTCATAAAAATCATACGGATTTTTTTTTTTATTAGTGGCGCATTTTTATGTCAGGCTTGGGACTTATTGAGTTATATATATATATATATATATATATATATATATATACACAAGTATGGGTGGAATAATATTCCCCATCCAAGTGCTCAATACAAAGTAGAGCTAATAATAATAATATTTATTAATAAATTATAACATTGATATGTTATAATATCACTACAAAAGTAGCTATTTTGTTTCGATACTTTGTGTCTTTTCAAGTGATGTTGTTATTTCGAAATGAATGGCTTTAAAAGGTTAAGAACAAGCAAGACCTCTTTCATCAGGGAGGTATTATTGTATGTACAATGTGGACCAATCAGGGTAAAGCAACTTTTACTTTGGAGAATATGTGGGAAGACTTAAAATTAATCTTGGTGGGCATTGGTATTAAAATTTTATAAAATTAAGATCAGCATTATTAATTAACTATTATATCTACTAAATTTTTGTTGCTATAAAAAAAAAAAAAAAAAAAACTAATATATATATATATATATATATATATATATTTTAACAATTTTGTAGATTTAGAAAATTATTAATATTTTAGACGGGGGAGAGAAAAAGAACGCATACATGAATAAACTTACAAACATTCACATATGGAGAAATATTCACAAACATTAGTAAGAAAAAACATATACATAGTAATACACCCATGTATATATATACATACACAAATTTCAAAATTTAGTCTTTATCGAGATGTCAATTTGTCTGTTAACTTTTAGGCAGACTAAATTGCTATATATTGGATACAGTCACGGCGGATTCATAAAATCACTGGCCTCATATGAATGGGGTCAGGATAGACATAATCATATTTCAATGCATGAACACATAAGCGGGAATAAATATATACTTACGCAAAAACATAAAACAAACTTAAATGCGTATGCATGTGCAAAACGTCATACATATATAGAGAGAGAGAGTGAGTTCAATACTGTTCATATGAAGTTATGACTGTAAGCCTTGGTTGTTTAGCTCGCGTGTGCGTGTGTCTCTGCGCATGTCAATGGTTGTATATATGTAAAATTATGTCTGTGTATGCGTAAGAGGCGTCATGACAAAAATACATATTCCCACCAAAGTCAATCCCACCTTCAACAAAAGTTCATCAATATACGTATCTCCGTATACATCCAGTATTTTGAAATAAAATTAAAACAGTTAGTTAGACGATCAAAAAAGCATGAAACTTAAGAAATCTATCTATCTGTCCATACATACGTACAGATATAAATATATATACACACTTACAAATATATATAGAAATATACATAAATATAAATACATACACAGAAATATACACAAATATATATATACACACACACACAAATATATACGTATTACATATATATATATATATATATATATATATAAACACATACATATACACACACACACACACAAATATATACGTATTACATATATATATATATATAAACACATACATATACACACACACACAAATATATACGTATTACATATATATAAACACATACATACACACACACATAAACAAACAAATATATATAGAAACATGGATACTTTAACAAACATATATACATGTGCGGACATATACACGCATACACAAACACAGGCATGTATACATATACACATATATACATACACATACGTATACATATATGATCGTATAATACGTTTTTAATTCATATTTGGAAATCACTTGTTTCTGATGAAGGACCGAGGGCGGTCAGAAATATAAAACAATAATAAAATATATATATGCATACACACATATATATATACACACACACACATACATACACACACATATACATTTTCAAATTCGAAATTTTTAAAAAAAATTCCTTCCTATACACACATATACAAAAATATACAGACAAACATGTAAAGCCTACACACATATACAGATGAGTACAAATATCTACAAAAAAAAAAGATATAAAAAATCAGTAATTAAAGCAAATCTCAATATGTCTACAAGCACAAAAGGACAAAGGTACACTTATACATACATATGCACAAAAATATATACATACATATATATACACATACGCACACACATACACATATACTTATACACATACATAAAAAATATATATATATATATATACATAGATACATAAACTAATATTTAAATATTAATTTGCCTATATCCGATGGGTACCTCCACCCGACCTAAACGCCCCAATAATAACCTCCCCAGATACACAATCAAGCACATGTCAACACAACAAAAACTTACAAGCAAAGAATCCAATACCGAACGCCAACCCAAATAGCCATGAGGCACTCAGTCCGACATCGATTATTGCGTCAAAACATGGCAGAAACTAGACCAATATAAGTCATTCGGCCGGAGTATAACACGTTTCACTATAGTAACGACTTGCTTGTTCTTAACCTTTTAAAGCCATTCATTTCGAAATAACAACATCACTTGAAAAGACACAAAAAGTGTCGAAACAAAATAGCTACTTTTGTAGTGATATTATAACATATCAATGTTATAATTTATTAATAAATATTATATATATATATAAACTACCCTACTGACTTATGAAAAAACTAACACAGTTTAAGATGAAAAATCTTTGATATTACCTGCCCTTTACTGAAAAAATTGGGTAAGTACTTCATGGCATTAGAACGGACACAGGCTATGTTCTGATATTTTCCAGGATGTATTTGGCGTAAAGCTTTGATCCTTTCTTTGACAAAATCAGAAACTTTCACTCTAATCTCAATCCCAAGCAACAATTTATCAGGGAATAAAGGAGACAGAGAAACTGAAAATAAATAAAACCAAAAATTAAAAAAAAAAAAAAAAAAGAGAGATAATTATGGTTTAAATATATAGAGAAAATCATTTTAAAGTAACAACCAATCCTATTACTTCCTTACCTGACTAGCAGGTGAAAGACAGTGACAAGCTTTCCATTTCTCTAAAGTCAATGTCTTTGAATACTTCTACTCCAGTTACTAAAGTAAGAAGTCTAAATTAAAATCCAAGCCAACTGATTTATGGAACAAAAAAGGCCAGTGAAATAAGATTTGTAAACTTTGCAAAATTAGACTTTTTAATATTTTCATTTTTAGTCACATTCTGATCAGATAGATTTATTTAATTTGTATTTACTTTGAAAACTAAGGTGCTATTTTCAGAGATAATACATCTAAGGATATCTTGAACAAATCTAAAAACATTAAAATTACAAATATTTTGCATGCTTTCTTTAAGCAACTTTCATATTTTGCTTTAAAAATTCTTTAAAATGAACAAGTTTTGTTTTTTATGTTTATTCAATTAACATATTTAGGCTGGTCTTTTTAAGCAATAATTATGAAAAACACATTTTATCCAATTTCAACTTAATGAATGTCTTCATCATTTTAACTGATTCACAAGCAACAAAGATCATGGAAGTTTGCTCTTGCAACTGAGAGAAAAAATTTTTTTCAGATGAAGAATTATTTTAATAATTAAGTAAATAGTATCTTAATTTCATTTAATACAGCTCCATTAAAAAGGTAAATCTAAATTTAGTTTCAATATATTTTAAAATTTAGTGTAAAATTAAAATCCTTAAATTTTTATCATTACGTAAAGTAATATTTCTTATATTTAAGTTCTAAAATCATATTCTAATAACATTTTGAAAACCTATGAAATTGGAAATCTTACAAAATTTTCATGATAATGAATTGGATAACCCATTAGTGTCATAGGAGATTATATGTATTGGAATGATAGAAGCAATGATTGTATCTTGGGTAAGATAGTCTGCTCTATTATTCATTAGCAACTTGAAGAGGAAGATGGTGTCATACATTTTCCAAAGGCTCAAAGTGAAATAGTATAAAATTGCTTTAGAGACTATTTTCAGCACTGGTAGCCATTACACTACCAGGTCATTCCATGTTAATTCACCAGGGCATTACACCCACCGACACCAAATTACTTGAAATTTGGCACAAATATTCCCCCTTCATGAGTTAGGAAAAAGTGCCAAATTATTTTATGCTGGACCTTACCATTCTGATTTTAGGGGGAGTGTAAAATTTTCATATTTTGCTTCTAAATTAAAGCCACAAAACGTCACAGAATTTCAGCATTTTTTTTTTAATTAAAAAAGAAAAAAATACTTCCACATATTCAATATTTCTGAAATTTGGTAGGAAGGACAAATAAGGACTGCAGAGTCCAAATATTTAATTATTTTAACCCCATACCTGATAGAAAATATAATTTTGCTTACCCAAAAGCATCCCCCATAAATCATCAATTTTTTACCTATATAGCTTCCGGCCAGTCTGTAGAAAATGTGTCCTCTTCAATTTTATTATTGTTTTCCTAGCATCTACTATGGCTGCTTAAGTTCTCCAAAGAATTTTGTGAGGGTTTCAAGTCTACTTTTAAAAGATATGACCTTGCCAAATTTATAGTTTTTTTCCTATGTACATACAGGAATTCAGTGAAAGATTGATAAAGACAATCATCCTAATGCTCCAGGACTTCTCAAATGTTCATATTGTGCTAAGTGAGTTCTCAAACTATTCAATAAGATTGTCTTTATTAATTTAAAAAGAAAATAATTTAAATATATTTTGCAGATATTGCATTTTGTATGGCACGGATAGATTGTCTTTAACAAGTGATAAACATTGACTCATGCATGATGATCAACACTGGATAGAATATTTGTAGATGGCATTAAACATGAAATTTAAAAGAAAATTTTGAAAAATTTTATTTTGAATTATTTTCATGAAACAAAATACATCCCCCCCACCAAAAAAAAAAAATGTGATTTTTTAAAACCTAGAATATTTTTTAGTTGGCATTAAACATGTTTAGTGCCAACTAAAAATATTCTAGGTTTTAAAAAAATCACATTCTTTTTTGAAAAAAAAAAAAAGAAAAATCATTTGTTTCTGATGAAAGGCCAAGGCCGGTCTGAAATATGAAATAAATATATATATATATAATTATATATTAATGCAGGTTTCATTGAATAATATAGACAAGTTTAGTTTTGTCTATTAATTTTGTGTAGGATCCATTCATACCATCTGATATACTTGATGGTGATGTCGTTGAAAGACAACAAAAAATCACAGTATTTGTTGAATTTTTTATCGGGTCTAAGATTTCGGCTCACATAAGCCATTATCAAAGAGTAAATATTAACACACAGTAAACATAGAACATTTAAGCTATTAACAATAAAACGCTTGTTGATAACACGTACATACTCAAACAAGAAAATAATAAGCAGAAACTAAAAATCCTCGAAGCACTCTACATTAAACAATTTAAACCTGGTTTGAATACAATCAATTTCGATATTTCCAATAACGTACTCAAATGTCTGTAATCAGACCAGGGACCACGACACCACTATTTTGTCACTGTCTTCGGCCATCCGCCACGGTAGGGATGGACTTATATTTTCAATTCAATTCTCTTTATTGTTAATAGCTTAAATGTTCTATGTTTACTGTGTGTTAATATTTACTCTTTGATAATGGCTTATGTGAGCCGAAAGCTTAGACCCGATAAAAAATTCAACAAATACTGTGATTTTTTGTTGTCTTTCAACGACATCACCATCAAGTATATCAGACGGTATGAACGGATCCTACACAAAATTAATAGACAAAACTTGTCTATATTATTCAATGAAACCTGCATTAATGAAAAAATGCTGCCAAAATACACACAATATATATATATATATATATATATATATATATATATATATATAATAATAGAAATAAATACTGTCAAAACGTACATTTTTAAACTTACAACTTTTCAGTAGTTTTTCCTATAGATATTAAGACAGTATACGCGGATCATCATTATGCTATATATATATATATATATATATAGGAGAAATGCTTTCAATTTCATCACTTAAATTTTTTTTTTTTTTTACAATTTGAAACTGTTTCTAAATATTTGATTGTCTTTCAATCATTCCACCTTGCTATCTCCTCCTGTGTCACCATTTGGGAACCTTCTTCTTCTATGTGCCCTGTCCCTTCAGGACGTAGGCGATCATGGTTCTCCACGTCTCCCTATCCCTTGTGGCTCTTAGTATGTTTGCTCCTGTTACACCTTGCAATCTCCGTTGTCATCCACCTGATCAGGCCCTGCAAATATGTTATCCGCTGCCTTCCTGTCTCTTTTTCCTTCTATCTGGCCAGTCAGTATCAGGTTCTCCAAGTTCTCCTTCCTTATTGCATGTCCCAAGAACTTCAGTTGTCTCTTCCTGATGCTCAGTATTAATTTCCTTTTTGTTGCCATTCTTTCCAACACCTCATCGTTGCTTGCATGCTCAGTTCACGATATCTGCAGCATCTTTCTGTAGAACCACATTTCTGCTGCTTCAAGTTTTGTCCTCATTTTCGATGATATTGATTGTCCAGCATTCACTGCCGTATTGAAGAACTGACATCACACAGCAATCCAGTACTCTTTTCTTTGTTTCTAGTGAAATTTTCCTGTGTGTTAGTACTTTACTCAGCTTCTGGAAGGCGTCCTTTGCCATGCCAATTTGCCTTCGGATCTCTGTTGCACTTTCCATCTCCTGTTAGAACACTTCCTAGGTATTTAAATTTTTGTACTTGCTTGATTCTGGTATCCCCCATCTGTATTTGGCATTTTGGGTTGCATCTTTTGCTAATGACCATGCATTCAGTTTTCTTAAAGTTTATTTTAGTCCTTTTTTGTCACTCTCCACTGATACCTTCTGTAGGAGGTCTTGTAGTTTCCTTTCCGTGTCTGCAACCAGTATTGTATCATCTGCATACCTTATGTTGTTCAAGTTGTGGTCTCCAATAACAAATCCTGGCATGTCATCTAAGGTCCTCAAAATATTCTCACTGTACAAGTTGAACAGATCCAGTGAAAAGACACATCCTTGTCTTACGCCTCTTTCTATCTTTGTAAATCTGCTGTAAATTCTTTGTGTCGTATCTTGTCGAATGCCTTCGCATAATCAATAAAACATAGGTACAAGTCTTTCTTCATTTGTATTGCCCTTTCAGAAAGCATCCTAATCATAAATAGGACGTTCCTTGTTCCAGTGTCTTTGATGAACCCGCACTGTTCCTGTCCTATCTCTGGCCTGATTCTGCTTCTCGCTCTATTCATCAGGATTCTGACAATCAGTTTTGTAATGTGACTCATTAAGCTGATAGTTCTGTGTAGTTCACACTCGTTTGCACCTGGTTTCTTCAGCAGTGCTATAAATATCGACTTGCATAGGTCGTCTGGTCTTATTCCACTATTATAAATTTCGTTTATTATTTTGGTAATTTTTTTCTATACCATATTCTTCCAGGGCTATCAGCAGCTCAATTACGATGCTGTCTGGACCAGCTGCTTTGTTTCTGTTCATTTTGGCCATTGCAGCTTCCACTTCGGATTTTAGTATTTTCGGTCCATCCATCTCCTTGTGTATTCTCGGTTGTTCTCTCCTGTCACAAAAAAGATCCTTTATATACTCTTCCCATCGCTGGAGTATTTCCTCTTTCTCCAATATGATTGTTCCATCCTTGGATTTTATGCATCCTGTTGAGGAGCAGGTTTTTTGTCCTGTCAGTTCTCTTTATGCATCTCTGCTTTATTAGTCCTGCTCAGTCTCTCTACATCTGTGCATTTGTTGTTGAGCCATTCCTCTTTAGCCTGTCTGCATTTGTTCCTTATCTCCCTGTGTAGTTTCTTGTACTCTCCTCCATGTCTTGGCATTATTTTTTGTCTCTTTTGCATTATGTGGAGAATCTCTTCAGTCATCAACTAGTTTTTTCTTCTGCGTCTGATTTCCTTTGGGGCAATGTTGTTCACTGAGGTCACCATCGCTTCCTTTAATGAGTCCCATTTTGAGTGCCCTTTTCCAATTTGTTCTTCATATTTCTTTCTCACGCTGTTAGTATATTCTTTCTGCAGGGTGAGGTCATTCACAAGCGTGTTGTATTTCATGTGCGTTGTGGCGCAATGGATATCGACTCGGAACGAGAAATCGGAGAGCCGAGTTCGAATTCTAGTTGAATTCCTTGCATTCACTTACGCGCAAATACCCTTGGGAAAGGTATTAATCCGTCTATTCCTTCTAGTTATGGGTTAAATAACAGGACAGACTGGGTTCTATAACCTTGGTCGGCAACCAGTCTACCGCAGAAAGCAACGGCAACCTACTACAGGATAATCTTCTGCCCAGTTAGTCATGTCTCTTTCGAGACATGATCGCCCAAGCATGTATCATGTATGGCACTTAACTGACTGAATGTGCTGGGCTTCTTCATTCTCCAGAGTTTTATCCTTAGTTTGCAGATGACTGGGACATGGTCACTTCTGCAGTCGGCACTGTGCTAAAAGGATTGGGTTGATTGATTTCATGATATTTCAACCATTACTGGGTTATATTGAAATCAGTTTTTTTTTGTTTAATTATATCTGAGTTTATGGATAGTTTTCTTTTCAAGGATTATCAACTCTTTGTAGATTATTTAAAGCCAAAACATATCCTGAATTGTAAAAAAAAATCTCATTTTTGTTTTTGTGTGAATATTACTTTAACAATCTGAGAATCATGATCCCCCCCTCCCCCATACAAACTGGGCTAGGAAAAAAACCCCCCAAAAAAAACATTGGAGGCGGAAACACAATCCAATTTTTTTTCCAAAGAGGGTGGGGAGAGGAGAGTAACAAAAAACAAAATCTCATTCAGGCCCATACGTGCCCAAGATTTCCTTTTTAAGTTGCCTACATTTAGACATCACTTCATACGTTCATTTAACCCATAGCTGAGCGGGCAGAGATGGATTTATACCTTTCCCAAGGGTATTTGAGAGTAAGTGAATGTAGCAAACCCAACTGGCATTTGAACTAAAGATTCTTTGATTTCTAATTCCAAGCTGCTATTCATTTCACTATCCATTGGTTCAGAGATAGATATTGGTTGTCTATACTTTTGTTGGTTAAGTATTTACTTGATTCAGGAGTCGGTCCATAATGGCCATTTATATGCCATGTATACTATTTTTCTTACTCCTTTGCATTTGAATGCAATCAGTATTTTCATGTCTTTTTAAAAACTGAAAGACAGTATGTAAATTTTTCCATGGCATATATGTTAAAAAAAAAAAAATGCTTGATATATTTGTGATTTACTTTTTCCTCTTGTCTAAAATGATGCAGGTAAACATTCATCCTTTCCTCCATAATTGCCCTTTACTTTATAATATAACCATTTATTTTTGAAGCAAATTAAAATTGTTGAAATAAGTGTTTTGTGGTCTTGTAGATTATTACTATTGAACAGAAAGTTCAATCCGCACAAGGTTTCATGCTTGTAGCCTTGGGCTTTTAAAGTTAAAAACTACTAAGAACTTTGTAGCAAAGCAAAGACATGAAATAAATTCAGACAGCTCTAATGTTACCTCAATCATTAAATATATTAAATAATATTTTTTTTAAACAGAGTTAAATCCAAGAAATAATTTTTTTTAACTTACCTAGAAGCCCCCCATAACCACAACCAATGTCTGCAAACTCTACTTTTGCAACTTGATCATTAAATATCTGATTTGAAGAGAAGAAATCTGGGTAATATGCAGACCAATCCATTGCATCAGGTCTACATGGACTTAAAAAAAAAAAAATATATATATATATATATACATAATAACAATAATAATAATAACAATTATAATAATAATAAAAAATCACTAAATGAGGAATCAACCCCAAGCTACCTGGGTTTCAACCGTTAAGTACCATCAGGTGAGGAAATTCCAAAAAAATTACTCGCAATATACACCGAATACACCAAACCAACACTGGAGAAGTGAGAGGAGAGGGGGAAAAAAAAAAAAGCATTGGAGTTGAAAACAGAATTCAATTTTTTCTAGAGGAAGAGGAGAGTGACAAAAAAAAAATCTCATCCAGGATCACATGTGCCCAAGATTTCCTTTTTAAGTTGCCTACACTTGTACGTCACATCAGCATGTTCATTAAACATGGTACCTCTTTTTGTGTATGTCATGATGGCCAATTTCTCTTCCTACAACAAATATCTCCATGATTCTTTCCAGCTTTGACCTTTAAGATACTCCAGTTGGCACAGGAGATTCTCCCATAAAGCTCTTTAAACTTCCATGCACTATCTACCAACCTTGTATCACTCCTGTAGCTTTCCAATCCAAATGAAGAGGTAGGGTTATAAAATCACTTTTTAAATGGCCCTTCAGTACAGCCGATTTCACAGCTGCTCAAGAAGTTTAGAAAGGATTATAAAATCCAATTATGCTAAAATATTGGCTATGGAAGGAGGAAATAGAAACAATAGAATATGTAATTACAAGAACAAGAACGATTGTCCTGGATGGCAAATGTTGTACAGAAAGCATTGTCTACACAGCTGAAGTCAGTGACGAATGTGGAGAATTTTAAGAAAGAGTACTTTGGCTGTACTGAGGGGCCATTTAAAAATCAATTTTATAACCATACCACTTCGTTCAAATTGAAAATCCACAGGAGTGATACAAGGCTGGTGGGCTGTATGTGGAAGTTTAAAGAGCTTCATGGGAGAAACCCAGTGTGTAAAGTGGAGTATCTTAAGAAAGGTCAAAGCTGGAAAGAATCGAAGATATTTGTTGTAGGTTGTGCCAAGAAGAGAAATTGGCCATCATGACATACACAAACAGAGGCTCTGTGTTGAATGAATGTACTGAAGTGATGACTAAGTGTAGGCATCTTAAAAAGGAAATTCTGGGTACATAAGAACCCCAATGAGATTCTATTTTTTTGTCACTCTCCTACCTCTCATTAAAAAAAAAAAAAATCGAGTTCTGTTTCTGACTCCAATGGGTTCTCCACCTCTCCTCTCATTCTTCTGGTGTTGGTGCATATTTGGAGTAATTTTTCATTTAGTGAGCATATTTTTTCTGATTGTATTGAGCACATTTTTCTTTTCTCATACCTTCAGAAGCGGTTGTTTACTGTCTTCAAATGCATCATTGTTTTATATATTACACATTGTAAATGATATTAAAAAGCAAAGCAACCGGTTTCGCTCCCACTCTTCAGGCCTCTATGGGAGATTTTAATCAGAATTAAAAAAATTTAAAAAGTGTGTCATGAAAATGAGATGAATGAAAAAAAAAAAAGTGAATGTTAGAGGTTAATTATATCGATTCCCAACAACTCACACTGTTTGCATGACGCAGGCTTTCGGGACCCAATATACAAAGCTTACAAAACCTTAAGTTGGAATGAAGAGTGAGATCGGGACAACAATGAACCGATCTACACTAAAATGAGCAGCACATTTCAATTCTTTATAAGGTGCTTGCAAATAGCGGAACCGTGGGTATTCGGAACAGATCGAGGCAAGGTGTGATTTCTTGTCTTAGTTGGGACATGTTGTTTAATTCTCATGTCGAGACGCTAAGTTGTTCTTCCTATGTAGTCAACTCCGCAACTACATTTATATTGATAAATTATAGAATTAATCTGGTGGGGAGGAAGAACATCCTTGTGTGCAGAACATAACATGGGCCGGGTTTGATATACAATATGTACCTCGGCCGAGAAAAAACAACAATGAACATTTGATGAAATGTGTCTAGCCAAACTTTCACATTTTGATCCAATCCAGGGAAGTCTAAGAAAAACAGGGCATTTTTTAACAGTAATGAGTCTATCCTTTTTGAATTCAAAAATTTTGTTACAGATAACCAAATGCAGTGTGTCGGGTGGATACCCTAAACTACATAAGGTTTCCTTTACAAAACTGATTTCTTCATCAAGGAAAGACTCAGAACAAATCATTAACACCCTGTGGACTAGGGTTTTAATAATATTTAACTTACTTTTTTTTTAAAACAAATGTAATCCCAACGCGTATATAACCCCACAAATGTTGGTTTCCTATAGACAGAGATGAGAAAAGTTGTAGGTGTCCGATGTACTAGGACATCTAAAGAAGCTAGTTGAGAATTCGATTCTTTCTCAACAGTAAACCTCAGTGCTGGATGGATATTATTAAGAAAAGAGAGAAACTTGTCTGACTCAAGATCATTATCAAATAAACAGAAAGTGTCATCCACATATTGACAATACAATTGAGGATGAAGTGAACTATTGTGTATTCTCTCCTCATGAAAGCCCACAAAAATATTGGCAAGTGCTGGACCCAAAGGAGAACCCATAGCAACCCCATCAATCTGTCGATACATAGTATTATTGAAACTAAATTCAACAGATGACATAGCAAATTTCATCAAATTCACAAAAATTGATTCAGGTATACTAGATGGAGACATAGAGCTATGATAAAGTAAATCACAGCAGATATCTATTATCTCCAAAAGAGGTATACAGGTATATAATGAAGAAACATCAAAGGAACACATGAACTTACCTGAAGAAGAAAACTTTCGGATGCGGTCAACAAAAAAAAAGGAATCCTTCAGACAGAATCCACTTAAGCGTTGCAACACTGGCTCCAAAAGAGAAGACAGCCATTTGGCTACTTTGTGTTGTGCTGATCCAACCATTGATAGAATAGGTCTCAATGGTACACTGTCCTTATGGACTTTTGGAAGTCCATATAACTTAGGATGAATAGATCCAGATGGACGAATCTCATAGGAAATTTCCTTGGAAAGAACCCCACTTTTTACCCACCTCAAAAGTGATTTTTGAAATTTTATTTCACTTGAGGTAGTGCGATCACACGTATCGGCAGATCCAAGCTTTGTAAATTTTGAAGTGTCATCCAAAATTGAAGACATCTTGGACATATAATCTGCGCGATCAAGAACAACAATACCAGCACCTTTATCTGGTCTGGAAATCACTAATTCAAAGTTATTCCTCAGTGAATTAAGTACACGTTGATGTTTAGCTGTCCACTTGGATTCAGCTGAAGCAACAGAGGAACTTGCAAACATGTTTGCCAAATAATTCAATTGGGCTTTCAAATGGCTAACTGCATCCAAGGAAACAGGTTTAAGTCTCGCCAACTGAGCAAAAAGGACCTCAAACTCCAAGAGGAACCTGTGGGCTGTGAGATGCTGAACCACCTCGGCATTGATAATAGCTTCAAACACTTTGCCAAAGATCGGTAGAAGGCTGATAGGGCGGTAATTTGCGGGGTCCAAGGGTTCTCCAGTGTTCTTAAATATAGGAACTACAGAGGAAGACTTCCAACAGGCAGGAAAGCAGGAAGCAGATAGGCAGAAGTTGTAAAGCTTAGAAAGGACAGAGGAGAGTTCAGGGGCACATTTCTTCAAGACTATGATTGGGATTCCATCCCCTCTGCTCACTTTGTGAGGGTCAAGTTTTGAGATTATGTTAGAAACCAGCGAGGGTGTAATGTGGACATCATTCAGCTGAACCTCAGTTCTAGGTGGGAAGTCGGGTGTAGAAATTCCAGACGAATCCAGTCTCGAATTGGTGGAGAACCTGCGAACAAAGCATTCAGCCTTGTCCACTGAGGAGGTGAGGACCTCAAATTCATTGATTACTCTTGTTAAGCATGCTTTTACAGTCACCAGTAGTCTTTGGAGCCGAACTTTTGGTCCGACACACAGCTACGAGAGAGCCAGAAGAAATGATTCCGGTGGGCAATGGCGGCTGAGCAAGCGGTCAAGAACCAGGGAGACGAATGAGATTTAAGCTGAAATTTCCTGGCAGGGATGAAAGCATCGATGCCAGCCTTAACCCAGGAGGAGACCTCGGATGCACAGTCTTCGATGAGAAGACTAAAAATGTTGTTCCAAGGGACGTCACAAAGGAAGTCTCAGAACGAATCCCAGTCTGCTCTTTGGTAGCAGTAGGATATTCTTCTGGTCTGGTTTTCTTGAGTAGGGTGGGAGTGGAATGAGAAGTTGACAGAAACAATGGTGTGGTCAGAGTTTCCGAGAGAGCAGAGTTGTCTGGTAGTGCAAGAGTCTGGGATGGAAGTGAAGCAGAGGTCCAGTAGTGAGTCCCTTCCGTTAGGTTTATTGGAGAAACACGTGGGGAAGTCCACCACTTGCGTAAGGGATTAGGTGATTAAAAAATTCATGGTGTGGACACCAGCAAGGTTGGTGACAGAGTTCTCCAGCCACATGGTGTGATGGGCGTTAAAGTCACCAAACACAAATATCTGGGCAGATGAATGAGAAGAAATGGCCTTGTCGATATTGTCAGAGATGCTGTCAAGTACCGAACAGTCAGAGGAGGAGGGGGAGTGGTAGAGAAAGAAGAGATAGCTAACCGAGGTTAGAAGTGAGAGACGAAAGCACATGAAAGAATGATCCAGGGATTCAAGAGATTGTCACCCTAGCTAGGGGAAGCTGTTCGCTGACATAAACACCAAGCCCATGCATATGGACACTGGAGTCCTTCCTGAAGAGGGGAAGGTAACCAGGAATGTAATACTCAGAAGAATGGATAGAAGGGTCAAAGTTAGTTTTACATAGGGCTAAGATATCGGGTGAGTTAGTTTGAAAGAATGATTCTACGCTGTAAAAGTTAGTGCGGATATCTCGTATATTTGTGAAAGAGACGCAGACAGGTTTGGGCATTTTCTGACTAGCTGGCTTAGTTTTACTATTAATTTTGCTATAATTGGGTTCCGATATGCTTCCATATCTCCTGTGTACGAGAATCTTCAACTTAGCGTTATGCTTGGTTACTATTTTGTCACACTCACGTTGATGGACCCATCCCAAATACCGGGAGAACCTTATCCAGTCAAAGAAAGAAACCAGATTTCTGCAATAGCACCATAATCCCCTGCATTTAAGCTTTAAACTCAGGCTTTTAGTTGAAAGATGTTGAATGGAGTCTTTAATAAAGACATGTTCAATTTTCCAACTAGGATGTAATTTGGCTTTCTTAATTCTAAATTGAATTGAGGAGGGGCAAACTAAAAAAAATTAAAAAGTGTGTCATGAAAATGAGATGGATGAAAAAAACGTGTATGTTAGTAGCTACTTATATTGAGTCCCAACAACTCATGCTGTTTGCACAATGCAGGCTTTCAGGACCCAATATACAAAGCTTCCAAAACCTTAAGGTGGAAATTAATTCTGATTAAATTCTCCCGTAGAGGCCTGAAGAGCAGGAGTGAAACCGGTTGCTTTGCTTTTTAATGTCATTTCCAATGTGTAACATCAAGCTGCACACTTATTTCTTTAATTAAATTCTGTACTTACAGAAATATTTTTATATATATATATATATATATATATATATATATATATATACACACACACTGATAGGTACACATCCTGCATCCTTGATGCATAAAAATATAAATGGATCCAAGAAATTGAGACACACCTCAATTTTTCCATAATAAAAAACGATATATATGGGTTATCAGCTAAGTAGCAGTAAGAAGCTTTATTTTGAATCGTAAATTTCCATCAAAAATATCATGAAAATATCATAAGAGAATTTACCTCCTTTTTTCATGTGTTTTCTTTTTTTCTTTCTCCCACCATTTCAAGCTAACCGTTGTCTGCTTTGTTGGAAATTGAACAATTTAAATTTGTGAGAAGTTCAGTGAGATGGAATGAATTACATCGGATGGGGTACAAGGTGGGAGTTAGATGGCTTTAGTTGTTTCAAAGAAAGCTTTCTTCCTCCCCTTCCCCAGTTTATAATCACAAATTATGAGTTGTTTAAGAAAAAAATATAAGTTGCTTTGAACTAACTCCCAACTTATATTAATTTTCTTCAAAATAATTTGGGGTCTTTTAAAACGAACCTTACCAATACCATTGTTGGAGATGAATTCTAGGTATCTCCACTCAAATTGCTGAAAAAATAGCATGGCATAAAGAAAAAAGGCCCCGAACTTAATAAAAACAAACTTTTTCTATCAAAATGTTTGTTATTATTAAGAGGAAAAATCAAAGTATTTTAAAATTATTTTTTTAAAAGTTTTCTAATCCTTTCTAACATGTTTGAAATTTAGGTAAAAAATCTTTTGATTTCAGTTAACAGCTAGCCGAATCATTACAAGAGTTTACAAAAGAAAATGTAATATTACGTAACTCAGTTTTTTTTTTCATGTGAAAAACACATTAATTTGGAAATTCTTGCAAAAATCGAATTAAGAAAATTTTGCTAACATCTGTTACCCAACCTCCATGTAAATTTATGAAATTTCAAGAAATTAAATTTTGTAGGTAAAATTGGTTTTATTAGTTAAATGCAGGACTCACTGGGGGAATGTAAATCATCTCTTATTTTCTTTTTTTTAATCGTATCACCATGAGCAAGGCGGTAACGCCACTGATGTGCAGGAGCCTACATAAGAGTAAAAAGATTAAGTAGAAGAGAGTGAAGAAAAAGATGAACCAGTTAGAAAGGAGCAAGAGAAGGATGGAAATACAGGTGTGATGACAGTTGCAAAGGTGGAGAGAAAGGAAAGGATATACAGGGTGGTGAAGAACTAGAGTCAAGTGGTTATGAGATGAGTATTGACATTGCATTTAAATTCCTGGAGGTTGTAGCCATCAGGAAAGCAAGAATATGGAAGCGAGTTCCACAGGTGGGAAGTGCGAGAAAAGAAGCTAAAGGAGTAGAATTGTCATCTGCATTTGGTTGATCTAATTGTGAATGGGTCCCAGTTGCCAATCTGGTTACATGAGTAAACACCTGTTGCAGAGGCACTAGTGACTTAAGTTCGTTGGAGCAGAAGTCGTGAAAATATTTATAGAACAGACAAAGGGAAGCCACATTCCATTGGTGGGGAAGTGGCTGGAGTCGAGCCACCAAGTTGGTACCTATCACATTACTGATTCTCCTTTGGAGCCTGTCAAGAACACTGAGATGAACAGCAGGGGCACCTTACCATATATGGCAGCAGTATTCTATGCACGGATGAATGATTGATTTGTATATATGCAGGATGGATTCAGGCGGGAAAACATCCTGGCCCAACACAGTGACCCAATCTTAGCAGTGGATTTAGCTATTGACTCAATGTAGCAGTTCCACTTGAGATCAGAAGAGAGAGTAAGGCCAAGGAGGTGCAGTGTATTGCTCTCAGGGAGACTCACTTGATCCATGCTTATGGGAAGCAGAAGAGGTTGCCTGTGATAATTGACAGACAACAGCTTGGTCTTAGACTTATGAAATTTACAAACCACTGCTTATCCCAATTCACCACAGAATGTAGATCCCTCTCAAGGTTAGCAGCGACATTATGTTTGCCACACTGGGTTTCTTACTGATGCAGGAGTAAATTGTGTCATCTGCGTAGATGCCTACTTGGCTCTTGATCTTGTCTGGGAGGTCATTTATGAAAATAAGGAAGAACGTCGGGCCTAGGATAGAGCCCTGAGGGACACCAGCATTTGTACCATAGGATGTGGAGGCATGCCCATTCAAAGCAACCTTCATTTTGCGGTTATTTAGAAAAGATTGGATCAAATCAAGCAAGCATCTAGTAATACTGTAACCCCGTAGCTTGCATAGAAGGCCAGAGTGCCAAACTCTGTCAAAAGCCTTGGAGATGTCCAGAGCAACAGCATGAGCCTCACCAGACTCCTCAAGGGCCTGGAACATGTACTCCGTAATGGTTATTAGCATGCTGGCCATGGACCTGGCAAAGTGGAAGCCATACTGCCTGTCAGAGAAGAGTTTATGGGCAGTAAGAACTATTTCAGCATTCATAATGGCCTTGAACACTTTCCCGAAAATTGGCAGAAGGCTGATAGGGTGATAGGGTGATAGTTGGATGTGTCTGAGGGTTCACCAGAGTTCTTAAATACAGGAATGACAGAAGCGGACTTCCAGCATGCAGGAAGGCAGTAGTTATACAGTTTAGAGAGGACAGAGGCACATTTCTTAAAGACAATCACTGGGATTCCATCGCTACCGTTCACCTTATGGGGGTCAAGTTTTGAAATTACTCGGGATACTACTGTCGGGGTAATGTATACATCATACAGTTTAGCCTCAGTTTTAATAAGGAAGTCGGGTGAGGGTACTCCAGATGAGTCAAATGTGGAGTTGGATGAGAATCTGCGAGCAAAGCACTCAGCCTTGTCCGCTGATGATGTGAGGACCTCAAATTCATTGATTAAAGGAGATATAGAGGATTTGCTATTGTTCAGCACCTGTTTGCATAACCACCAATAGTCCTTGGAACCGAACTCATATCAGCTATGCACTGTCTCATTCTCTCGGCAGACAACCGCTTGGTGTCATTCAGAATTCTCTTGCACTCATTACAAGCAGACGTGAATAGGCGCTTATTGTGGTCAGATGACTGTCTCCGAAATAGTCGGAAGTAGTGGTTCCTGTGGGCAATATGTGGCTGAACAGGCAGGAGAGAACCAAGGGGAAGAATGAGGTTTGAGACAAAACTTCCTGGTAGGTATGAAGGCATCAATGCCAGCTTTCACCCAGGACGAAATCTCAGAGGCACAGTCATCAACTGGGAGATCAAACACTTTTCTGGGAGATCAAACACTTTTCCCCAAGGGACGTCACATAGGAAATCGTGAAAGGTGTCCCAGTCAGCTCTTTGGTAGCAGTAGGAGGTCCTATAGGTAGGAGGCTCCTGGGGGGGGAGTGAGAATGGAGAGAAATATTAAGAGAAACAGCAGCATGGTTGGAATTTCTGAGAGAGCAAAGCTGCGAGACTTGGCAGGAGTCAGGTAAAGAAGATATCTAGCAGAGAGGCGTGTCCAGAGGGAGTGCTTGGAAAGTGTGTGGGGAAGTCCACTACTTTTGTAAGGGATTGGGAAATGGCAAAGTTCATGGCGTGGATGCCCGCTGAATCAGTAACAGAGTCTTTAAGCCACTCAGCATGATGGGCATGAAGATCTCCGAATACAAATATGTGAGCGAATGGGTGGTAGGAAGTAGCCTTATCTATATTGTCAGAAATGCTGTCTAGAGGGGCGCAGTCAGAAGAGGAGGGGGAACAGTAAAGAAAGAAAAGGTAGCTAACCGAACTGAGAAGTGACAGATGGAGACATACATATTGGTGGTCAGGGTATTCGAGTAATGTCACCCTAGCTACAGGGAGGTGTTCACTAATGTAGACCCCCAGTCCATGCATATGAACAGTGGAATCCTTCCTTTAGAGAGGAAAATAACCAGGGATCGATCCAGAAGTCAGAGGAGGGAACTGATGAGTTGGGGTTGGTCTCACAGAGTACTAGGATGTTAGGGAACTTTTCGTGAAGAAAAGCTTCTACACTACAAAAGTTAGTACGAATGCTCCAGATGTTAGTAAAAGAAACGTTAAAGGATTTTGGTGATTTGAGTTTGGCTGGTTTAGGATTTTTTTCCGATTCAATTTTTCATGTTATGGTTTGTTGATAGGGAGGGACCTTGAGTAGAGGACGCAAGCGGTCATTATTCCACAATCTGCACTGGGAAGGAAACTGGCTCAGGCTGCATCAAAGTGTGGCTTCGGGGTTGCCCACTGAAAGTGCTTGCAGAGACACCTATCTATGCGCAACATGGCACTACAAGAACCCCGATATTATACAACTGTTGATCAGAGCAGCCGCTCTTGATGCTATGCAAGAGTTAGGGCTCCTAACTACCAGTCAGAAGCAGCAACCAGGAAACTGCCAACCCGATACCCTCACAATGATGAGACATTGTCACGGAAGCACCAATACTGAGGTCTGAGAAGAGAAAAGAGAAAGGCGGAAACCACATCCTAAACAGGGAACAAGGGATAAGCCTCTACACCTGTTCAATAGACGTGAGTGGAGTGTGAACCTGGCGATAGTTTGGTCTCCTTTATTTCCAAAAATTTGCTCCCAATAGTAAAATAAAAAAAAAAATGATATAAAACTGACATTATTTAATTAGGTAAGCTTTTAATTGCTTTAATAAATAAGATAAATTAAGGACATTAATAGTATGAAGAAAATTTTTTTTTGATTAATAATGAAATTTTTAAAAGAATTATTAACATTTTTTTTATTGTAATTTATAAAGTTTCAAAAATATTTTAAAAACATTTCAAAGATTTGTTTGTGCTAGTTATCAGGTTATTAAATGAAGACTATATTTATTAATCAAAAATTGAAAAGTTTCATACAAATTGTTGTGGCTTCGTATTTTTTAAATTTTAAATTTTTTTTTCGTGTATTTGAAGTCCTTTTTCTGTATGGTAATTTCCATATGTACATTAAAAAGGTCATGGGTTTCATGGTTTCTTCACCTTACAGGAAAAAAAAATCAGACAGTTATGTCACTTGCGATCACCATAAACACATAGATTATCTCGTATCTGGAAGTCGTCACATGTAAAAGCATAGGTGAAAGGTCAGAAAGATCAACATTCCATAATTAAGAAATAGTTCTAGTCTAAATTTCATGTTATAAATAAGTAATACTTGTGTAAATCAGATTAATTTAATGTTAAATTTGCTAATTTTCAAAAAATGTGTCACAGATGTTTATTTTATTTTTGCAAGAATTTTTAAAAGCGAGAATTAACTTTTGTTTACAAATGTGTTGATAGCTCAAAGATGGCTGAAAAATTGAAAAACAGTTTTCTTCAAATATCAAAATTTTAGATTCTAATCAATATAATTTTTGTTTGAAATACACCAGAGTATTTTGCTTATTAAAATAGTAAATTTAATCATTTAGCTTTCAATTAAAGCTAAGATAAAAGTTTCCAGAAAACATTTTTATTTTAAAAAATTCAATTTAAAAGTTAGTTATCGAAAATGAGTGGAGGTACGTAATTTAAATGTACATTTCAAAGTTAATCTTTGAGGAGGGACGAATAAAAGTGTATTCTTTTATTTTCTTTTTCTCTAATTGGAGAGAAATAAAGAGGGGAAGACATGGTGGTGGAGTGTTACTTTCCCTAATATAAGTTAAATCATTTTGTTATACAGACATACATTAGAAAATATTTGACTCTTTCATCCCAAAGTACACATCTTAAATTTAGTTTTGATATAATTTCATTGAATGACACCATGATTCTGAGCATATTTCATACAAGACCCTGTATTCACAAGAAAAAAAGAGTGAAAGCCATTGCTGGCCAGCAGACTACTGCAGCTGCATTTTCCAACACTAAACCCATCCCAGGGCCTGCTGAGTTCTCCGAGAGTAACTCAGCACAGATGCCTGTTTCCTCTTTTATTGAACCTGATGAAACAACTTCATCTCCCAAAAAGTGAACATTTCTCAAGCAGTGGCTCACAAGGTACAAATGGCTAATTCATGTACATTGAAATATGTACTATACAAACCAGGACATCTCTGCACAAATCAAATAAATGCACCAAATTTCAATATTTCACCCTAACTCGCCATGTTTTATGCAAATAGCATCAGCCTTGCCTTAATATTCCTCTTCTACAAAAAGACTTATAACTAAGTAAGGTGAAGTTTGACAATTACCAGAATAAAGCAGCACTAGTGCTGTTAAAAAACCACTCACTGGATGAGTACCACTCACTGGAGAGAGTACCCCTGTCAAAGTTTGAGTCTGTACACAACTTTCTGACAGAGTCTCAGATCTTCTACCCCTACAGCAAAAAGCAGTAGCATACAGATCACAATATGCAGTTGAGGAATTGTTATCTAGTATGGCATATACCATACAGGCGGTTCTAAAAACAAAGATGATTATATCCTCATTTGTTACTGTGCTCATAAATAAGTTTATAGACATAACCAACCACAAACATCTTGTTGTATATGTCTAAATTATTGACCCCGTGAGATTTCAACCAATTACTCATTTTGTTGCAAATAAAGAGTGTGTTGATACAACAGGTGTAGCAATTGCGAAATCAATCCAAGATGTCATTTTAAAACTATAAATCTCATTAACAAAAGTGATGAGCATGGGATCGGATAGAGCTGCCGTAATGACTGGGAGAAACAAAGGCTGCAGTCATATTGCTAGGTCCAACCCCACATGGTAAATATGCACTGTGTTGCCCACTCCCTGGCCTTGTTAACATCACAAGCAGCAGAGTCAATAGCAGATCTCAAAGGGCATCAGCACATACTGACTGATCTATTGTTTTACTTCCATGCTAGTCCAAAATGAGCAGCCAAAATAAAACACAGAGAAACTGCTGAAAGATCCAATGCTCACTTTCAAAGAGCTGCATACCATCTAACAGCTATCACATTACAATGTTCTTCAGGCTGTGCATAGGACAATTGATAGCCTGCTGACATACTTCACTGAAGCGTCTAAGGATTTCATCAAAGACCTAAAAAAAAAAAAAAAGAAAAAAGATTGCAACAAAGTTCATCAGCATCATTGCTCTCATGATGGATATCATGGCCCGAGTAACAATCTTATTCAAGTTCCCGCAAAAAGAAAAAAACATGGATGTGGCTTTAATAAAAGTGAAATTAGATATTGCTATAAATGATCTGAAAAAAATAAAGGAAATAACATCTCCCAACTTGACAGTATTAGCCAGAGACATCCAAGGCAATATGTACAAGGGTAAGCATCAGATCCCAAATGGATTGAAGATGGAGAGGATTGCCAGATGACTATGCAGCCCCTCATCAATGCTGTTCAGTCTCAACTGGAGTGGGACCTGCTAAAGAAAGTTGTCAAAGCACAGCACTCCCCCAGAGACAGCATGTGGAAACTTTGGGCGATGGTAACAAAATATTACCTAGAAGACTTCCCTAACTGGCCACCATCTTGACTGTATATACAGCTAGCTGTGAACGAAGGTTCTCTGCTTAGAACCCAATCCTCACCCATCACCAGAATAGGTTATCATTGGAACATCAAGAGCAGCTTCTCAAAGTCAACATGGGACCCAAAACATCAGTTCCCTTTTGAAGAGGCACTAACCAAATGGAAAAGGTTAAAGCAGAGAAAACTGTATAATATGGATTACAAGGAATCATTGACAAATGCTCTTCACATTAATCTGCTCAGAATACACCACAAACATACCCGCATCATTTGATATTTCTCAATATACTTTCCACTGTTTTCATTAAGTTTCATAATGATTGACATGGTTAATTTTCTTATCAATTAAAATAAAATTTGATTTAATTGGTTATTTTTAGACTAAAAGATCTTGGTGACTGTTGACTGTAAAGCTCATGAGAATGTTTTTGTACTAAAATCAGCACTCTTATTAATTTACTTTGGTGCTATAGTCCCCATTTTGTTTTTATTTGAATTCGTGCAATATTTAATTCACATGATACTTATTTTATTTGATAATTTATTTTAGTATTATATGTTATTACAGAAAAATATTTTCTTTGAATTTTGTACCCTACAGAAAGTTTGAAACTTCACTGATTAATTTTAGCCCCAAGCTGGTTCAAGGGAGATTACTTACATTTTTTTTTTAAAAAAAGAAAGTTCACCTAATCTAATTTGTTTTTTTTGTTTTTTTTACAAGAGTTAACACAGCAAATTTATTAATATAATTTACAAAAACAAAACAACGTATTCTGTCATAATTCTTAAAAAAAATATAGTTCTTAATCGAACTGTGATTAAGTGTTTTTGTTTTAAATGTATGAATCAAATTTAGAAAAAATTTTTTGTTTTAAATGTATGAATCAAATTTAGAAAAAAGGTTTCTTTGTCAGTTTAAGTGATTCAAAATGATTGTTTTTCGGGCAATGGTTAAGAAAAAAAAAAAAAAAAAAAAACACTTAGTCTGAAGCCCTGCTGTTTAACACTACAATTTATTAAGAAACTGGAGTTTGGACCGATCAAATTTCCTGGGAACCCATTTTAAATCAAATCTGTAGGTCCCGGGGCTGATTAAACTAAAAAGCTATCAACATCATTGTGTGTGTGTGTGTGTATATATATAGAGAAAGAGAGAGAGAAAAATATCAATCTAGGTACCTTCAAAGATTAGCTAAAAAAGAGGATACATGATGAAAAAATGTTTGATAAATTTTTTTTTTTAAGAAGTCTTTTGGTTAAAAATCTTGTTTTCCTGATATCAATGTAGCACCTTAAATAAAAATATAAACATTTTGATGGAAATTTTCAGTGAAAAACAAAAATCCATTACCATAGATACCTCTACTAATTTGCTAGCAAAAAAGCCCCAAATTTGATAAACAAGATTTTGTCAAATATTTATGAAAGCAATTAAAAGCTTATCTAATTGAATAATTACATAGATTTTATGGCATTTTTAATTTTATGATTCAGGGCAGAATTTTGTTAAATTTCTGTTTGACAAAAAACAAACTGATGTTTTAAATTACCAAGGAATCTTGCTTTTAAGTAATATAAATATGAAGAGGCTGTCATTTTAATTTTGAAAATCTCATAAAATTAAATGGTGGTACCAGGTAACAGATGTAATATCAAGATTTTCTAAATCAATAACATAATTCATTTGTGATCAAGTCTCAATTTAATTAAAATCAATAATTATTTGATTTTTTGTAAAAATTTCCAAAACACTGCAATTTATTGCAAAAAAGACACTAAATTTTCTAATACTAATCTTTACTGGTATAATTTTCTAATACTAATCTAGCTGGCATAAGAAAAACAAATTAATTAACCAAGATTTGAACATATTAAGAGATGAAAAAGTACTTTAGTCTTTCCTTTGTTTTTATCAATTAGCATCGTCATGACAGTTTTTTGTTTTTAAGAAAAACTTTTGAGTGTGTATTATTTTATATATAACACCTTTATATATATATATATATATATATATATGTGTGTGTGTGTGTAAAAAGGTGTTTCATCATGTAATTATTTCCCTATCTGCTTAAATTTTCTAAAAACAAAATCACTATGCTTTAAGAAATGGCCTTCTGCTATATCTGACAGATATTGGCAGATTTGTCAATATGGAAGATATTACCGATAAAAAAAAACAAACAAAAAAACATTCCAATCAATTTAAAATTAGATTCTTAACTCATAGCTATCACTTTTTTTAGAGATACCAAAAATGTAATATCAAAAGTAAAATTATTAATTCTACCAAGTTAAAAGCATATACAATAAAAATACATTCTTTAACTATTGTGATATATAAAATTCTGAAAATTATTTTTAAACAAATATTAATAACTTGTATTGCTGGTGTTCCATATTTTTTTCATTTTTATTTTTCACACTCTCTTTAAGTCAGAAATGAAATTATTGTAGGTACCTCCACTCATTTTCGATATCTAAATTTTAAATTGAATTTTTAAAAATAAAATTTTCCTTGAAACTTTTATTTTAGATTTAATTGAAAGTTAAATGATTAAATTTACTATTTCTAGTAAGCAAATACTCTGGTGCATTTCAAACAGAAATATTGATTGGAATTAAAATTTTGAGATTTTTTTTTTTTAATTTTTTGTCCAATTTGAGCAATTGACACATTTGTAAATAAAAGTTATTTCTCGCTTTTAAAAAATCTTGTAAAAATAAAATATACATCTGTGATACATTATTTTTGGAGGATTAACAAATTTAATGTTGAACTAATCTGATTTACACAAGAATTATTTATAGCATGAAATTTACAATAAAACTATTTCTTATCTTTCCAACTTTCTGACCGGTTCACTGTATTTGAAATGTGTTGACAAATGAGAGATAATTATGTGGCAATTACAAGTGACAATTGTACAAGTTTTTTTCCGGTAAATATACACACAGAAATTAGCATTAAAAAAGAGAAGACAATTATTTTAAAAATATGGCTAGATGAAAAATAAAATGAAAATAATTCTTTCAAAATTTCATTATTAAATAAAAAGAAAAATGTTTTTTCTTCAGATTATAAAGTCTGAAATTTATATTATCTATTACAGCAATTAAAATAGTAGAGGTACCCTCCACTAAATTGCTGAAAAAACAAAAAAAAATAAATAAATAAATAAATAAATAAAAAACAGCATAGTATGACTAAAAAAGGCCCCAAACTTAATAAAAACAATTTTTTTCCATCAAAATGTTTATATTAAGAGGAAAGATCAAAGTATTTTCTAATTATCTTCTAATATTTTTAAATCTCTTCTAACACATTCAAAATTTTGGTTAAAAAAATAATCTTGTTTTGATTTTAGTTAGCAGGTAACTAAATCGTTACAAGAGTTTACAATGAAAATGTAATATTACAAAACGCAGTTTTTTCTGGTGACGAACACATTAATTTAGAAATTCTTGCAAAAATCAAATAATTGTCAGATTTTAATGAAACTTTCAGGAATTATTCACAAATGAATGAAATTAATTTTGGATTTATTATTAAAAAAAAAAGAAAAGATCTTGTTAAATATATATTTTTTTTTACATCTGTTAATTTATGTTACTCCACATAAATTAAAAAAATTTTAAAAAATTAAATTTTGTTGCAATAATTGGTTTTAGTTAAATGCAGGACTCATTAGAGAACATAAATCATCTATTACTTTTTTAAAAAATTTTGCCTTCATTTCTGAAAATCTGCTTCCAATAATAAAATAAATAATGCAATATAACTGACATTATTTAATTTGATAAGCTTTTAATTGCTTGAATAAATAATATAAATAAAGAACATTATAGTCTGAAGAAAAAAAAATTTTTTTGATTAATAACCAAACTTTAAAAATTGTTTACATTTTTTTTTTCAATTATAATAATTTATAAAGTTTCAAAAATACTTCAAAGATTTGTTGGGATTAGTTTAAAAACTTATTAAATGAAGATTATTTTTACGTATCGAAAATTGAAAAGTTTAATACAAATCAACGCGTCTTCCCATTTTTAAAATAATTTTAAATTTTTTTGTGTAGTTGAAGGTTTTTTTTGTATGGTAATTTTTATGTGTAAATTAAAAAGGTCATGTGTTTCAGGGTTTCTTCTTACAAGAAAAAAAATCTGTTCAATTATGTCACTTGTGATCGCAATACCTAACATCTGTCAACAGATATAGTGAAAAGGTCAGAAAGTTGAACTGTGTTTTAAGAAATATTTTATTCTAAATTTCATGATATAAAGAATACTTGTGCAAATCAAATTAGTTTAACATTAAATTTGCTAATTTTCAAAAAATAATGTGTCTCAAATGTATATTTTATTTTTGCAAGATTTTTTAAAAGCGAGAAATAACTTTGTTTACAAATGTATCGATTGCTCAAAATTGGCCAAAAAAACTGAAAAATTAAAAATAAATAAATAAATAAAAATTTTAGATTGCAAACAATTAATAATTTTTTCTTTGTTTGTTTGTTTTGAGGTTTAACGACCTATCAATCCTTATGGGATCATTTAAGGTCATAACAAATTTTTTGGAGTAAGGTTATATTATTTTTACATATTTTTGGAAGATGTCTTGCTTTTTAAACTTTTCCATTGCTTTCAAGTTGTATTACTTTTTAAATTTTTCCCCTGGTGAGGGTCGGATCTATTTTTGATCTTCGGATCTTTACTTAGATTATATTTTGTTGTATAGTTTGATCTTTTTGAGGAAGATTAAAATAGTATTAGAGTTTATTTTTTCGGAAAGATGTTTCAGGTTGTTAACATTATACAGGGATTGCCGGATATATGTAAAATCACTGCAGTCAAGTAGAACATGTTTTACTGTATAAGGTTCTTGACATGCAATGCATTCAGGAGGTTCTTCATGTTTTAGGAGATAAGAATGGGTTATGTGTTTATGTCTTATTCGAATACAGGATATAATCACTTCTTCTTTGCGTGATTTACTGGGTTCTGATAGTTGTTTCTTTAGGATGGATTTGATTTTAAATAATTTGTTGTTTTGACAGTTGTTCCAGGTTTCTTGCCATTTCTTTAAAATATAATTCTTGATTAGGGGTTTATAGTCCGTGTATGGAACCTTTATGTTACTTATGTTACATTTTAGGGAGTTTTTTGCAGCCACATCGGCTTTATCATTTCCATGAATTCCAGAGTGACTGGGAATCCAACAGAAAATGATAACTTTGTTTTGTGAAATCACCTGTAGTCTATTTAAAAGTTTGATGATCAAAGGATTGTTTAATTTTTGGTTCTTTATTGCTTCGAACACTGCTAAAGAATCCGAGAATATAACTTTGTTTGAGGTAAGTTTAGGGATGAGATCCAGGGCTAAGTCAATGGCAATAACTTCTGCACTAAATATTGATGAATTGTCAGGTAACCTTTTTTGTAGAATGGTACTTTTACAGATAGCAGCACATCCTACTTTGTTATTGACTTTAGAGCCATCAGTATATATGTGGGTCCAATTTGGATATTGATTCAATATATAATTTAGTTTTTCTATATAATGAAAGGGATGTGTGCCAGCTTTTATGTGATCAGCCAGTTCTAAAATGACTTTGGATTGTTTCAAAAGCCAGGGTGGATGTTCGAGGACATTAAATTCATGTATACTAGTTTCATCTATCGAACTGTCATTCATTGGTTTTATTTTTTCCATGTGAAGGCCAAAAGTTTTAATAATGTTTTCTTTTTTGTCAAACAGGTGTTTATAGTTTGAGTTAAATGTGCATTGATAGGCAGGATTTGATGGATTAGCTTTAAGTTTGAGATAATATTCCAGCGCTAATTTTTCATGTCTCAATTTTAGTGGAGCCTCATGCGCTTCTACATATAGGCTTTCTATGGGAGATGTTCTAAATGCACCAAGGGCAAGTCTTAGACCTGCATGGTGGATAGGATCAAGAATTTTTAGGTAGGATTTCCTAGCCATACCATATAAAACAACCGTAATCCAGTTTAGATCTTATTAGAGATCTATATATTTTTAGGAGTGATATGCAATCTGCACCCCATTTTGTATTAGCTATAACCCGCATAAGTTGTAGTGTTTTGAACATTTTTGTTTTAAGTATTTCAAATGGGGGATGAATGTGAGTTTTTTATCAAAAATTATTCCCAGAAATTTGTGTTGGTGTGTTATTTCAATATCTGTTCCTTCTAATTTGAGTGTTGGGTCATTGTGCATTTTTCTTTGGTTACAAAAATGCACACCCTTGGTTTTGGTTGATGAGAATTTAAAACCATTTTCGATGGTCCATTGGTTTAATTTATTTATGCATTCTGTTCTGAGGTATGTGTATTTTTGGATCTATGGCAAATCAGGAGATCATCCACATATAAGGAGCCATTAAGTTCATTGTTCAGGCAGTTTACGATGTTGTTGATTTTTATATTAAAATGGGTAACCGACAAGATGCATCCTTGTGGAACTCCTTCTTGTATTTTTGAATCAGAGAGAGTAGATCCAATTCTTACTTTAAAGCTTCTGTTGGATAAAAAATCTTTTATCAACAAGGGTAGTCTACCTTTTAGACCCAGATTGAATAAGTCTTTCATAATTCCTTACCTCCATGTGGTCTCATAAGCCTTTTCTAAGTCAAAGAAAATGGCTATTGTATGTTCTTTTTTGATGAAAGCCTCTCTGATAAATGTTTCTAATCGGATTACGTTATCAATTGTCCCTCTTTTACTTTGGAAGCCACTCTGTAAATTGGAAATTAAGTTATTGGTTTCCAGGTACCACTTTAGTCTTTTATTTATTATTCTTTCGAACGTTTTGCATAGGCAACTTGTTAGCGTTATGGGTCGAAAGTTTTTTGAGTCTGATTTGTCTTTTTCTGGTTTTGCTATGGGAATCACAATGGCCTGTTTCCAGCTCTTTGGCAGTTTTCCCTTGAGTCATATTTTGTTAAAGATATCTAACAAATATTTTATACAATGGTGGGGGAGTTGTTTTAAGAATTCATAATGAATTTCATCAGGGCCAGTAGCAGTATTGTGTGATTCATTTATGGCATTTCTAAGTTCATTCATCGTAAGAGGCTGATTGTAATCTTCTTTGTTATTAGAATTAAAATTTAGTTTAGTTTTCATTTTTTCTGTGTTCTGCTTAATTTTTTGGAAAGGTTGTCTATAGTTTTTGTTAGAGGAATTGTTTTTAAAGGTTTCCGCTAGTACGTTTGTTATATCTTTTGTCTCTGTTATTTTTTCATTTAGAGTGAGGTGATTTAGAGGAGGAGATACATTCTTTCCAGTGATTTTCCTTATGTTCCAAACTTTTTTTGGTTTTGTGTTACAATTTATTTTGTTTACATAGTCTTTCCAGGATTCCCTTTTGGCTTCCTTGATCACTCTACATGCTACTGCTCTTTTTTGCTTGAAAAGATCTAAATTATGAGTTGTGGGTTGAGCATTGAATTTCCGTAGTGCTGCTTTTCTTAATCTGATAGATTTTTTGCATTTGTCATTGAACCATGGTCTTTGTTGTTTGTTTGGTCCATTGCTTTTTGGTATGCATACATTCACAATGGCTATTAAGGTTTCTGTGAAGTATTCAATGGATTTACTGTTGTCTTCTTTGACTGAAAGCTTTTGGTAGCATTTTTTTTATATTCCCTCCAATTTGCTTTATTTAGCTTCCATCGAGCCGGGTGATTTTCAATTTCTTTTGAGCATGTCAGAACAACTGGGAAATGGTCACTACCCCATGAGTCATCTAGAACTTTCCAATCATAGTCCATAAGTGTAGATGGATCACAAAGGTACAGGTCCAGGACTGAGTAAGTGCCTGATGCTGGATGTAAATAGGTGTTGGACTTGTTATTTAGTAGGCATAAGTCATTGAGATTAATGATTTTCTCTAGATTTTTGTCTTTTTTATCTGAGTATATAGATCCCCATATAACATTGTGGCAATTAAAGTCACCTAGTAATAAAAAAGGTCTAGGAAGTTGTTCAATTAGATTGTTTAATTCAGATTCATTTATGGGATCTTGAGGAGGAATGTAAATAGAGCAAATGTTAATGGTTCTATGTATAGTGGCTTTTGCATCAACAGCTTGTATATCAGACTTTAATTGTATTTTACTTTGACGGATATCATTTCTAATTAGAATCGATACACCCCCAGATGCCTTCTGATTGAGGTTATGTATATAATTATATTGTGTATAATTTTTTTTTTAATTTTATCTTCAGCTTTTAAAAAGGTTTCGTGTAGACAGATGATAGTGGGATGATAATTTGTTATAAGAAGAAGTAGCTCATTTATGTTTGGTTTTAAACCCCAACAGTTCCATTGTAAGATTTTTGATCCATGCTTATATCCAGAAATTTTTAAGATGTCCATCTCATCTGTTTTCTCTCTTATTTCATTTCGATTCTTATGTTTTGTTCCTTGAATTTCTTTTGGTTCTGCTTGTTTATTAGGGGATGTTCCTCTGGTTTTATCCTTTGGTTCATTTGTTGTTCTTTATCTGGAAGCAGACCGTTCCCATGTTTGAGATGAACTGGTTATTTTTGGTTTGATTTTGTCTGGACTTTTTGAGCTTCTGTCTTGATTGTCTTTCCTGTCTCTCTATTTCCATCAGTTCATATTTGTTTT
Organism: Ascarosepion bandense; assembly: GCA_037127315.1. NCBI lineage: Eukaryota > Metazoa > Mollusca > Cephalopoda > Sepiida > Sepiidae > Ascarosepion > Ascarosepion bandense. The sequence goes on from JBBBDQ010000264.1 coordinate 665,152, forward strand.
CCTTTTCCGTTAGAACAATTTCCGTTTTCAATTTGTAATGTTGATTCTTTGAAGAAGGATTCGTTTTTGGAGACAAAGAGTTATTAACTTTGGTAGTAGTGATGGGGAGGATTGGTGTTTGCTGTTGTTTGGATTGCAACTTTCTTTCAATTGTAGCACCTTCTGTTTCCTTGGTCTGGAATTGGGGTTTTTCCTTTAGATCTGTATCTGTATCAGATCTAGGTGTCGAACTGGTCAAATTTTTCTTTAGTATCTCCAATAGAGATCTTAGTTCTTTCACCACTTCTGATAGATTATCTTGTGTTGTTTCTTGTCCTTGCCTTGTGCTGTTTGATGCTCTGGCTATATTTGCATATGTTGGAGCACTCAGTGAGCGCTCTACTATCCTTCTTGCCTCTGGGTATGGTATATTATTGGTATGTTTAATTTCAGATACTTTTCTTTTTCTTTTTTCCAGATTTCACATTCTTTTGAGTCTGCTGCATGGTTTCACCTTCCTTGTTCCCCACCCTCCTCGGAGCCCAACAGCGGGAGATATTAAGGAGGGAAACGCATTCGCCCTATTATCCCAGGGATACAAGAAAAGTATACTCACACTAGTAAGAGGCAGTTAGCATTTCGGGTTTCTCTTTATTTTCCAGACCCATTTTTTATGAAAAATTTTGATTGAAAACCTTTTGTGTAACAGCTTTTCCTTACTAGTAGATTGACCCTTGCCACCGCCTTCTAATACTTACACGTGGTCTATCTCTTATTTGTAGCTGGGAATCAGTCCATTTTAATGACACAACTATTGAGTTATGTTGTTTTAGTTAGCTGATTTTATGTGAGTAAGTATTAGGGCTTGACATGACTAGCCGATTAATAATTTCTGCTTGAAATACACCATCTTGCTTATTGGAAATAGTAAATTTAATCATTTAGCTTTCAATTAAAACTGAAATAAGTTTCAAGAAATCTTTTTTATTTTTAAAAATTCAATTTATGAAAATGTCTGTAGCTACCTAAATTAAAAGCTTACCTAATAATTAGTTTTTATCGCCATTTTTATTTTACTATTTGCAGCACATTTTCAGTAAAAAGGGCTAAATGGTTAAAAAAAAAAAAAAAAAAAAAAAAATTTACATTACATTCTCCAATGAGTCCTGCATTTAAAATCAATTTCACCTACAGAATTTTAATTCCTTGAAATTTCATGAATTTATGCGGAGAGGTAAGAGATGTAAAAAAACAAAAAAACAAAAATATTTTTAACATTATTTTTCAAAAATAACTTCATTTGTGATTAAGTCCTGAAAGTTTCATTAAAATCCGACAATTATTTGATTTTTGTAAGTGGTACCGCCACTAAAAAAAAAAAAAAAAAAAAAAAAAAATCGCTGAAACAAAAAACAGCACAGTAAGGATAAAGGTCCCAAACTTAAAAACTTTTTCATCAAAATGTTTGTTATTATAAGAGGATGGTTGGTTGGTTGTTTTCATGGCAAATCAACCTTGGCAGATCATTTATTGCCAACTAAACTTTATTTATTTATTGCTGGTAATACCTTTTTCTTTCAACAATTTATTGTTGTTTTTTATATAAGTTTTGTGTCTAGTAATACATTTTTCTTTTCAAGTATCAAGATTCATTGGAATTTGTTTTTTTTTTAAAGGACAGGGTCCCGAAGTCCAACCCCTGTTATTTAACCCATAACTAGAGGGAAAGGATGGATTAATACCTTTCCCAAGGGTACCAGTGCTCAAATGAATGCAGGGTATTCAACTGGAATTCGAACTTGGCTCAGATTTCTCTTTCCGAGCTGATATCCACTTCACCACAATGCACATCCGTCACTATACGCTTACAGCACCTGGTATTCCCAAGTGGTTACCCATCTAAGTACTGACCAGGCTCAACATTGCTTAACTTTGGTGATCGAGCAACAACCAGTGTATTCAACGTGATAGGCCATAAGCCTTATTATAAGAGGAAAGATCAAAGTATTTTTTTAAAAATTCTAATCCTTTCTAACACAAAATGGCTCAATGACAAATGTGCAGAAGTAGAGAGATTGAGCAGGAATAATAAAGCAGACATGCATAAGGAAATAAAAGAACTGACAGGACAAAAAACTTGCTCTTCAACAGGATGTATAAAATCTAAGGATGGAACAATCATTTTGGAGAAAGAGGAAATACTCCAATGATGGAAAGAATATACAAAAGATTTTTCCACGACAAGATAGAGCAACCAATAATACGCAAAGATGAGGACAGACTGGAAATATTAAAGTCTGAAGTGGAATCTGCAGTAGCCAAACTGAATAGAAACAAAGCAGTGGGACCAGACGGCATAGTCATAGAGCTGCTGATAGCTCCAAAAGAATTTGGTATAGAAAAAAATTACTGAAATAATAAATGAAACTTATAATAATGGGATTATTACCAGATGACCTCAGCAAGTCTATCTTCATAGCACTACCTAAGAAGCCAGAAGCAAACGAGTGCAAACTCCACAGAACCATCAGTTTAATGAGCCATATAACAAAAAAAAACTGATTGTCTGAATCTTGATGAATAGAGCGAGAAGCAGAATCAGGCCAGAGCTAGGACAAGAACAGTGTGGTTTCATTAAAGACACTAGAACAAGAAATGCCATATTTATGATTAGCATGCTTTCCAAAAGGGCAATACAAATGAAGAAGGACTTATACCTGTGCTTTATTGATTATGCGAAGGCGTTTGACAAAATATGCCACAAAGAACTGATGGAGATGCTCGGCAGCCCGGACATATTTGGGAAAGACTTGAAAGTAATCAAGAAATCTTTACTGGCAGCAAACCGCTTGCATACAAACAGGTAATGAATTGAGTAGATATACAAAGATAGAAAGGGGCGTAAGACAAGAATGTGTCTTTTTCACCGGATCTGTCCAACTTGTACAGCGAGAATATTTTGAGGACCCTAGAAGTTATGCCTGGATTCGTAATCAGAGGCCACAATTTAAACAACCTAAGGTACGCAGATGATACAGTGCTGATAGTAGGCACAGAAAGGAAACTACAAGACCTTTTACAGAAGGTAGCTGAAGAAAGTAACAAGAAAGGACTAGAAACAAACTGCACAAAAAACGAATGCATGGTCATGAGTAAAAATGGCAGCCCAAAATGCCAAATACATGTTGGGGATACTAGAATCAAGCAGGTACAAAAATTTAAATACCTGGGAAGTGTTATAATAGAAGACGGAAAGTGCGACACAGAGATCCGAAGGCAAATTGGCATGGCAAAGGAAGCATTCCAGAAGTTGAGTAAGGTATTAAGAAACAGGAAAATTTTGCTAGAAACAAGGAAGAGAGTACTGGATTGCTATGTGCTGTCCATCCTTCAACATGGCAGTGAATGCTGGACAATACCATCAAAGATGAAGGAAAAACTTGAAACAACTGAAATGTGGTTATACAGAAGGATGCTGCAAAATATCATGGATCGAGCATGTGAGCAATGATGAAGTCTTGGAAATGATGGTAACAAAAAGGAAATTAATACTGAGCATCAGGAAGAGACAGCTGAAGTTCCTGGGACACGCAATGAGGAAGGGGGCTTGGAGAACCTGATACTAACAGGCCAGATAGAAGGAAAAAGAAACAAGGGAAAGCAGAGGATAACATATTTGAAGGACCTGATCAGATGGATGACAGAAAGGGGGTTGTGTGATGTAACAGGAGAAAGCGTGCTAAAGAGCCACTAGGGATAGGGAGACGTTGAAAGCAATGATCGCCTACGTCCTGAAGGGACAGGGCACATAGAAGAACACGTTCGAAATTTTGGTAAAAAACAAAAAAAAACTTTGTTTTTATTTTCGTTAGGGGGAGACAGATTGTTACGAGAGTTTACAATGGAAAACTTAATTACTGTTTTTTTTTTTTTTTTTTTCTTATTCCGGTGACAAACATTAATTTGGAAAAGGTTCTGTTTATGACGTTTTCTTTTTTTTTTTTGTGCTATCACAGGCTACCGGATATAAGTAAATTTTGTTGGCTTTGTTTTACTTTTAACTTTTAAGTAAAAACGTAAACATTTATTTACAATTACATAAAAAATTCAGTTACTCTTTAAGTTTACTACTTACTTTGAACAAATGCTGGGTTTTAAATTTGAGGTTTACATTTTTCGTCTATAACGGCGATTAACGAGAAATGTAGAAATAGTTTTATTTCCCTACGGAAATTATTTTTCTTTTCATACAGATTTAGCGTTTTTAACCTCAAATAAAAAAAAATCTGAAATTTAATTTCCAAGACAAACTTAAAAATACTTTGTTTTTTCAGCTTATGACGCCAACTAGTTTTATTGCTTACATCACAAATAATTTACTTAGGGGATTAGAGATAAATCCTTAAAGAGATTACTACTCGGATATAGAAAAAAGCACGGCGGGTAACGATGTTTATGTCATGGTTATGCTGCATATATCACTTAAATATTTTCGAAATGATAAAAATAAAATACAAAAAATAATTACTCAAATTCAATTCAATCATTAATTTTTGTTTAAATTATAATAATTTATAATACATATACATTTTTGGAAGAAACCTCTCTCTAATTATGCCAAGAGTTTTTTTTGTTTTTTTTAGTACATTGGAAAATACGACTATCTGCAATGAAAGCTTGTGTTACAGAACTTATTAGTTTTGATATTAAAAATTCAAATATGCGACTGAAGACAGCAATTGAAGAGTAAGTATTTTCATTCATTTCATTGTAACCACGTGTTCCTGGGCGCTGCCATCATTAACTTGCCTCCAAGAACATTTAATTTTCACGAAAAGTTTAGACAAAATAAGCCACAATAATAATACTTACTAATCAAATGTGTGGTCAGCTATTGGGTTAGAATGTGCACGTTGCCGAAAATATTTTTTTTGTGGCAATTGACATGGATTTTCCATTATCGAAAAAAAAGAAGGTATCTTTGAATATTACAGTAAATTGAATAAAACGCGCATGAGTAATAAGTACTTCCGGGTATTTCAAATATTGAGGAGCGACAAAATAAAATTTCAATGGAGCGGAACTTTACTTTACTAAGTAAAGTTTCGTTTCATTAAAATTTTATTAACAATTAATATTTATTGCTTTTTTTTTAAAATATATTTTTTTTTACTTAAACAATTTTATTTTGAAATTTAATGACATAAACAGACACACATTGTCACACACATTTAATTTTTTTTTTAATTGGATTATTTTTTTTTATTGGACTGTAATAAAGGTGATTAAGTATTGGTTCATGAAATAATTATTTAATGACTTTGTGTGTAGTAATACTAAAACGTAAACAATAAATTAATAAAAGTTAAAAATTACATGAAATCTCGCTTAGACGAGATTTGAGTGACATGGCGGCTGTACATGTTGCTTGTTGTTACCGCTTTAGGAATTTTGATCTGAAAATTGAACATTGTTGGTTTTAGTTTCGATTTCATGTCACCTTAACAAAAAAAAGGAGGCCGTTTACATTCCCTAACCTTCGAAGGCAAGGTGGTGGACTTTGTCTTCCTATAAACAACGTCTTTAAAATGAAGACAGAAATAATTAATCGTTGAGTATGTATGTTTATCCTTTGAAAATTTAACGTGTAATTATTTGCAAGGTTGTTTGTTTAATATTGAGAAAAAAATACCATTGACAAGACACATTTTTTCAGTTTATTTACTATGAAAAAATTCTTGATTTTAATTTATTTTTGTTTGTTGCATATTCTTAACAAATTCAAAGTTAGTCCTTATTATTAATTATTGTTTATGTTTACATTCATCAAAGAGGCGTGGTTTTGTGACAACCAAAAACAATAAATTGCGAAACTAACTTTTTCATACTACATACAATAACTATATCACATAAAGTAAAGATATTTTGATCTACACTGCACTCTTAGTTCATGAATTAAAATAAAACCCGATGAATGTTTCATTTTTAAACAGTATTTCAGTTGAATTATTTGCATTCACATACGCACAAATACCCTTTTTGGGAAAGGTAATCCGTCTCTTTCCTCCAGTTATGGGTTAAATATCAGGACAGATTGGGTTCTATAGCCTTGGTTGGCAACCTACTGCTGGATAATCTTCTGCCCAGTCAGTCATGTCTCTTTCGAGACATGATCGCCCAAATCGTGTATCACGTATGGTACTTGACTGACTGTTACTGTGTAAATGTACAAAGTCGCACAACATTAAAAAAGTTATTTTGTCAAAACAAATTTTAAAATAATTTTATACATTTTTGTGCCTACTTTATTGTTTGTATTTTTAATTTTTTACGTTAGAATATTTTTTTTGGATATTTATTTCTTTTTAAATTGTTTGTAAGATATATGATAATGTCTCTGTACCATCTGTATAACCAAAAAAAAAAACAAAAAAAAAATAACCAATTGAAAAATGATTGAATGATATAATAATGTATTTAATTATAAAAAATGTTTCTTGCAAGTCAATTTTTAGCTATCCATTCTGAGAAGCAAATATCGATAAATTATTATATTCAACGACCAATCAGTTAATCTGTTTCTTAAAAAAAAAAAGGTTGCTTGTATATTCCTTAGTGTCATAGGCGATCATAGCTCTCTACAACTTCCTATCCTTGTGGGTTGTGGGTCTTAATAAGTTTTTTTTTGTCTTTTTGCTTCGCGGATTTCCTCTTCAATAATTCTCCAACTAAAAAAAGAAAAAAACCTTTTTCTTTCCTTTCGTGTATTCGAGAAATTTTTAAACTGTCCTTTTGATTCTAAGTATTTTAATAATGTTGCAATCATTTTTCCTAAAACTTCGTCGTTGCTCACATGTTCAGTCCTTGATATTCTCAACATCTTTCTGTAGAACCATATTTTTGTTTGAGTCTCTTCTCATCTGTGAGGAGATTTATAGCGGGTATCTCTTATTTTATTCCGTTTGTAGTTGTAGTAGGATTCCGTTCTAGTGAAGGGTAATTGTATACCGTGCAGGTTAACGGAATTTGGCCTTGTGGGAAGATCGCCCACTATAATTCATAAAATGATTATAAAATTAAGAAAGGCAATTTGAGTATAAAATAACATTTATATATACACATTTCAATTTATGTTTTACAATTAAAATAATACTTGAATATAAGTCCAACGGAGGTTAAAGTGTTCATAGAAAATAATATAATGCTGAAAGAGATAAAAGGCTTAGGAGTGTGGCAGCGTCTTGAAGGTAAGGGGATGTTCATTTTGAATGTCCCGCTTCTCAGGTCAGTAAGTACTTTTGAGACAGGGAAGGAAAGAGGTCAGCATATTATCCGCTCGACTTAGGTCAAGGGAGAAACTAATCAGCTCGTCCATCTCCAGTCTGTCTAACAATGCTTTGTCTCCGCTTTTTATATCTGCCTTTTGGATCAAAAGCTCGTTTGGAATTTCATACTTGAATTTGATTCTGGGCTTCCCATTGGCTGGTAAATAAGATTCGCGTAGGGTCACGAAATGGAAATTTGATATTTGATTAATTTTTATTTTTCAACCGGAATATCTGCGCAAATCCACCTGCGCGGAGATGATTTTTATTCATTCGCTTTTTGGTCGGCATAGAGCCAACATCCGGTCTCGCTTTTGCTCGGTCAGTATCACCACAGATTCAATTCTCAATTATTCACTTCACTGTCATAGAAGAACCAATAATAGTTCAACATTCTTTTCTTTAATTTCTATTGAAGTTTTCGTGTTTAAGACCTTTTCTTAGCCTTTGGAAGGTATCTTTTGCAGTTTGCTATTCCATTGCGTTTGATTTCGATATCGCATTTTCCGTCTTCAAAATAATTGAAAATTTGAAATTACATTATCATTTGACATTGAAAGTTTCTCGCGATTTATTGAATAAAAAAAAAATACAATTGTGGCACAAGGCCAAATATAGGGAGGTGGAAACTACTGAGGTTGGTCATCACTTACTATCTTTTATACCTAGCTAATCAGAATTACGACCCAGTCATTCTTTTACAATTTGTACAGTCGCCACAAGAACTCATGAGAGTTTCTCGGTTATACCACCACCACTGACAAGTTGGCCTCTGTTGTGCCCACCGACATGTACACTATTTTTTTCACCAGTCTCTAACTAGTCTATCTTTTTTTTTTCTCTTTTTAAGAAAATGGTCTCTAATTTGAGTAAGAATGTGAAAACTTTTAATGGCTTACTTAGACTTAGAAATTTGTTAATATAAATACGCTTAAAAAAGAAACTTCGTTAATAATTACCTTTAAGTTTTACATTTTTCCTCAATGCATTTTAAATTTTATTTCAAAACTTTGATCTGTCTATTATTCGTCGTCGGCTTGATCTTGTATCCAAGAATTTAATTTCTCCTTTGTTGATTGCTTTCTTTTATCTATTATTTTATAGTTAGTAAATAAGTAATATCGATTATCAGCAGATTTCGAACTAAAGACACGTGTTACAATATCAGCCTGGGCATATTAGATAACCAAGGGAGATAACTTAGCTGTCTCTTTTTTTTTTTTCAATACTTGGGCTAAAAAGATAACAAACAGTATGAACTATGAGTTCATTTTGGTACTTTTATTTTTTTTTTTTTAATTGATACAAAAATGTTTGGAAGATTCTCTATTAAATCATGAATAAAGTTCACTGTTGAACTTGTTTCAATAAATAAAAATAAATCTTGGATTATGATTATTGAACGAAGCACATAGGTAAAATAAGAAGTACATCAACACACAGAAAGAATAGGAGACCACATTAAAAAAAATCTTCATAAAGTTTAGTTTAGTTCAAATTCAAACTGCCTTTAAAAAATTGAAATAAAATAAAATGGAGGTTTATTGCAATTGTTAACTTAATTTTTTTTATATTTTCCAGCTTTTTTGTGGGAGGGGGGTATTAATTAGAAAAGAAACCAATAAAAAAAAAGTAAAACATTTATTTATTTTTTTTAATTTGCTATCAAATTTTTAAAAAGATAAAGAAACCATGACTAGTTTTGAGCAGTTTTGTTTGCTAATTGAATTTGTATTTGAGAAATGTAAAATTCTTGTATAAGTTTTCTTTGTTTAAAAATCTTATCTTTGACACGTAATCTTTAGATTTTTTTATTGCTAACCACAAAAAAAGGAAAACCGCTTTCTTTTTTTGAGGCATAATTCAAATTACTATTACTAGCCAATAATTTGTTGAAGCTATTAATAAAATCAATGACTGGTACATGTCACCCCTGTTTTACATTTTCTTGCACACGTTTCATACTTCAGCTGTAATAAATATAATATATTGATACACGACTATGATTCAGATTAGTGATGATATGCCACATATCAAACAAGACACGACATCCGGTAACATTTCTGCACAAAATAAACAAAATATTATTAGTTTGTTAGGTCAATGCTTGGATTAAAAATTAAGGTAATCCTTTTCTTTTCTTCCTATGACCTACACAAAAAAAAAAAGGCAGACTGTTAGTATTTTCTATTCTTTTTTTTTTACATAGAAATTAAAGTTAATTTGTAAAAACAAACCAACCAATAACAAGTGGGTCATTCAGATTTTATCTTAAGATCATTTATATTTTAATAAAGTGTCATGGTCTCCGTTTGAATGGACGAGGTAACTAAAAAAAAAAAAACTACAAAAACCTCTTTCGCGGGAAAATCTCAATATTTAAAAAAAAATGCAATCGTTTCTTTGATCATTTTAATCATTAAAACAATCAGGAAAGAAAACTATTGTTTTTTTTTTGTTTTTTTTTAAACATTTATCTCTAATTTTGAAAAGGTTTGTATTTTTTTCTTCAAACTGAAAAAAATCTGGTATATTTGAAAATAAAATTTTTATCTTTTAATTTAAAAAAATAATTACATTGAAATAGAAATATTTGATATAAAAATTTGGCTTACAGAAAAAAGTTTTATATGAATTAATGTATTGATTGCATTTCTAAATTCTAGTAATAAATCCTTTTGAAACTGTTTGTGGGCATGAAGGTTCAAGTTTGCCAAAGAATCTACAATGTTATTAGTCTTGAGCTGGAATCTAAGTGTCAGTCACTTTCAAACTGCTGTAACATAATTTCCCCATGCCATTTCAATAATTTCATGATAATTGTTCTAATAAGCTTTCTTCATTGGTACTGTAGGGGGCTTGTATAATTTCCCGAACAATAAATAAAAAGGAAAATACACTACATATAAGGTAAAATAAACTTTTGTTTATTTTCGTTAAAAAAAAAATATATATATATATATATATATAAAGGAATTATTTTTTATACAAAAATATAGTTGTCCGTAAAGCTGTAGAAAGGAAGAAAGAAAGAATTTGGGAATGTGAGAGGGAAAGGAAGGACTATGTGTTGCGAGCGAGATGAGAGAAAGAGAGGGTGAAACAATGTTCATTGATACATGATACTGGTTGTTGTGTGAACTGCTGAATTCTCTCTCTATGTGTGCGCTCTGAGCTGTCCGTTCCCCTCTATATGTTTCGAGCTGGCTGTTCCTCTCTGTTTGAGTTGAAAGTTTCTACTTTCCTTTTATTTTGATGGTGTGGCTCCGGGAGATCAAGAAATGTGTTTCTTATGTCAAGCCCTGATTGGTCAAAAATTCATATTTTTTGATCACATGGTGTGTTTTCAACTACATTCGAGCTTTTGGGTGCGCTGTTCTTGTTTTTGACCCTCAAAGGGTTTGGTATGGGGTGAATGCCTGCGCAATTATATTTTTAGAGATACACGTGGTGTGAATTAATTTTATTGTGTGTGTGTTGAGTTTGGAAAATAAAACAAGAAACAGCACAGTACCAAAAATTTATGACTTTAAGCATACTACTAGATTGGTGGCAAGGTTTCATCATTTTTACAATTTAAATGGCTAGATGTAACTGTACGTTCTATGCTAACAATTTTTCTCGTATGTGGAAGTCTCTTTTGTCTTCCAGGTCAACTTTGATCTTTAAAAATTTAAATGAAATGTCAATCATTATTTTATCTTAATTCCTATTCTTTTATTGTTCTGTTTTCTTAATGTTTTTTTCCTCTTTTTTCTCATATTCTTTCAAACTTAAATGACCCCTTGCATCTTAGTGACTTTATTGCTTGGTGTGAAATTATTAAAAACAAAATTAAAATTTATTCATTAATTTCACATTTCTCAATGTTAGCCAAATGGTTCTTCTCTCCAGAATCTGATCAACTCTGTGTTAACTTTGCATTCAAGAGAATTTACAATTCTCATAATATTTTAAGATAGTTAATTTTCCAAGCGACGCTTAGATGTGGCCCAAGGCCAAAAGTATGGGGTACCCACTACTTGGTTGTAATAGGTTCTAGTGAGACAAGCTTACTAACCATTACACCATGCCGAGATGCCCATAGTATTTTAAGTTGTGTGCAATGTGAAAAGAGATTCCCATTGTACATGGGAGCAACATTTTAGTAATTATGATAAGCAAGGCAATAACACTTCTAAGGGGGTTACTGAGTGTGAAAGAATATGTGAAAAAGAAAAATATTAAGGAGAGAGAGAACAGTAAAAGAACATGAATTAAAAAGACAGAAGATAATGATTTACATTGCATTTAAATTTTTGAAGATCTAAGTTGATTGGGAAGCAAGAAGATAGTTCTAGAAGTGTGAAAGAAGAAATTGTTAGTATAAAGCAAAAATTGATTTATACCTTACTTGTAAAGAGTGCATTATGCACACAGAACATTTATATTCATTCTTCTTGTGTATGAAACTGGATGGTATTTTCAAAACCTGAGATAACATTGTATGCAAATAAATGAAATATACAACTTCCTCAAATAAAGATTTAATGATGAATCTTGTGCTTTAACTACAAATACAGAAACCTGATTAAACTCTCAGTCATTGAAATGTCTCACTTTTTTTTCTTTTCTTTTTTTTTCAGCTGATTTTAGCAGCATTTGACAAGGATTTTTACCTGTCTACCTGCAGAGCTGTACTGTGATATTAGATACTGTTTATTCAAAGGACCACTTAGAAAAATGAGGGTCATCACATATGTAGCCTTCATTATTTTGTCCTTCCTGGCTGTTAGCTTAAAATTTTTGTCTGACCGTGCCAGGAAAGACACTATGATGGGGAACAACCCGCAATTCCTCAAGTTTCAACGGGGCTACTTTGCTGCCTACTTGTCAGCAATGTTTGCTGATTGGCTCCAGGGACCCTACCTCTACAAACTCTATAGTTACTATGGCTTCCAAGAAGAACAAATTGCTGTACTTTATGTATTTGGCTTTGCTTCTACAGTCATCTTAGGGACTTGGATTCCTCTTGCAGCAGACCAGTTTGGTCGTAAAAAGATGTGCATTCTCTTTACCGTTCTCTATTCCCTTTCCTGTTTGTTGAAACTTTCTCGTAGTTATGGTATTCTTATCATCGGTCGTTTGATTGGTGGAATTGCAACTTCAGTTCTTTTCTCTGCCTTTGAAGCTTGGTATATTCACGAACACTCGGAGACGCACGACTTTCCAAGAGAGTGGATAGCAGTGACTTTTACAAAAGCTTCTTTCTGGAATGGTGTTCTTGCCACTCTTGCAGGATTAACAGCAAACATCTTTTCAGAATGGTTTGATCTTGGACCTGTGGCTCCTTATGTGTTAGCCATTCCATTTCTTATGTTTGCTGGGATCATGATGTCTACACACTGGAATGAAAACTACAGTGGTCATAAAGTAAGATTCAGAAAACTTTGCTATGAAGGCCTGAAACACACACTATCTAATGAAAAAGTTTTTCTCATTGGAGCCATTGAATCATTGTATGAAAGTGTTATATATATCATTATATTTTTGTGGACTCCTGTCCTAGTTCCTGGTCAACCGTCCTTGGGTATTGTCTTTTCTAGCTTCATGGTTTGTATTCTTATTGGTTCTGATCTTTATCACATTGGTTCATCTAAAAATGTGCCTGTAACCAATTTGCTTCTTACCTCAGTTGTTGTCGCACTGTTTGCAAATATCTTATGTGTCATTTCCACAAACCCTGCTCGTCATAACCCCAGTCTCTCTTTCATCTCATTCCTCCTCTTTCAATTGGGTGTTGGCCTTTACTTTCCAGCTATGGGATTTCTTAGAAATGCCATAATTCCTGAGAATCATCGTATGAGTATCATGAACTGGTTTCGCATTCCCCTTAATCTCATTTCCTGTGTTGTCCTTCTCTTGTTGCACGAAGATGTTTTCCAACATGGGAACCGGATGATATTTGTGGTGTGCGTGGGGCTGCAGACCCTAGCCCTCATTTGCAGCGTTCGTTTTGTAAAAATTGCTAAAGAAGAAGATCTACGTCAGGAGCCACTCATTACTGAGACTGAACACATACACAATATTTTCTGAGTAGATGTGTGTGTCTTTTTTTTTTCCTTTTTACTGTACTTTAAACTTGTGTAAGAACATGAGTGACAGACATTTTGGACAAACACAAAGGAAGCATTTGAGTTTAAATTTCTCATGTATATCTCACAGATTAGTATAAGATGCTAAAAAAATACTTGGAACAGAATACTGTTTTTGAAAAAGAATTCAAAATTACAATTGTAACCTTTTTCATTCTTAAAGGTTGCCTCTTATATGAAAGGAAAGTGTACACTTCAAATTTTTTTTTTGTAAATTCTGGGTAACTATTGTTTAGCAACAGTTTTCTTTTAAAGCCACATCATAATGAAACAGGTAAAAGTAAATACACTTATATTTTAAAATAAACAATAGTTTATGAGTTCTCTGTATTGCTGCATAGAATCTACTGTCTCAGTTAATTTTCTAACATAAGAGAGGTGGTACGGATCGGTGTCAAATTATTCAAATTTGACACTCGCTGAGGTTGATGTAAAACGAGTGTAGTCTTTCAAATGCGCAGATCTCCTTTTAAATCCACAATTGTTCTCTTATTGTCTGATAAATTCAACAATAAGAAACGTTTTCACATTTGACAAATGTTGAACTACAAACTGACTTGTTTTGAAATACTTTTGAGTAATATTGATTCTTTGCAACAAAGAAATAATAATAATAAAATATTCATTATTACCAAAGCTTTCCTCCTTGTAAGATTAACATAACTGTTTTGCTCTATGCTTGTGTCACTAAAGCCAGGAATAATTAAGCTGAAAGGATCTGAATTGCAAATTTTGATGTGGCTGTAGATAGTGTCCAGTTATTTCTGTTCAAATAATAATAAAGTTATATTTTTTTTTTTTATAACTTCACCTAATATGAAATTGTATTCTAAAAATAAGGCTCGAAAGAAACCACTTAGTTCAAGCTCACAGAAAATAAAATTCAAAATTTTAGAAAAGATTTTTTTTTTTAAATCTCTTTGATAAAAACATTACCAAAACATTGTCAGTCAAAAAAAGTAATGCCTGTTCTTCAGTTATAACAGACTTAATAGTCTACGAGCACAAAGAATACTAAAACGAACAGAAAAGTCTCAGGATTCAAAATCCAGTCCTCAAAAGTTTCCTCCTTTCTCAAGTGGGACATTCCAACCTTAAATGAGAGTATGTATATCCACTTTTGTCTAAAGTTCTTCACTTTTTTTTTTTATTCATGTGAAACTTGCTTCTTTTTTTAACCCATTACCATTTGAGAACTACTGTCTTCTGTATGTTTCCTTCATGAGTCCAAACCCATTCTCCCAGTATCAAGTTAAACAGCATCAAGCCTAGTCAGTACCTAGATGGGTGACCACTTGGGAATACCAGGTGCTGCAAGATTGGATGTGCAGATGGTGTAATAGATGACTGCTCAGAATTAGAAATCAGAGTAGAGTTTCACTTAAGTGCAAATACCCTTCAACTCCCCCAGCTATGGGTTAATTAGTACTACCTGTATCAGAAGATCATTATCTCCAAAACATTCATACAATATAAAAATACTTTCTGACTTTAAATAATCTGTAAAAAGTTGATAAGTCATAAAAAATTCATAGGCCCAAATAGATGAAAATCAGAAGTTTTTAGGCAGTAAACGTCAATCCTTTATGTTAGAATTCTAAGACTTCCATTTGCATGGGACAGCCCCAAACTACAAACACTTCTATAACTCACCTGGAGGCTGTCACAGAGTTTTGCAATAGTGGTTCTTTTGTTCGGCTGTAAGAACAGCTTCAACATATTTGAATCTTATTCACAATAGCAACTGGCTTACCACTAAAATAAGTTTTTTCTTCTGCTATCAAAATGCCATTAACACTATTGATCTGCATATTGTTCTTACATCAAGTGTAGCCATTCCATAAAACATTTACTAACATCCTGTGAATATCTGCAGCATTTTTTCCTTCTAAAAAAAAAAAAAAAAAAAAAAAAAAAAATCTATGAGTGCTCTTTGCTTTCTACACGTGTTCAAAATTTGGCTAAATTTACTTGAAGATACATTTTAGAGTAAGGAGTAAAAACACTATGCATTTCTTGTGAACGCAGATTTGTTTTTGTTAAAGAAAAATATTCTATTCTGTAAAAATATATTTTATTTACTGAACATTTTAATATTTTTAAAAAAGGCTAAAACAATTTTATTTTTTTTTTTTGCTTGCAGCATGCTGAAATAATAGAGTTTTAAAAAATAGCAATCATTTTGTTAGGCCAAGAACTTTTTAGCATTCTCTTATAGTTCTAAAATATTTATTATTTAAAAATTTGTTTTTTGAAATTAAAAACTAAGACAATATATTTTATTGAAACTGACAATTTAATTTTCCAGTTAAAAAGTAATATGAATTGAAGAATTGCTTGAGTCTTTCTACATTATTTCAGTCACAAGTAGAAAAAAACTCAATTTTCTTTGCACAAATCTATACAAAGTTTGAGATATTCTAATATATTTGATTTCAATGCATTTTTTCTAAGTCCTTACCTTATTTGGTTTTAATTTGAATAGCTTTCAAAAGGAAATCATTTAGATGAGGTCAAACTTTTATATCTTATCCAACAAATTAATATCCCTCATTTTAACATGGTCTTTGCTATCATGCTTATTTGAACTCTTAGATAATGCCATCTTTTTTTTGTTAGTTACCATGAGAAATTGCTATATAGGAATAATGCTTTATTTTGAAAATATAATAATTTAAAATTATTAGGAAAACATAATAATTTAAAATTATTAGGAAAACAAAATTTTATATAAGCAAGGTAGTACTGCCACTTGTGCACAATGGCCTACATGAGAGGAGAGTGAAAAGAAAGAGCAACAAGTTACAGGAAGTGTTAGAATGTATAAGAGAAGGATGGAATAATGGTATGAAGAGGGTTATGTGAGAGTAGAGTGAAAATGAAGAACAAGGGTTGTTGGGGAATGGATAAGAGAAAGATGGGAGTCAAGGAGATAAGATATGGCAATTGATGTTGTAACTATCAGGGAAGCAAGTATATTGAAGGGAGTTCCATAGGCAGAAAGTGCAAGAAAAGAAGCTAGTACAGTAGAAGTGATGGTTACATTTGACTGTAAAAGGGTAGGGCCTAGTTGCTAGTCTGGTATTTCAAGTAAATTTGTGTAGAGAGGGCACCAGGAAACTAAGCTCATCAGAGAAGCTGTGGAAGAGACAGAGGGAAGCCATATTCCATCAAGGAGAAAGTGACTGCCAATCGAAATCAACTACATTACAGCTTCTCCTTTGATTTTTGTCAATAATCCCAAAATGAAAAGCAGGGACAAATAGTAGATTTGTATATGTGCAAAATGGATTCTGACAAAAAATGCTTTCTGAACAGACAGTGACCTGACCTTCCTAGAAGTAGATTTAGCTATTGATCCAATGTAGTCATTCCACTTGAGTTTGGCTAAGAGAGTGAAGCCAAGGAGGCTCAGTGTATTGCTTTTAGGGAGATCAGCAATGGGAGGTGCGAGAGATTGTCTATGGTGGTTAAAGGTTAGCTGCTTCGTTTTAAAAGCATTAAAATTTACAAGTCATTTCTTACCCCAGTCCACTACGGATTGGAGATCCTTTTCAAAATTAGCAGTGAAGCCTTGACAGATTTTTTATTGAGGTGAGAGTAAAAGGTGGTGTCATCAGTGTAAATGCCTATTTGGGATCCGATTACATCAGAGATTTTTTATGAAGATCAGAAAAAGCTTGGAATCTGGAACCATGCCTGTTCAATATGATCTTCATTATGCAATTTGATAAGAACAATTGGATTAAATCGAACAAGCATCCAGCTATACCATAGCCCTGTAACTTTCACAGAAGGCCAGCATGCCTTTTTATTTTTATATATATATATATATATATATATATATATATATCTTTGGCACTGGTTTCCCTCTCTCAGTCTATGGTGACATGTGTGGGTAGATTTTTTTTTTCTTTTTTTTTAAACTAAAGATAGTTCTATAAACCAAGGAAAAATGAACAATAGCACTGAGATAAAATATGGTCTTTTTAATCTCAAACTATTAGTGTCACTTTGGTAAAAATGTTCTGTTGGAATCCCATTCCATATTCAAATCCAAAACCGAAACAGTGAAAGATAACAAGTACTGCAAAATACATTGGTCACAAACATTTTATATCACCTTAAAGCAGTGGAAAAGATGCACTCATATTTTAGTGGTAATACACTAAACACAAGATGCACATAGGCATTATATAACAGCAAAGTTGTTAAAATCTTTTATAAAATACAGGTGATAAATCTTGTTTTGCGGTAGGAAAAAATCTGACATTTTATACTCAATATCTAATAATTACAAAACAAAAATGAATTTAACTATTTATTTACATTATAATTCTTGAATATCATTACAACTGTAAAAAAAAAAAAATAACATTAACTGATAAAGAAAAAGTGTATCCAGAAATCTGCAAGATGTGACTATTAAATAATGTAACTAAGCTTATATATAAGTAGAATCAAAGTACAAATTTGGGAACCATGTGATGTATGTTGCCAAACAAGCAAGCATAAACAAGGGAAAGTTTTGATCCACTCATCAGTCCACTGTTACACGTTTTTCTGATCTGTTGTAAAAATGATTGAAAAAAAAAAAAAATGTTATCTGTCAACTTTAAATTTTTGGTGAAATTATATAAAGTGTAAACAATCTCTTTTTTTATGCTAATTAAAGTTCGTGGGGAAGAATGTATGCATCTTCTTGCGACACTAACATTCCTTCAGACATGAAATTTTAACTGAAGATGAGGAACATTGTGGGTGGTCATATGCATCCAGAACCAGCAAGTGTTGCAAAATGATTGATAACTCAAATTCAGAAGGATTGCAGAAATAGTTTCCATTGAGAAAAGGATCACCAGGAAGATTTTACACAAAATCACATTCATCATCTTTGATGTTCTCTTAGCCTTCATAAATTTCTTGTGCAACTTGAATATATGAGCATGTGACTTGCATTCTGTTTCCTAAATCTCATTTTGCATACAAAATGTTTCTGTAACCGCTTTGTTCAGTTTCACCTAAAATTTCAAATTGATTCACTGTTTGAATTTTGAACTGACCATTTTTATGATATGTCAGTAAAACATGTTTACTTGAAACAATGTATAACAGTGAACTGAAGGTGCAAGCAGATTAGAACTATCAAGAATTTATGCTTGCTCATTGGTCACTATATATCTTATGTGGTTTATGCCAAAGTGCTTTGGTTTAACTTTAAAAAATCCAGTTATGTTAGTTAAATGACACATCTCAAACTTTGTACCTTCAAAAAGCCCTCCTGGAAAACTTTTTTTTTTATTATCATCTCTTGATATAATTAGTAACTGAAATAGCAATCATTTAAATACATTCATTTTTTTTTTTTTAATCAGGTACAATAATACTTATGAAGCCAAATATCTATGTATGAGATTTTGACAATTTTAATACTTTAAATCTTTGTCATTATGAATGTTTTCACTTCCTGCCACTTCACAAATTATCCTCATTTAAGTACTTGCTTGTTCAATACTTGAATTTGTCTTTTCATCACCTGTTACATTGTCTACACTTACATCTGCGAGGCTAATACTGCAATTTGCATAAGTTTCATATAATCTGGAATTGTTAATTTCATGTTCACTAGAAGTATTTGGCTCTTTGTATCGAAATTCAGTGACGAGAAAAAATGTGATCAAAAATAGCAGCATACATGCAGCTACAATCAGACCATTGATGAACTTTGACCTGTATTTGAGATACCAGAGTGTGACACCAACATTGATTCCAACAGCTGCCATGTCTAAAGTCTGGTTTTGCCACACAGCTAAACAATAATAGTCTCCAAAAGTATCCCACAATATTGACTTGATGGTCAAATTGGTTGCAGGATCACCAGAAATTTGAAAAGTGTCATCTAAATAGGAGGCCGTGACAAGTTTTCTTGAAGGTAGGATCCAGTAAATGCGTGGTAGAAATGAAGAGTTAAAGTAAATAGGACATGTAATATTGAATTCTTCTTTGTAAGGGACAATGTAGTTGAACCAAGATTCACACAGTTCTGGCAATAACAAATGCAGCAGGCAAAAGAAAGTCACTTGCAACTTCATTGCTGGAAATATATGACCTGAGTAAAAAAAAAAAAAAAAATTAATATTGATTCATAGCAATATCACTTTTTTTTTTTTTTTTCTCAAAAAGAAAAAAATAAAGTTTTCATTATCAAGCAAGGTGCCACAAAATAAAAACTTGAGCATCTAAATCAGTTAAGTTTTCAAGATTCTTGATATCATTTTTTAAAATCTGATTTTCTCATAAAATGGACTTTTTTTTCCTGCCTTTTTAATCTATTATCCTACTATAAACACAGTTTTTACTTTAATTTTAAACAGACAATTTCTTTTTTGCTTGTACTTATTTTTTTTGAAAGAAACTGATAGATTTTTTCCACAAATAGGATCAAAATTATGATTTTAGACAAATGATACAGCTTAACTCAATAACATCATTATAAACTGTGGCCAAGGCAACAAAATTAATCTGTTTAATTCTCAGTTTCAGCACAAAAAGTGCTGTAGATGTTATTGTGCAAAAATGTTCCTAGTACCATCATTTTTTAAAATGGCCTGAATATCCACTAGAAATCCATTTTTTCTTATGAAAGACACTGGAAATATTTGCAAATACCTAATATTATTAATGTTTTATCTTTAATTCATCTTATTTTTATTGAAACTAATTTAATTAAAGTACATTTCACATTGGATTTAGTATGATTTTATGAATGGGGCTAAAATACCATATATAACTAAAAAAAAGCTAGTATATTGCAGGCTATTACTATTGTAGTGAATTAAATCTTCCTTAGGTACCCCACAATAGTAGCCTTGTGTCAGATTATGCTTAATAAATAACAATTACTGTACATATAAAATTAATATAGATTAGTACATTTTTATGTGCAGGAAAGACGTGCGTACATTTTATCAATCAAAAACATACATTTTATAGTTACACCATTGTCCTTGTCTTTGATGTTGAAACATGATTAACAACAACAAAGATAGGGGTGGGCAATAAATTTGCTAAATAATAACTCCTTATCCCAGAAATTCAGAAACAAAAACCTTTTCAGATGAAAATTGGCTTTCTAGATAGAAACTTATAAACACGACAACAAAAGTTTGTCCTGAAGTCGTTAGAAAATAGATGAAGTTCAAAGATAATAAGGTTATATAATCTTGAATAAAATGTCTTTAACATAAGGAAATTATATCTTAAAGAGTGCATAGAATTTTAAGATGTGTACAAAATAATAATACATATAAATATTTGATACAGGATTTTTTGATTCAGCCTACTCCATACAACTGAACTTTTTTTTTTTTAATCGTATCACCCCGAGCAAGGCAGTAATGCCACTGATGTGCAGGGGGCTACATAAGTGTAAAAAGATTAATTAAAAGAGAGTGAAGAGGAAGACGAACCAGTTAGAAAGGAGCAATAGAAGGATGAGAACGCACCCCTATCTTTGTTGTTGTTAATCATGTTTCAACATCAAAGACAAGGACAATGGTGTAACTATAAAATGTATGTTTTTGATTGATAAAATGTACGCACATCTTTCCTGCACATAAAAATGTACTAATCTATATTAATTTTATATGTACAGTAATTGTTATTTATTAAGCATAATCAGTTTCAAGGGTGGAGAGAAAGGAAAGGATATACGGGGTGGGGAAAGAACTAGAGTTAAGTGGTTAATAGACACACAATATCAGTTTGAATGAATTTAAATCACAAAAATGCAAGGACGTAACCAACAAAATCTTGTCCACTTCACTGTTAAAATAATGTGAGAAAAACATTACTGTTGGACAGTTTATCTTCAATTTTGATCCCAAAGGACATTAAACCTACATGCTTTGTTAGTTTGATTTAACAAAATCAAACTAACAAAACATGTAGGTTTAATTTTTTTTTTACCTTTTTCCAATTTTTGTGCATGATGTCCTTGTTTGGATGAATTCTTGCTGCCTTCAAATGTATAAGTACAACTATATATATAAGTGTGTAAGAGAGGCATAATAATAGCATTGTTGTTTAAAAGTTTTTCCACTTATTTATTATATAAAAATATCATGCAGTAAATATGTCATAGAATTTTACTTGTTTAGTTGGGACATTTATAAAATCTTTGACATGAAGAAAATGCAGAGTAACAAAGTTTTTGATAATTTATAAGTATCTATATGTAGGACTTCACCAGAGAACCTATATACTTACATGACAAACAGAGAAGTACAATTTCCATACACTTCCTTAGAGTAATATCCATCGTTGACAATGGCCGTAGGACAACTAATCAACATTCCATTAACTACTGAATAATCATGGTTTTATGATTAACAAATTCTTGCAGACAACTTGATGATGTGAGAGTAGCATAGGGATAAAGAAAGTAATTATCTCCCTTTGACAGGAATCATTTACTGATATTTCAAAAGAACCCTCATGAGTGATGTGATAATACTTTGGAGTCAATGGTCAGTTGCTGTTAATATGTTCAGTCGTGTCATCAAGGCGAAGAAACAAACTAGATTCATCATTCCAAAACGTAAAGAAAATGTCACCAGAAGAGAAAAAAATGCCAATGTGACGAAATATGTGATCAGGGATAGTGAAACATTCGTTTAAATTTATTTGCTCAATGGTGTGTATATATATATATCTCACTCATGGAAAATAGTTGCAAACTTTGTATATAAAATTTGTTTGTTGATTAAAAACACCCATCTCCTTTTTCTTATTTCTGTACACCTGTTACAGTGATAGAATGAAGCATATTTTTATCACCTGTTGCTTTCTTATTATTTTGTGGAGGGGGTTCAGTCATTTTTAGGTAGGCTACTACAGATGTAAGCAGATGTAGCCCTTTTGTTTCTTGCCAATTTTCTACTCTATTTAGATCCTGGAATATTGTTGCCAGAATATTCATTGTCATGGTAAAAAAGAATGAAATATATATATATATATATATATATATATATATATATATAAAAAATGAAACTGCAAAATTCCTTAAATATTGCTGTCATTATTTTTTGCCATTATGGATCAATTATTTATTTATGTACATAAATGACAAGATTATTTATGCATGAATAAATTATGCAAATATTCACAGATATAAAAAGCAATGTGTGTGTTTACAATGCACAAATAATACATTCTAGAGAGTACAGATTCATGTGCAAATAGTATCCATCAGAACTGGTGGAATTATGTTAGTAATTTTATAATTAAGAGTGAACAATTTTACCATTAAACATTATATTTAAAACCATTACATGGTGTTTAGTGGTTAAAAATTATCTACTGTCCACTAGCACACCAGTCATCAATAGTTGAACACAGGTAAAAACAGGATTGTGAATGCTGATTTTAAAAGAAAAGTAGATTCTTCCTACTTAGAAGAAAATTGTGCAAGACAGTCTTCCTTATTTCTAATTTTCTCTACTATTTGGCTCTGAGTTAAACTAAACTGAGTGTTCAATTAATTTCTAATAGAAAAAGTTCAAAATTTCTTATATATATTTTTGGAGACAGCGTATGTACTAGATTTTAAAATGTATTATAACCTAATAGGAGAAGAAAATATTTATTTTTCATCATTTGCAAATTAAATTTTCATAAGTATATTTTAGTGTTTTTATTTGTCAGAATTTATCAAAACTAATCTAAAATTCACTTGTAAATAGTAAAAGCATTTTCCAACTTTTTCTTTAAGAATAACTTATGCTATATTGTTTGATTCTCTTCATTGTAAAAAAAAAAACTATTTATTCTTAGGGATTATTTTTCTATCATCTGTATTATTTTCCTGTTTTTGATATCTTGTTTTAAGTGATTAAATTCTGGTCATTTTAAAATATTAGTTCTTGAAAAAAAAATACATTGAATTAAAAAAAACAAAAACAAAATATTATTTAAGAAAAATAATTCTGCAGTGAAACATGATTAATTTGACAGGAGATATCTTCATGATATAATTAAATTTTCCTTTCAACTTTCTGATCATGGTAAATAATATTTTATATAAAATTAAATTCACTATGGTTTTAGATCAAATTTAGAGTTTGGTGCAATTGTTTAATGTATAAAGAAATGGCTTAAGGTCTTGTGATATAATTATTTTCTTTTATTGTGTATCAGCTGTAAAGCTTAAAGAGTGTTGGGTTATTAAAACACTTCATTATGCAAGAACTTAAAAACATTAAGAATGTTTATTACACTGTTATTACTAAAGCTTTCTTCATCCCAACTGGTTTACTTAAGAATTTCTATTTAGTTGTCTTTGCTGCTGGTAACAAGTTATATTAATTGATCATGACCCCCAAAGACTTAGTCAACAACTAGGAAATGTAATAAGGAAAATAATTTAAGACCATTGACCAATATTAGTAACTTCTGATTTAAAAAAAAAAAAAAAAAAAAAAAAAAGGGAGGAGGAAAATTACAATAACAATACATATAAAAGAATATCTACATGGAACACCCAATGATAAACAAATACAAAAAGACATTTTATAAATAGAAATGTGCGCAGCAGAAACACTTCCCATATAATAGTAAAACATTCATTAGATAAAGACACCATTACAACACTAATGTCTTACTATTGTGTTGGAGACATTTCTGACACAACTGGTATAATATTTAGAAAGTAAACAGTCAGTCAGTTAAGTGCCATACATGATACACACTTTGGGCAATCATGTCTCAAAAGAGACATAACTGACTGGGCAGAGGGTCATCCCTCAGTAGGTTGCCATTATTTTCTGTGGTAGACTGGTTGCCGATCAAGGCTATAGAACCCAATCTGCCCTGTTATTTAGCCCATAATTGAAGGGAAGAGATGGATTAATACCTTTCCCAAGGGTATTTGTGATTAAGTGAATGCAAGGAATTCAACTGTGCACAGTATTATCTCAAACTTTTTTTGAAAACATCAAAGAAAAAATGCTTACATCAAAGAAGCAGGGAATGTTTGTAAAATCAGGCAAGTCACAGGATTTTAAAAACATGTCACAGATTTATTCATTTTTGTTTTTTTTCATCCGTATTGACAATTTATTTTTTCCTATAAAGAAAAATTATGTTTATGATTTCAAAAAGCTTTACTGAAAAGAGAATTAGAAAAAAAAAATAGATGGTTACTAGAGAAAAAAAGAACTATCTTAGGTGACCATAATGTATTTATGTTTTTTATTTTGCATGTAATGAGATAAACAAATTGTAAAGGGAATTTATACATTTCTATTGTCTTGTGTGTCTATTATCTGGCCAGAATGACTTACCTTCTAAACAAATACAGAGATGTAGAATGAAAAAAAAAAAAGAAAATGTGTAGTTTCTGCTTCCTGGCTATTTTTTTTTTTTCAGTTCAGATAATTTTCTCCATATATTTTGGTGTCAATTCAGATGAGTCAATGTAAAAGGCTACGACTGGAAAGAACATTGAAGATAAGTAAATCTCTGTGAAGCAGTGACCACATGACTAATGGTCGTTTGCTTCTAAACAAACCAACACCTGAGAGGGAAAGAATGGGAGAGGCACAACCACAGGTGTTCCACAGGTAGAGTTAATTAGAGAATTTCATTATCAGGTAATAAAAACCTGAGAACAACAAACCAAGAGAGACAGGGATGGGAAAACAAAGACCAATGTAAGTTGGAATCAGAAGTAGGCCAAGATTACTTTATTTTTATTCTGTATTGTTTCTGACTGACATCAGCTACCTGACCTGTCCAAGTTGAATCAGTGAAAAATGAAAATCCAATCAAAATATACAAGAAACAAATAGAGATCAGTTACAAAGGAAAAAAAGTAAGGAGATAATATTTCTTAATTTGCTTTTGCATTATTAATAATTGGTTAAGAAGTTATCAGCTAGAGTATCAAGTGAATTCTTCAAAATGAAAACTTATCTAAAACATAATAAAGAATTGCTTTGTATGTTTATCTCAGTAAGATACAAAGACTTTGATGTGAAGCAGACAGTGAGGCTCAAATTCATTACAGCCTGCAAATTTTGCTTAGATTACTTCACATAAAATAATTCACATTGGGTGTTGGTAGTAATTAAACAGTTCTTAAAAATTTTGATTAAAAAAATCATATAGCTGTTTGTCACCATTTGATGCTACTTAAAGTTTAATGTTTTAATTTATGCCTGATGATTGCCTTTAAATAGAATCAAGTGGTAAAGAACTGCTAAAGAACATAATTCTTTTTTATATATACAGGATTTGATGATAAAAAATCTTATTTTAACAGATAAATTTACCAAAATTAAACAAAAATATCTTGAAATACTAAAGAGTAGGTTCATTCAATAAAATTGCCATTGGCTTCAATCATGGCCTCCAGACAATTTCAGAATTGCCTGCAACTCTTCTAGACTGTCTACTTGGTGAATGCTGCCATGATCCTTGCCTTCAGTAAATCTTTGGTGTTACAAATAGTTTTGCTAATCTCTCACTCAACTGTACCTCTGTCATATACAAATAAGGTGTTGCTACCAACATTTGAGTTTGGACATGGATCACCAGAGAACATTGCCGTCATCTTGCAGCCTTGGCCGAGATAAAACCCACTACACCCCTCCAGTATTCCCTGTGCATTTGGAACCCTGGTGCAATTTGTAGTGAAATTCATAATCTTGTCAAATAGCTGAATACTTGATGCTTCGCCAGGGCTACCAAGGGTGTTTTTATTGTGACACCAACACTAGATGGGTTGTCTCCAAGCCCCATCCCGTTTTTTAACCCATAACTGGAGGGGAGTGACTGATTAATACCTTTCCCAAGGGTACCAGTGCTGAAGTGAATGTAGGGTACTCAAATGGAATTCAAACTCAGCTCACTGATTTCTCCTTCCTAGCCAACATCCACTCCACAACGCACATCCGTCACTGAACACTTACAGCACCTGGTATTCCCAAGTGGTCACCCATCTAAGTACTGACCAGGCTCACGTTGCTTAACTTCGGTGATTGAATGAGAACCAGTGTATTCAATGTGATATGCCATAAGCCCAGAGAACCTTGTTTTGATGTCATATATGTATGGATACATAAGTATTCGAGAAAGAAAAGAAAAAGTTCTGACAGAATTAGAGTATAAGAATTTTGACAGGATGCTTACATTCATTTGACATTTAATGATCTTGATGAAAGGCATGAATCAAATTCCATTTCTACTTATTTTTCAAAATTCTTGCAATAATGATGGAAAAGAAATGAATAGTTTTGTAACACTATTTTTAGTATATGGGAAAATATAATATAATATTGTATGTGGAAATATATAAAACTATAATATTGCATGTGGAGAAACATGATACTATGTTAGTACGACGGAGTGAAAGAAATTATTACTAGCGATATTATTAATTCTGCAGATTATTGGAAATCACAATATGAGTTAAGTTGAAAACAATATTTGTTAAAGAATTTGTAAAATCTGAAAAACTAGCTGAAAATTGAAGAGAGTAAAAGGGATAAATATGAATTAAAACATTTGCGTGTGTGCAGATGCATTGTTTTTGCAGCTGTGGGCTGTGGATCAAGCAAGGTCATCATTAGCTGCCATTGTGTAACCAAAAAAAACACTGTTGAGAGTTTTGGGACTTTACAGTTGGTGGATGTGAAAAGTATAGGTAGTCAAAACACGACTGTCGAAAACTTTTGATGAGGTTAAAGAAGTATAACAATATTTTGGAACGACAATAATTAATTTTATTAATTAATTAATAACCATAAGAGGAAAATCTTCAAGTTGCTATTATAGATCATAAGAGAACATACTAAGAGAAATTTTCCTTATCCTCCGAATATGAGCAAAGGAAAACGGAGGTGATTAATTTTATTAACTAATTAATTGTAGCTGGAAAATCTTTATCTTTAAAAAGAAAGCAGGGACGAGAAATAACACCTGGTATTTCTCTATTATTGTAAACCTGGAAAGAAGAAGAAGAAGAAAAAAAGAAAAGAGAAATGGATTTGTTGTTTAATGTCAGAGTCTCGGCCACCCAAGAGAAGGCTAGCATGGTCATTCTAAACATAAAGGAAAGATAAATTTAATTGTTATTTTTTCTGGGTAAAGGAAAAGGAGATTTCATTTTGTGTTCATTGCTAGCATGAATTGTGAAAAGAATTAAGATAACACTGGTCCCGAATTGTGAAAAGAATTGAGATAAATGTTTTGATTCCAAGTCGAAGTAATTTAGAGAAAAGGTATTTTCACTGACATCAGATAACAAGGCATTCTTGTCAATTGAAAATATAAGGTGACTCAGAGAATGGATATTAAAAACAGGTGTGGAGAAATGATTATTTGGGTAACAATGTCAATGGACCCTTGTCAACTTGTTTTGGGCAAAGCCAGTTCAAAAAGGTTAATGCCTATTGTTTTAAGAAAAAAAAATCCCCGAAATTGTTTCATGAGAAAGAAAAATTTTGAAAAAGAAAATTCGGTTAAGTCCAGCCCAGAAAAGGGGTATGGGGAGGTGATGTCATAAGATTGAGAGAGATTCCATTGGTCATTTGAACAAGCCCCGAAAGGGGGAGACAACTAACAATTGACGTCATGGAAAGCAGATTAATCTCATTGGGTAAACCAGAGGCAACGAGTAGCAGCTAACCTCAGGATTTTATTGGTCGCCGAGATGGGGGATTAGACACCCAGTGACTGTCGGCCCCACACCATGGCATGGGCATAAATACAGGGTCCCGAGGGACTAAAATGAGTTGGCATGAAGAAGGTTCCGGAGTGCAGTCCAGCTGAGTTTGAGTTCCCATTGAAGTTCAGTTACCGGCTTAAAGATGTAACGACGAAGATAGGTGCCATGTTGTTGGGTGCCAACCACAGAGGCCTGATGCCGGCTAATTAAAGACAGACAAGAAGTGATTTTGCAGACAAAGTTTTTGAGTCGAAGTTTGAAGTTGAAGTGACAGAGATCGACAGAAGAGGCCTGATGCCGGCTAACTAGAGTTGAAGACAGAAGAGAATTTCCAGACAAAGTTTATGAGATTGACAACTGAATGCAGTCAAGGTTTTAAGTTGCAGTTGAAATCGGGGTTTGAAGTCGAAGTTGGAATTGCAGAGATCAACAAAGTTGTTACAGCTCGAGTGGCAGAGAGTTCAATTTCCCGGTCCAGAAATGTAATGACCAAAGACAGTTCCCAATCGAAGAAGTAAAGAGGCAGAGAGATGATTGCTATGCTATTGGGTACCGACCGTAGAGAAGCCTGTCGCCAATCAACCAACCAGAGTTAAGAGACAGACAAGAGAATTTGCAGACAAGTCTGAAAGTGCTAACTGAAAGAGAATAACCCAGCACTTCGGCAATTTCCGTAACATTCCGGAAAACAAGCAACACGTTCACTAGACTTATAACAAACTTAGACTTCTGTTGGAGCAGCGAGCTTATTTCTCGTTATTGCTTAGGAGAACAATTTGATTTACCTAAGAAATGTCCGTTCTGCTACCAGTTGATAGAAGCAGGGATGGGAAATTATTCAAGAGACTATTGTGTATAATCTGTATATAAAGACGTTATTTTACAACACTTTTCAGCCGTTGGTCCACTTATTTTCCTTGATGCTATATTTCTTTCTTTTATTACTTAATTGTGTGCATGCTTCCCGGTTTGGTTTAGCTCGGCAGAGAGACAGCTAGTGAAAAACTCATGTGACTACCTTGTGATTAATCAACACAACGTGGGACAAGGGAGAAAACCATGACAGAGTCAATCTACGACCAGCTGACTGGATCGAAACCAACAGCGACCAGCCGGGTAGTGGCATAGAAGGTCAGATCTTTGATTTCTGAATTGCTGGGAAAAGATTTGAAAATTTGAAAAAAATGATGTAATCAGGAAGAAGAAGAAAAGAAATTATGTCAATAGAAATATTGCTATTTCATTGATTAGACCAAGGGAATAAAATCACTCTGCCTCATGATACAAGCTGGGAGTAATCTCATTGGTTAAAGATTTGATTTGCACCCAGTGTCTGTCATTTCTCCCAATAAGAGAATTTGGGACACGCATAAAAACCAGAGCTGAGAAGGCCAAAATCAGTTGGAGTTGGAGCTGAGCCTTGGGACCAGTCAAGATGTAACGACTGAGGGAAAAGTGGTCCCAACTGGGAGCCATGACCGAAAAGATTGATCACTTCCCATAGAGCTCCTGGCTGAAGATGTAAAGAAATGTAGAGAAGCCTGCCACCAACTGAATTAAAAGAGTTAAAGTTGAATAATGCGCCTCCAATAGAGTCCTGGCTGAAGATGTATGGAAACAGAAAGAGCTGAGAAAGAGTTAAACTTAAAGTTGTTGCTGCCGCGTTGGGCTAAGGCAGACAAGATGAATTTACCGCAGTCATCACAAAGACCCATCTTCAGATGTTTCTGTAAGGCTTTGGTGAAAAGCCCTGATAAGACTTTTTGAACCATTAAAACTTGAAAAAAAAAAAAAAGAAAAGAAAACTTGAAATCTTAGATTGGAGTGAACAAACATTAATCTCAAACTAAAACTTTCGCTCCATTGTAAGAATAGGAATTTCACGACTGTTATATTCTATTTCTGTTGGCTGTTTGAGTTTTTGTATATAAATCTGCTCTGAAACGCTCGTCATAGTTTAGTAAACCACTCTCTATTATTTACTTTACCTGTACAGAAAAATCATTCTCTATTAATTATTTTATCTGTAAAGAAAAAGGAAAAACGTTACTTTCACAGTTGACCTTGACAGGGCCCAATAATAAAAAGATGAAGGAAAGAAAGAGTACAGCAGGTATTTGAGAACAGATGTTTAACAGGCCATGACTGGAAGATAACATTCTAATGCAGGGGTTTTCAAACTTTTTGACTCATGGGCCCCTTTATATTTCAAGTTTTAGTTTAGACCCTAGAATATATTCCACATCATACTTTCTTAATTTGTGTTTTTTTTTTCATCATGAGGTTCCTGTTTTAAAAATTTATCCATGGTTGACACTCGCACCCTGAAAAAAAAAAAAAAAAAGTAAATTTGAACATCAAGCTCTTGCATGTGTAAAATAATTTTTTTTTGTATAAATAACGTTGACATGTAATGGGCAATATTGCAAGCTTTTGTCATTTGATAACATTAATAAGTAAAAATAAATATCCAGACATTGAAAATTTATACTTTGAATTTCACATGATGAGTTAATCCACAGACCCCCTATCTTATCCTTGCGAACCCCCTGTGGTCTGCAGACCACAGTTTGAAAACCCCTGTTCTAATGTATTGTTATACAGCATGCACGAAACTTAAAGAGGAAAGAAAATGTGAGAGAGCGAAATAAAGGGATGGTGAGTAAGAGCGAAAGAGAAAGAAATAATGGAATGGTGAGAGAGAAAGAGAGACAACAGTGTAGTGAGAGAAAAAACAGTATGATAAGAGAGAGGGACAGAAAACTATAACAGTATGGTGAGAGAGAGAGCTATAACGAGATGGTGGGGGAGAGAAATATGGTGAGCAAGAGAGAGAAAATGAACAAAAGAAAGAGAGAGCAAAAAAAGGCAAGGAAAAAGAAAATAAAAGTGAAGAATTGTTTTGTCAATAGTAAGAAAGTAAGTCAAATGTTACTGACAAAATAAGGCTATTTATTTATAATGTAAATGCATTGCTAATGATTTTACTATAAAATTGCATTTAAAATCAGAAAAAAAGATTAAGTAGTCAGGAATTAAGGCTAGAATTACTGACAGAATAAGAAGTGTCTATAACTTTCTATAATATATTTTTCAAAATATAAAATGATCCACTGATTTAAATTTATCATTATTTCTATCAAACAAAATATGGTACTGACATAGAACACACAAATTCTGATGTAAAACGTACCTCGGCTGAAAAAATACCAAAAGTCCTGTTATATGCAAGTAGCTAAGTGAATCAGACAAATGCAATAAGACCCAAATATTTTTGAAAAAATGACTTCTAATCAGTAAAAGATGGATCTTTATTAAAAAGAAAGCTCGTTACTATGCTACTAGATTGTTATACCTATGAAATTTCTTATTGTGCCAATAAACTTGGCTTTTTCATTTTAAAATATTCACTGCAGCTACTCTTTCAATAAAACAAAGAGAAATATCTAAATTTGTAGTAATTTTCAATAAAAAAGAAAAATAATTTGTATTCCTTTAAGCAAGTTTTAAACAAAGCATCATACACCCATAACTATTTTTCATAGACTATTGCTTTAGCATCTTGCTAAACAAAAACAAATCTTGACTGAATAATATTAATAACAGTTAAATTGTTTTAAATTAAAAAGCAAACTAAGTCTGTAAACTATATTATGGTTAAAAGGAAATAATTAATGAGATCAAATATTTTAAACAATTGTCTCCCTTGAATTATTAGTTAGACATTTGATGACAATTAAGCATTATTTTTCAATACAATCTTTTCAAAATACAAAGAAAGAAATGAATTTAAATAAGAGGTTCAGCACAATTATTTCAGTTTTATTATATTTAGTTCAGCTGAAACTAGTACTGAAATGTTATTAGTGTCAGTAACACTTAAACAATTTTTTTAATCAATTCACTCCAAGTGATGACACCACTACTGTCTAGAGTAATGGTGTCATCAAGAGTCTACTGGAAGTGAAAAAGGAAAAGACTTTGAAGACACAGGAAACCTAATCCTAAACAATTGGTAAACCTCTGCTGTTTAAAAGACCTGGTAATTCAGTAAAACTTTAAAAGAAAAAAGTGAATGAGAAGGAAAAGAAAGAAAATTATATAAAATTGTAAAATAAAATGGAAAAACCTTGAGTAAATTAAAACTATTTTTTTTAATGCTGATCTTGACAAACAACCTTAGTACCTTTCTTTAGATTACATTTTATTTTCATAGTAAAATGAAATTAATTTTAGTTATATAGAAACTTTTATCTGAATCAAGATCAAGTTATTTACTTTTAATGGTTTTTGTTGCAGCCTATTATTTTTATGACAAATTCTGCTTATGTCTGTTTTATTGTAGTTTTTACTAAAATAAAACAGGGAAACCAGTAGAATTACATTAAAACTTAAATTTATTTAAATATTAAAAATAAAACAAATGTTAATAAGTTATCTTCCCAATGCTCATACAAGGGTCTCATGCTCCTCTCCCATCCTATTAAATCTCAATTTTCATTATATATATATACACACACACACACACACACATACAATATATACACATGCACAATACAAATTTTATTGTAACCTAATTTTGTACAATATAATATGCAATATAGGAATATAGGTGATCAATTCAGCTAGAAAAATTGAAAATAAATACAACAGATCTAAATACAAATTAGTGAGGTCCTAATAGATCATACCATCTGAAATAAAGCAACAATGTTTTGCGGCAATTTTTAACGTGAATTTTTTCTTAAAAATTTGAATAATTTAACATCAAACATTGTGAATAAAAATAAAAAATTTTATGTAGTGGTTTTCAAGATTTAGCATGAGCAATATAAGTTCATAGATTTGAATAAAAAAAAAAACTAATATCCTGAAAATTTTTCATCCTTTAATTAGTCAGTTGTGCTTACTTTAATTTGTAACATACGTAGAAAAAATGCAAATGCTAAAGTAGCTAGGGTCACGAAACATTGCCTGGGATCGTCAATCAGGTTTGCATCCCCCCACACACGCTGGGAAATAGAACTTGCCAGCTTCCTATCAGTTACATAACCAAATAAAATTCTTTTTTTACTAAATTCATGTTTTTAAGAGTAAATTTATTTAATCTTTATCTCTATTTTTTTTTAACAAAGCAAGTTACAAACACAAACGAAATAATTGAAGATTTTTCTTAGATTTAGCCAAAATCTCAGTAGTTGTTTAAAGTCAGTTAAAGTGTAAATACGTGATAGACGCTTGGGCTTGGGCGATCAGGTCTCAGTTATGACTGATTGAACAGAAAATTTTCCCGAAGTAGGTTGCCATTACGTTCTGCGGGAGATTGGTTCCCAACCAAGGTTAGAACCAACCTGTGCTGTTATTTATGATTTAACTCATATCTGAAGGGAGAAGTGTCAGATTAATCCCTTTCTCGAGAGTATTCGCACGTAAGTAAATGCAACGATTTCGACTGGAATTCGAACTCGGCTCTCCGAGGTTTCGTTTCGAGCCGATGCACACTGCAACACAACGCACATATTGACTATAAATTAGAAAAAAAAACATTTCAATTCAGGCGATATAATTCTGTTCTAAGGGAAATAACCCAGCAACTATTTTTTGTTGTTGTTTTTACTTCCCTTAACTGACACATGAATCAGTGCGAATCAAACTCATTACTCAGTGAAAATAATTCGTGAGACTAACTTGCTAAGAAGTATTCCATGACAACTAAATTGGTTCAGAATTACAACTAAAAATTATTTCATTCAAGTAAAAGTAAGTTTTTCCTTGCTCAAAGCAAAGGCAAGTAAAATGTCTGGAATGGAACCAGGAATGTTAAACCTTGTTTTAATGATTTCCCATAAAGTTACACAAGCAAATTATTCATTCTCACATTGTTTCACTACAACATAATGTGCATACAATTCAACAATTTGACATTTAGTATTAAAACTGAGTAGATACATATGCAATTAACATTAAAAATACTCACATTTGTAATCTTTAGCTAAAACAAAATTAATACTTGGTGAGTTTTATATTAGAACACAGTTGATAGTATTATTATATCCCAATTTTATCAAGTAGGTCAGAGAGAGTATTTTAGCATTACATTGTGTGTGGGTGCATATTCATACATAACACACACACACGCACATATATATATATATATATATATGTGTGTGTGTGTGTTAATTTTATTGGCAGCAAGAAAAATCAGAACTCAGATTAAGCACAACCAACCCCAAAGACCCCAACACACACAATAAAATTTGTCCTTCCCAGCTCTAACTTTTTATATAGAAATGAATTTAGGGAATTCCTTTATTGCCTTTTTGGGGGGGGATTTCTTGTAAATAGCTAAAATAACTTAAAATTTAATTTTCCTTAAATCTATAACACAGAAAAATTTACAGACTATAGAAAAAGCTGTATTAAACATTAACAAAATTGATAATTTTATTCTAAGCTTAACAATTTCATGGTCTTTTTAAAAAGTATAACATTGACTAAAAAAAAAAAAATGTTATTTTTTTTAAGCAAATATCACAAGCTTTTCGAGTTGGATTTTTGTTTTATACTTAAAAAACAAACGGAATCAGAATGAAGTCGGTGCTGTGAATAATATTGTTAGGGGAGGCAACTCTCCCCTAACGATTTATTGACTTCACAAAAAAAAAAAGGGGGTAAGTAAGAACAACATGGCTGCTGGACAATACACCATGTGTAGACAATTTGTTATCCCACCCAATTCTGCTGTATCCTGGTCAGTGAGAATAAAAAAAGAATGAATACTGCGTTTCAAAATATATTTAACTGTGTTTGTTATATCTTGTGGTTCCTAATATTTGCAGTTACACCAAATATGTCACATTTAAATACAATGCTTTTTTTAACAGTATAATTTTGATCTAAAAGATTTGAGTTTTGAAAGTTAAAAGGATAGTGCAAACTATCAATTAAGGGGATGATTTGAAGTCTGTCAAAGTAAAAGTGATTCAAATAATTTAAGAGTTAATTGGAGGTGGTGGGAATGCAACTGAGGACTGCTTGAATTGAATCTCAATCCAGACATATGAAGACCTTTATAATGTCCAATATGAATTCATTTGTTTTTCTTTTTTAACATCATTCATCACTTATGATATACAATAATTGACTGCATAGAAGTGAAAACTTGAAACCAAATTATCACTACTGGAAAGTTTTTGGATACATCACAGCTTTTCTTTAATTAATGTACATTGTAGTTCATTATTTATTTTGATGAGCAGAAAAATTGGATCAATGTTGCTGTTGTGCCATGCCCAACCACAAGGTACAAAAATAATGTTCATAAAAGAAAATGGCAAATATTCAGTCATTTTATCAAACAAGATTTTTTTTATTTTGTCATGATCAAACTGAAGGATAATGTCAAACAACTGATTTTTTTAAATGAAAAATGATTTCAAAAGGCTACCAAAGTGAAATAAATGTGTAGAGTTCAAGGAGAAATATTTTAATGGAACAAATTTTTCTATAAATTTAAAAAAAAAATCAATCAATATTTTCGTATGGAAAAAAAAAAGAGAAAAGAGAAAGAATATTATGTTTACAAAATTTAAATAGTTATATCAAAATTCCACTTACCATAAAACAATAAAGGAGCTGGTAAAACTTCAACATTGAAAAGGAAAAATAAATAAACAGTTGCGTCGCTTCTCCATGAAATTAAGTGCAAATTTTATAGGATATGCCTTGAAAAACCTGATACCAATAAAATATTTATAAAATTTAACGGCCTCTGAACAATTTTCTCAGAAAAACTTTTTTTAAATTATGAATTACCTGCATAACTTAAATATGAGTGTTTAACTTGATAGCTGTCTTTTAATGTCATTTTTCCAGAATGTGTTGAGAATATTTTTTACTGCATTTATGGGGGGGGGGGGGGGAGGAGTTAAAAATTGCTAAAAAAATTTGAACCAATTTAAAAATGAAGTCATGAATAACAAAACAGATTTAATTTGGAGCAATATAAACATCATGAACTTTTAAAAATTACAATGATTGTAGAAATAGGAAGAGATGTAATGAAAACTAATTTGATGTGATATAGACCCATGGTGGCCAACTGGAATGTTTAGAGAATAAAGAAAATGAAGATGGACTGTGTTGTTATTGTTGCGTCTAATCATCAGCAATATGTTGTCACACATTTACTTACATATTACCTTGTCTAATCTCTCCATGTTATCAACTGATTTTATTTTGCAAAAACTACCAAAAAATTGGATTGAGGAATTAATTGTCTGTATTTCACAGTAAAGATATTAAAGAAGAATTATAAAATCAGAAAGAAATGTCGTGACTGAACAATACCGTGGAACCTCACTAATCTAGAAATGTGAAATTATTTTGGATAAATGAACCAATGAAAAAAATATAACTATATAATTCGCATCCATTTATATATAAGTAAAATCTTAATGAAGTTTATTTATGTTAATCTAGCAACACAAGTTTTATTCACTGTTATACAAAAAGTTAGTAATGTTCAAACTGATGGTCTTGATGATTGGTTCATTAAAGACAAAGTATATTTTTACAACAAAGAAATTAAAAATGTTGCTGTAGAATTAAAGAAATAAAAATACATTTAGGATCAAAGGTCTAAAATCAAAATAGACAGATCATCTGATCCTGGTAAAAATTCAAAATGACTTAGCTAAGATGCATGAGGAGACCAACTAGATTATCAAAAATGAAAATAATTGAGTAGTTTTTCCGCACCATATTGACATAGGTAAAACTGTTTTATCTGAAAATATTTTAACTGATTATTCAATGGTAGAAAGTTCAAAAACAAAACAGGTAGGCAGTTTTGAATTGTTATGCAGTCATAAGCTGATTTCTTGAATTACTACAAATAGAATAAACCAAGCAGTGAACAAGAATTATGCATTGAAATACAAAAGAAAAGAATGAAACGTAAAACTATATTAAAAGACAAACACATTATCATAAAAAAGAAAATCTAAATTGCTTTCAACCACTTTTATTACCACGTACATTAGCTGGTTGGTATGTTGTGTTGCTTGTGGTATGATCAGGGTTCAAAAGTCAAATAACAGTGACAACATCATCAAGAAAAAGTTCTCAGGAAAACTGTTTCGTTTTGTTTCAAACTTTTCTTCAGGTCAGAGCTCTTTGCAGTCCAATTAAGAAGAAATGTCAACTCAGAACAGTGAGACATCCTCTTCAGTTTCAGTGCCAACAGATTCTTGGTATCAAATTTTAAACATTTTTTTTTCTTTCTTGTTTGAACTTTTCTGCTGATTTTGACTAGCATCAATTTTTTGTAAGAATATAGCTCAGGAGAGAGAGAGAGAGAGAAAGAAAAAGAAAGTGAAGGTTCTATGAAATAAGAAGCATGATAATTGAACATAATGCAGTTTTGGAACAAGTTTATCTGGGGGGAAGGAGAATGAGTTTTCCCTTAGGGCTAAAGCCTCTTCATAAAAATGCTCAGGTTTGAATGTTGGTAGGATGTTGGATTCTGCACGAGAAAAACAAGCTTTTACAATGCAATTGGGTTTTTATTTTCTTAAATATAAACGTTTTAACAAACCATAACAAAGAAATTCATAACAATTGTTTGCTACGTTGTACAGAGTCCGGAGGATGATACATTCAGTCATGTCCATGTTGGCACAAACACTGGCAGATAGAAGCAAAATATTTTTGCTAAAGATTCTTCCCACACTGTTCTACTTTATAAATATCATTCTAGGATTCTACAATGGAATTCAGAGATATTTAATCTGAAGAGAGCCAACCCAGCAATGGAAAGTACATTACCAACTTAGTTGACTGTTCTTTACAGGTGAGGATTGAACCAAACAGAGCCCCTGGCGTTTTGCCAAACTCCTTCTTCAAAATGGCAGCAGCAGCAGTAGTAGTAGTATTTAGAGCAGCAGTCAGATCAAAGTATACTGCTAACACTCGTTGCTGAAAAAAGTTCCAGGAAAATAACAGTATGGGGGAGGGATGATTTTAAAGTTGAGGATGAAGACTTTTTCTCACACTGCTGCTGAGTTGTTCATAGTCAATGTCTTCTTTTGTTGAGTATTTTATTTTGTCAATTTACTAGTAAGTTTTGATCAGGTAAGTGTGTCGTTGAAGAAGGGTTCCTAAGATTGGAAAAGGTTAAATGTACATCTCAAACGATACATGATGGTTGTGATTTCAGATTTTAAACAGAAAGAGATTATCTTTTTCTACCCAGTTTGTATCGCAGGAAAAGGGAGAGTTATAAAGTAGCTTTTTGTTATTGATGAGGGAAAAAAAATCGTTTCGTAGAATTATCTCCCTTGAGAAGAAACTTGCATTCAAATTTTGTGCCAGATTTTTGTCCAATATTTGGTGGTTACTAAGGGACATACTCTCAAGTTTAACTTACTAAGAAAACTAGCATCAGTACAAAATATTCTTATAGCAACTAATATAGAGAAAAATTTTCTCTCCGAATCGCAAGTAACAATTATATTTATTTTTAATTTTACAACATTTTGCTATAACAATCTTCATTATCTGATAAAATTCTTAAAACTTGTTTTTTTTTTAAGTTCAGACAAAAAAAAAAAATCTTAAAAATTTTCAGACTTATCAGTCATTTTATGCATTACTATAAGAGCTAAGTGAGATCAAACCTTTGTTTAGTTTTTCAACAATGTGCTTTTTTATCACTAATTTAAAATTTCAAACTGGTTCTAAAGATTGATAAAAAAAATTAGCTTAATTCGATTGTTTAGTTTGTATATAATTTAAAAAAAATCCCAAGAATGTTATCAGGTATAATAAAAAAAAAAATACATGGCTTTATAACCATGTGGAAAATATTTTAATGGGCTTAGGTATGCGTATATACAAAAAAAAAAAAAAAAAAAAAGGGTAGGAGTATGAAATGGATTTAAAGGAATTAGAAGGAATGATGATTATTTGCAGAAAGTTTGAAGAACCATGAATCTGCAAATGAAATATGTAGTACTTTACAGAGAATTGACACAGAACCAACTTGTAGCTGCTTTTTGTTTTAGATACAGGAAACCTTGAAAACACCAAGTAAATATATAACTTTTTCTGGTTTATGTGGACTGCATTTTCATCTATCCTGTCCTTTTTAATGCTATACATAAATTGCCAATCAGCTCCAGGCACTAGAATTCCTTTATATATATATATATATATATATATATATATATATACACACACACAGACATGCTATATTAGGATATGAATTAGTGAGACAGTAAATGACTTATCTACTATCTTACTACAACCATAAAAATGGTAAAGCCTCTTCTTTAATTTGAGAGAATATTGGAAAAGAAAACATCAGAAAATGATAACTTGCACAACACACTTGATTTCTAATTTTCATTCTTTCCTATTTTAAGTAAATAATGAGAATAATAAACTAGAAAATGTTACCCCAAAGAACAGTAAGTGATTACAATTCTTTGTGTGAAAAAATACAATGATATACAATTATTTTAATGAATGATTCAAGATATTCATATCAAATTACCAATTACTTAAATATTATCCCAGATGACTATAAATATTATTTAGAATAATGATACTGAAACAAGTTGAAATTAAAAGAATAGCCTTGATGGGCAGCACAGTACATCAGCATATTCTCTTATTTTACTTTTTTGATGAAAATGGTGCTACAGATTTCTTTCACTGATTGGTTAAAAATAAATATCCAATCAACACACATACAAGAACTCAGGACTATTAATATATTTTTTTTTATTCTTTTAAACCCTTGCATCCATATTTATAACATATCACCAGCACCTTTTACACATTCATGTTTTTTTGCAACAAATTTTTGTTGTACAAAATGTACAAATGCACCTTCAGGTAAACTTGATTGCTAAATAAAGTTTACAAACTGTTCAAGATTTTCTCATTTAACTTTGAATTAGGAAAATTAAATAATTTTCTTCAATATGCTGAATTTTTCCAGGAAAGAGAATGCAAATCCTGATTTCTATCTTATTGCTACAAACAAGCATAGTCTAATATTTTAGAACTTATTATAGAAAAAGAAAAGATAAACACCTAACAATATTTGTTTCTGAATGGTAAGTTGAACTAGTCTGAAAATAAGAGTAGGTAACTGGGGGAATGATGGAGTGATGTTACAGAGGCTAAGTTTTTTTTTTTTTTTGTTAATCACAGTAAAAGTGGAGAACAATTTGGCAAATCAGATAGACATATTTCGACTGTATGGAGAGAGGATAACGAGGAAGACTGGAGTCTTAGGAAAAAGAAAAAATGTTGCTGGCCTGATTTAGAAAGTGAGAATAAAAGGAAAATGGAATGAATACAGCAGCAACAAAAATTGAAAGCCAGATGCAGTGACTAAGCAAACTGCTTTGCATCATCCCAATCAAAGGAGACCAGACCAATTACACCCCCCCACACACACACCAGAATTAAGATTCTTTTTTTTACTTCAATAAAAAGCAAAAAATAATAATTTCCTGAATTTTCTTTTCCTTAATTTCATGAGAATAAACTAAAATTTTTGCTTTCTAGAACAAGACACACAGACAATAAAAAAGAAAAAAAAATTGATACTTGTGCCAAAATGTTTTAGCATTCTCAAGTTACAACCTTGAGTGTCAGATGCAAAAATCATTTCAAGTTTCTTTTTAACATCTGTATAAGTTTAAGAATTAAAAACTGATTGTGTTAGCCTTTTGCATTGCCAACAGATAGCAATAGTCAGAATAACCAACTATGCTAAATAGAATTGAAACTTAAAATTTGCATAGTTACATCATTTAGTCATTTACTAACTCTAACATCTCCAAGGATATTGTAAGATTACAAGTTTTGATTGTAGTCTTTTCAAGTTGTATATCAAAGTATTAGCTATGAAACAATTGTCAAGCATGAAACTGTCAAGTTTCATCTGATGTATGTCATAGCTTTTCTATTCACCTAAAAAGAGACAAAATATTCTAACAGGTTAGAAATGAAAAGAAAATCTGTTCTACTTTGGACATATAAAATGAAATGTTAGCTGATCAGACCATAAGTGTTATACCGTCTGAGGACTGAGGCCAGTGCATAGTTTGACCAAAAATGGTGACAACAGTCAAGATACAGACAAAGATCAGATTTCAGAGATCAAATGGGAAGAGTTGAAAATGAAAGATCTTCAAAATGAAAATCTTTTTCGATAACAAACATAAAAGCACACTTCCTGCCTGCCTGGATTGACTCTGACCTTTGATCATAAAATAACAAAATGTATCAGCCTAATTTTGGCTATAATAAAACAGATGGTCATTTATCTCCAGTGATTAAATGGCAATAAGCAAAATAAATTATTGAGAGAGGAAGAGAGAGAGAGAGAAATTAAACTAATGTTAGCAAGGACAACCAAAGATATGTTTATGTAATGGGAATTTTCTTCTTGTTGCCTAGTCATAGCTTTGTATTAATGGCAGGAAAAATTAGGGAAGATAATGGCAATACGTTGGTGAATAAAATGAAAAGAGGGAGGAAATTTACGTGTTTTAAATCACCAGCTTTATAGACAACAAAAATGCTAGAAGGTTGGGGTTTTCTGAGAGCTTTGTTTTGTAGTTTCATCTACGTCAGTCAAGGAACAGAATATCTTGACTTTTTTGATGATATTGACACCATCTGTATCTGATGACAATGTAACTATATTTGTATCTGTATGGATCTATGTGTTTGTATCTGTTTGTTTGTGATAATTGTCATTTGAATGTAAATTGTGATATGTGAAGAGAAATGAAGAATAAATAATCAAGCAGACAATTCTCCTCAGAAACATTTTTTTTTCTTTTAAATTCGTTTTCATTTTTAGGCAATTGTAGTCATGAAATATCACATCAGTTCCTTTTTCTTTCAACATGTAACCCAAACCCAGCCAATACCCAGTGACAGCATCCAATGGTCAGCAATATTCAGAGGTGGAGAAAGACAGAGACCAGAGATGTCCACCCTGAAGACTTAGGAAAGCTGAGTTTATGGGGTAGAAGATAAGGAACAGGGTCAAAAAATTTAAATAGAGACTGTGTTCACACAAGCCAGGGTGGTGGTAATGGTCATTCTGGTTTCACTGACTGGTGCATTATCAATACCACCAATTGGTTCCATTTGTTCCTGCTGCTCACTGGTGGTTATTGTGGTGGTGGTGGTGTTGCTGAAAGTAAGGGTCAGGCTAACTGTGGCCACACAAGCACTTTACAATGTAGTAAGGTCCACAAGCTCATAGTTTGTACTAATCAGCCAAAGATCACCATTTCTAGCATTGTACCAACAGCACGGGCGTCAGGTGGTCAAAATAGCATACTTTGACGTCTTCGGTTCCCTGAAACAAAACGAAGAGAAGTTAGAATTAAAATTAAACTATAAGGTGTATTATTTGTTAATTAAACATATAATTCTTTTTTTTTCAAACTACAAACCTGAAGTTGCTACTGAGGAAGAACGAATGCCAGG
This sequence comes from Ascarosepion bandense, assembly GCA_037127315.1. Lineage (NCBI taxonomy): Eukaryota > Metazoa > Mollusca > Cephalopoda > Sepiida > Sepiidae > Ascarosepion > Ascarosepion bandense. The sequence continues at coordinate 707,844 of JBBBDQ010000264.1, forward strand.
ATCCCTGTGTAGAACAATGCCTGGAACCGCAAATATTGATGTGGCTGGAAATTAGAAAAAGATTAAAAAATTAACATACAAAGAAATTGATAAGGTAAAAAAAAAATCTTTCTTTTAAATTTTTTTTATTTGTACAAACCTTTAAAAATTAATTTAGTACTATGAGCCAACTTTTGAATTAAAACTTTCTGTAGCTATTTCATATGAACTTTTTGATCCAAAATAAAATTTTAATATTGTTGAGAGTGCTAAATGATGTGAAGAGTATTTACGGTTCTTTCATAACCATGTGACATGTGCAAAGTAATTTTTAATGCTCTACAAACAAGGATAATTTCACAATTATTCAACAATGTAAATGAGAACCATTTTGTAAGTGAAGAAAATTAAAATTTGTGAATAATTAAATAAAAGGCATCATTGTTTATCAATTAAAATAGATGTCAGTTTCTTAACTTCTCATTGATTACATTGTTGTTATCATAATAATTAATTCCATTATTTATTAATGGACTAATATTGTCAATTGTGCTTTTCACAAAAAATAACTTGAGGAAATGTTTTGGTAGCTATCTCTTATAGAGAAAACATCTTTTAACAGAAACAGCATAAAACCAATCGTATATGATGGTTTTTGTCAGAGTGCATCAACCTACTATTCTGGCATAAAACAAAAAAAACCCTTAGTTATTTCCATTAGCTCATTACTTAACAGTTGTGCATATTAACATTTCTGACAGTTTTATTTAATAATGTTTCAAAGGTGAGTAAAGATAAAAATATTAAAATACTTTCAAAAAATAAGCTTTTCAAAAATAAATCAACCCATTAAATGCCCACCAGAAAATAAAAATATGATATCAATTATAGGTTTCTACCTATAACCCATTCAAACCCATTGTCCTCACAACAAAAATGCAATATTAGGTTTAAATAAATTTTTGAGCAAATTTTTTTCACACAATTTCAAAGTTTAAAAAAAAAGATTTAAATAATATTTTAATTTTTATTTTCTTCATTTTTAACTGAAGCTTCAAGAAAAATTTCAACTGACAATTTCTCCAAGAATTAAAGTAAATATTTTTAACAACTATTTTATAGAGATATCATAAAATTAAATGTTTAGTGAAGAAATTGATGTCAACTCTGTTTTGGGATGTAAAAGGTGTTCTAAAAGAATGGCTCTAGCAATATGAGTGGGATATTTTACCATATCCATCATATAATCTGAAAAGCCAAGTCAGAACTATCATTTGTTTAGGGCTCTCAAATGACATTTATTCAGGAAATAGTTCTATATAGCTAATACTATCATTTGAAGCTAGAATAGCTAGTTACCTGTGTCACATTCTTTAAGAAGATAAGTGCATCACATTTGATGAAAACTGTATTTTAAAGACAGTATAAGACTTTATTTGTATAGTAGTAGTAATAGCACATTATATATATATATATATATATATATATATATATACACACACACACACACACCCCTTACATTTTGGATATGCCTTGTGTTTACAGTTTGCAAAGAAGAAAAACAATTACTGAAGAAACATTTTTTAGTTAATTTTCATAAAACATGTCTTTGTGATACAACTGACTATTAAGGATAATATGTTGCCAAGAAAATGTTAAAACAGATTTCAAATGGAGGTTATACAAATATAGTAGCATTCCATTAATAAATTATATTTTGTTATTCACAGGATAAAAGGAGACTTACTGTCAGGAATTTTATGAACACTAGGTCCTAAAGATTTGAAGAATGGATGCTTTAAAGCTTCAGCAGCTCCAATCCTATTTCTTGCTTCATACTGGAATATTAAAGTATTGCAAAAAAACATTTAAGGTGTAAATTACAAAAATACTGGCCAAAAATTTAGTATCAATAAAAAAAAAGAAAAAGAAGAAAAAAAAAAAGAAAAAAAAAAGGAACATAAAATAAGAAAAATATGGGTTTATCAAATAGAATTAATGAAAAGCTTAGCAAATAATGTCACATAGAATATTAAATATCTATAAGGTGGTTTAGACCTAAATGAGAAACTGGGGCTATCAAAAACTTGTTCATCAAAAGTTTTCTGCACTAAAATAAAAGGGTAGATTTAGAGATTGCAAAGAAAATAATGAGACACTGGATTTTATGTGACTTTTTCAAGTGGATCCATCTGCCATCTACATAAGTAAATGAAGCCCTTTTCTAATTAAACATACTAGGATTAGGCTTGAAAATAATCAAAAATAGAAAAATATGGTATCATTGAAATAACATTATCCTTATGGAATTTTTAATAAAAGCATGTTCAGAGGATTAGAACCATCAGTGCATTTTATACATTTCAATCAAGTTATTCCTATAAATCATGAAAACATAATGCAAAAAAATCCCCCCCCCCTTTTTAAATAAATATGACTGTAAAGATATTTTACTTAAAATATTAATAAGAAAACTCTTTTGTAACAATTTGGAAATTGAAACTTGTTCAAAATTCAAACGCAAAAATTCAGTTCAACAATTCATACACACACACACTATGCATGAAGTCATAGTTGGTAGAAGTTAGACTTACCACTAAAAACTTTTCCAGCAAATCCAACCCATCACCATCTAACCTGAGAAGAAATGTAAATAAATATCAGAAAATTTCCTTTTTAGCATTTCATAATTCTAATCTCCAAAGTAAAGTTGTATTAAATTATAGCTATTAAATGGATAAGCATTTGCAGATATCAAGTTATATTAACAAAACTGTTATGGTGACTTACCCATATGACATATGAACTCTACCAAACTATATATAAGCATCAGTTCAGCTTTATAGAGAGAGGAGAGTGATAGCAGAATCTATTCCAGCAAATAACACTGACAGCCTGACTAACAGTCATGCTAATAATCTCTTAATGGTATATGTTTGTATTACTGTCTTTTGTTAAATATATTTGTTTACCCTATTCCTTCTTTGTGTCTTTATTTCTGGCTCCAACCAAGCCGCAACAACTTGGTGATGAGGATTCTTAAAGACCCTTGAGGACTCCACAAAAACTTGGCGACAAGGACCCTTGAGGACCCCAAAAGGACTACATGGAATTCTATTTTTCATCACACTTTGTTCTACTCAGCAGTACTTGGTAATCCAGAAAAGGAAACCGAATGAAAAGTGTAACTAACTTACACCGAAGTTGAATGTGAGCAGCCGCTAAACTACAAGAATTCATGTTTTAAAAAAAAAGTACTTGTGATTCTCTGAGTGAGTAAGAAATTAAAGTTATTCACTTTCAATTAATTGTTATTTTGTTACTGAGTGAGAAAGATTTTTTTGTTATTGAAAGAAAAGTTTCCGTTTTCATTTGAATTTAATTTGTATCCAAGTAATCCAGTAATCCTAAAACAGTTGAACACGGACAAATTTAAATCTGTTATGCTCAAAATTCTGAAGTTCCAACTTGAACAGCAAAACCAATGGGAGCTTAAATGGCAAGAAAAGCAACTTGAGCAGCAAAAAAGAATAAAGGAACTCCAGTTGGATATACACAAAGAATGACTTGAAATGCTAAAGTAAGCTGAAAAAGAGCTCACATAAGAAAAATATGCAGAAAGAAAAAACAAATTGATTCTCCCTCTAAATCAAATCCATAAAAAAAAAAAAAAAAAAAAAAAAAAATCCACCACAATTTGCTTCCTAACCTGTGTTTCAGTTGTGGATTATTACATTGGTATAAAGACTGCCCTTACCGGAATAAAAAAATGTCTAAATTGTAGCCATATCGGACACAAGAGCTCACATTGTCAAACGAGAAAAAAGGTTAATAGCTATGTAAAAAACACAAAAGCAGATGAACAAGACAGGTTAAATCTTCACACTTGGAAAAAGTTGGGAAAACAGACCTTGCTAAGAACTAATAAGATGGCCAGGTCCATGACAGGGAAGAAAATCAATTTTACGGGTGAACTTATCACGAATGTAACATTTCAAGGAAGGACATTAAAACTAAAGACATTTGTATTAAAGAATACAGAAAATTTGTTTGGCACCAACTGGATAGAGTTGTGGGACATACCAATTAATTTTTTTTTTCCCAAAAACTCGAAAACCTGACCACCGAAGCAAATAATCAAATAAAAGAACTTAAAAAAAAACTTTACCAGAAGTTTTTTTTTCTGGGGTCCTTGGTCAATGTAATAAGATGACAGCAAAATTTATCCAGCCAGTGTTTAAAGAAAAAACAAAATGTGCCTTTCGCCTCTTTACCAGAAATAAATGAAGAACTCAACAGGCTAGAAAAAACTGTTGAAAATTGTGTATGGGCTTCACCAACTGTCTATGTGAAGAAAAAGTCAAACGAGACCCAAGTCTGTGCCAATTTCTTGATGGGGCTTAATGTGGCATTCAAAGACTATCGTTATTCTTTACCTTCACCATTTAAGGAAAATGACAGATTTTATCGCCGGAAAAACATTAATACTGAGGAGGGGGAGTGTTATGGTGACTTACCCATAAGATACAAAAACTCTCCCAAACTATATATAAGCAGCAGTTCTGCTTTGTAGAGGGAAAAGAGTGAAAGCGGAATCTACTCCAGCAGAAAACTGACAGCTGGACTAACAGTCATGCTAATAATCTCTCATTGGTATATGTTTGCACTACTGTCTTTGTTAAAGATATCTGTTCACTCTATTCCTTCTTTGTGTCTTTATTTCTGGCCTCAACAAAAACTCTTAACTTTTTCAAAATCATTCCAAAAGTTTCAATCGAATGTATGACATTGGTTTGAAAAGAGAAAATTTAGGAATCTATAAAACTAAGAACAAAAATTCAACATTTTATTGTAGTCACATGATGTTGATAGTTTCTGTATAAATGCAATGCTTAATTGCATTTTAAGTATAAAATAAATCTGATTTTCATAAAAACATACAAAAACCATCTAGATGATCCATCTATAAGCTTTTTTTTAAGTTTTACCTACTCATTTAAATTCATTATAATACATTTACCACATAATGATAGCTTTTGATTTAATATCTTTAATGATAATCTTTGTAAAAAATATTCATTAATCTTGAAAGAACTGACAATATATCATGAATTTCAGTGTTCAAAAAAAAAATTGACATGTTAAGATATTTTTAACGATATTCTATATATCTATAGAAATTATATTTACCTTGGAGCAAAGTTCAACAATGGTTCTGGTTCGTAATAAGGAAAGTTATAGGACTGGAAGTCTTCGTGAGTAGAAATACCTGGAAAGGTGTCTTCTTTGGGAGTTCCTAGAATTTTGAAAATTAAATGCAATTCATCCTCAACTGCTGAACCTGGGAACAGCGGCCGTCCACATGCCATTTCGTAGAATATACAACCAACTCCCCTAGAGAGAGAGAGAACCAGAAATTGAACTTGGTTTGCTTACTCTATTTTTCCTGTAGATACACTACATTTCACATTTAAACTTGCTATGTAAGCAAGAGAAAGAATTTACGCATGTCTATAATTAAAAATATTATTAGTATAAAAATTGCACAAATACATCAATGACTGATGTAGATCATTTAACACTAGATTCTTGAGGCATTCTAATTAAAATTTTCAAAGTTTTCTATATATAAAAACAATCCTTATTTTTCTGCAAATTTTAGAGAAAAATATTTTGCTAATTTTACCACACTTCACAAGGCAGCTTAGAATAATTTAATATATGAATACATCATACACAAAAGATGCATCTATTATGTTAGACGTTGTTAGGCAAGTCAATGGTTTTGCAATAAAATGAGTACTAACCAAGAACAATATATTGTGTGAGTTTCAAATTATATCCATTCTTATTAACAATATTAATAAGTTGTTTTGGAGATATCAGTTTTTATTATGTAAACAGACTACGTGCAATATATATAAAAATATGTTTAATGAGGTATCCTGTTTTGTTTTATTTTATTAAATATATTGTTTTTCTCTGATGGCTATAAAATTCAGTTGTCCTTTTTAAAATTTTCTGGGCAGTGACGTTCTTTGTGATTGAGTGGTCTAAAGCATACTAGATCAGACAGTGGTTTTCTCCTACAAAGAGATACACAAGTTCAAACTCTTTAAGTCTCTCAAATGTGCAGGCCAGGAGAGGCAATTCGAACTGTTTAAAAGACAAGGCGTCTACTCAAACATTAATATTTTTCAAATATATTCTTGCTGGTCATCAATCCACTTTTCTTGCTTATTATTCTTTTTATTTTTCTCAAATTGTTTAGATGTTCTTAAAGCAATTTTTCTTATTATTTTCCGATTTTTTTCTAATTTTGTAAGATTTTTTCAAAGTTGTATTCCAATCACTCAATAATTTTACAATATTCTTACTTCTCTTTCGAAACTATATTTTTCTTACAACCCTTTATGTGAAACCTTTATGTGAAATGAATATCAAAAACTTATTATAGCCATGTATTTATTTTAGGTACATAATAAAATCTCACATCATCAAATAAGTTATTGTAAATATTTCTAATAAAATTACAAGCTGGAAATCAAAAGTCAATCATATAAATATTAATATATCCTGAAAATGTTACCAACAATAATAATTCTACTGTGAAAGCAATGACTTATATAATAAAATCTAACATATCTATATTTGTGTATTTATACAATCACACAGAACATTATTTATTACAATATTTACGTGACATCTAACATACCACATATCTATAGGGGTGGAGTATTCTGTTGATCCCAGTAGAACATCTGGCGGTCGGTACCTGAGATAAATAAACACAAACATATAGAAAATAAAATACCTGCATGAGGATGCAACTTCAATTTCGTTATATCATTTGGCACATATTTCCTCTTTTCCCTACTCAATAGTAGCTTATGGGTGTACAAATTTTAAAGGATTCAAATTATTATTATATTTATAGATTTTCAAAGAACTATTGTTCTCCTGTTCAAGAACTTTTGTATAATTAATTAATGATATATATGACACATCTATAAAGCATGACAATGAAGCATTGTAAAAAGAATTCTCATAGAATGTACCAAAAAATAGCAATTTTGAGTTGTATAGCAGCTCATTAGAGTTTTTATGCTTTTTTTAGAGCAGAAAAAAAATACTAACCACACTATACTGAACAGAGATTTAGTTGATGCATATTGAAAACAAATTGAACACACACACTAGAAAATTACAAAACAAGATCTTTTCAAGTAGTAAACTTTTAAATAGTAACATCATCAGCATTGCCAATATTTTCCAGCATCAGCATGAGAAAAACATTGGTAAAATTTTGATAGAACATAGCAAAATTATGAGAGGATTAATTTAGCAATAGTGAAGGCTTATATTCAATAAATAAGGGGCTTTAAGTATTTTTGTCACCTCTTCATCTGTATATACAACAAAAATGTATATTGTGACAGCTATGAATGAAAACAAAGTGAAATGGTAGAATGTCAGTACATAATCATATTTAACCAACAAATATTGAAACACTGAAAAACACACCTTATATATATATATATATATATATATATATATATATATAGAGAGAGAGAGAGAGAGAGAGAGAGAGAGAATCCATAGGTGACCACTACAAACTATCTTAATCATGTTTTATTTCAGTTTCTTTGAAAATGAAGCTTTTCTGTACAAAGGGTTAAAAAAAAAAGAAAAAAGAAAAAAGAAAAACAGAAAAAAAAAGAAGAAAAAAGAAAAAAAGAAAAAAAAGTAATAAATGTTCAATTACATTGCCATTTTGGCATTTATAAAGAAAAACTATACTTACCACAGCGTAACCACTTCATTTGAATAAGTTTTAGTAGGTATAGATTTTGCTCTTGCAAGTCCTATTGGAATAAAGGTTAATTAAGAGTTAAATATTGACAAACTTTATTTATCAATATGTACAACAAAAATAGTGCAACATTATCTTATTAAGAATTAAAAAAATTTCCCTTCAGAAGTTTGCTTTTTCAGAAATGAAGTTTTTGTAATTGAGACTTTAGATGTTCAGCTAGATTTCTCTCATCTGACAATTTATATCTTCATTCAATATATTACTATGCACAGTTGGATCAAAATGGCTTTAAACAAAATCAAAATGCTAAAGAGAGAACAAGATTAATATTTCAATTACTTTGGACAAATATAACAAGTATTTTCAGTTAATAAAAAAATATCAATCTCAAATTTTAAATGAAATTATAACTGAAATGCATTTTTAACAAAACCACCCAAGATTTATATAAATATATTCTGATAGCATCCTAAAATTGGCAATGGGTATTTAGAGTGTGAATATATATATATATATATAAAAATAATTCCAAACATGTCAATCATTCAGCAAGGGGGGATTAAAATAAATATATATGTGTAGAGATTTTGTCACATTGACATCCTACATAATGCATCATGTCTGATTGCTTTTAACAATTTCTGTGTTAGACAACAGATGATTCTGCTCGATTTCTTACAAAATTTTAATAAAATGTAGAAATTTAATCTATCCTTTATTTGCCATAGAAAAGTAGTTATTTTCAACTTGGAAAACAAAGTTATGGTTCTCACTCAGCGCATTCAATGATATTACTAATACTTACCAAAATCTGCAAGTTTTAACTCGCCACGATCATTAATTAGTAAGTTCTGGGGTTTTAAATCTCTATGTAAAACACGTCGTCGGTGGCAGTAAGCCAAGCCACGTAACAATTGAAACAGGAACAACTACAAAACACAAAAAGCATAAAAAATTATTTAAAAATTTAATTAAAGAAAAAATTAAATGAGAAATAGTCAAATTTTTAAAATTGCAATTTACAATATTACAAATCAGCAAATATTTAAGGTTTAATCAGGTGCACACTAAGCTAAATCCATTATCTTTAAAACAGATCTATTCTCTTGTGACTGAATTGCTGTGTTTCAAGGAGAATTGTCTAGGACTAGTTCAGTTACAATGTCAGTGGTGAGAATGGAACAATTGTTTCATTTTATTGGTGATTTTCATGATTTTTTTTTCAACATTGTGGGAGTGTTTAACCTACCATAAGTACCCTATTTATCAAAACTGAGTTATTTTTCTTTTCTTTTCCAGTTGCTTACACAAGAAAAAATGTAGGGGAATTCATATTTAATTTTGGTTGAGTATCTCTGCCACTACCTTGAAGGCCATTATTTAAACCCCTAAAAAGTCGAGAACCAAAATCAGACAATAAAAAAATGTTATTTAAATAAATTGAACATGGCCCCAATCTTGACTGATGCCATGAAGCTGGTTAGAAGATCAAGAAACTACTCCCATAAAATAAAAAAGAAAAGAAAAGTAAGCTTCTGGTCAATCTATCCAAGTTGTTCAACACCAAAAATAGAACAATGTCTTGGTTTAAAAAAAAAAATTTCATCATTAAATCTGTCTTGATCAAGTCACTATTTCAACTGAGATTGACATTCCAACAAAGGTAAAGGATTGTTGCACAATAACCAAGACTGTTTCACCTTTTTAAAGTAATACATGTTGACAATGGTTAATTTGATATAGAAGATAAACCACATAGACTAAGAATTTGCAAATGAAGACTTGCAAGCACTTTTGGGTGATGAGCCACCACACTAAATCAACACTGGGATTGTTGGAAAAGATTGATCACTCAATAGTTGTAATGATGTTTGCAAAACATGGAAAAAATTTAAAAAGCAGAAAAAGAAGAGCAAAACTTGGACAGCATGTCACCAGAAGTGAAAAGTAGACTCACTGTAATATTTGATTGCATCCAGGATCCAGTGTACAGTATCAACAATAAATCCTAACTTTTTGGGAACAAAAAGCTATTGCTCTGTATTTGGTGAGACATGAAAACAAATTGTATTGAAAATTGCTAAAGCCTAGGGAAACTTACAGCAAAGCATTACATTGTGAACCTTCAAAATTTGTGTGTTGCAAGAAAGCCATTTATAAGACAGGAAGCTTGATTGTCATAGTGCTGCATGACAATGTTTGTCCATATCATTACTTTATTTATCCCCACAAGAAAAGAATAAAGTTGGGATGGGAAATTCTTCCTCATACAGAATGCAATGACTAAATTGTAGGCATTTTATATTTTTAATTTTGTGCATGTATATTTGTTTTTGTTGACTGCACAGTTGGGCACCATCTGTTTGAAAAAGAGCACCATGATGCAATTCACCCAGTTAGAAATCCACAAACTCTATGCTGTACTGTTTGAAATTTGTGCTGGAAGCCCCAATACAAACAATTCAGAGTGTTTGGGTGTCACTCTGAGGACAGTGGAGAAGATTTAAGAAGATTTAAATGAGTCTAATGATGATTATGAAGGTGTTTAGAATGATCACTAGTGATGGTGACATCCCTCAATTTATCTTCCCACAGGACCTCAGGCTCAACACTGAGGTCTACAAGTACTTTGAAGAGGTAGTGCTTTTCAGGGTCAAGAGAGTGGCTGCTGAAGACCAGTAACAAGACTCTGCACCATGCCACACAAGCCGGAGAACCCAGTTATAGCCGACAGCCAATTTCTATGACCATATCACTCCTTACATCTGGCCACCTAACTCACCAGATTGCAATTCTCTTGAGTATTATTATGTGTGGAGCACAGTTGAGCAAGAGACCAACAAAACTCCTTGTAACACCAAAGATGGACAGAAGGCAAGGATTACAGCAGCATTCACCAACTTAAACAAGGAGATTGTTTAGGAGACTCCAAAATCGATTAGAGGCAGTGGTTAAAGACAATGGCGATTTTATTGAATAAATTTACTCTTTCAAGATATTTTTGTGTAGTTTTGGTAAATATATCTGTTAAAATGAGATGTCAGTGTCATTTTCATTTTTGTGTAATTTAGATGACAATTTATCTATCACACCCTGTATATTCACCCATTTTGATTCTCTCGTCAGATAAAAATATGAAAATATTCTTGTTGGGTTAAATGCAATGTATTCAAATTCTTTTCACCATAGTAGACACAGCCCTATTGAAGTTATTATGAACAGCTTGGTTTTCAACCAAAAACAAAGTGATTTTGAGGAAAATCTGAAATTATTAGCAAATTCATTATGAAGAAAAACAATACAAGCCAGAGCTACCCTCAAATCATGCTGAGGATCTGCAATAATGTTGTTTATCAAATTACTAATAACTGAATTTTGTCTTTCACCAAAGACATTTTACTATTGACTTTTAAGTTTCTGGAACTCACTGTTGTTAAATTCAAAAGTATTAACAGAAAAACTGAGAAGCATTAAAAATTGTTATTCAACATTTAAAAACTATACTTTTAATAATAGAAGATAGTTTGTTATTACTCACAATTGCAGGACAAAAATGATTTGCCAGGTCATAAGAAAGTACTTGTTTTCATATTCAGAGCCAGAGCTTCCTTAATTTTAGCTACCATAAGAAAACTGACAACAGTCCTAGGAAGGGGTTTCTTTAACAACATTCCCACTGCTCCAATACTGAATATAAATGTTCAAACTCAGACATTAATATATATTTAAAATATTATTTATAGAGGGGTTGTTTTAATTCAATACTACTAGTAGTTATATGGAACAATCAGTGTTAGTTAATTAATCTCAATTAGTAATATTAATGGAATAGAAAGGTGTAATAGGAACACCCAGAAAACAGCCTTGGACTGCTTACCCTATGTGGAGGGATTAATGGAAAAATGTGAAAGATCTGCAGTCCATATAACATCTTCAAAAGTGGGTCAACACTTTTGAGACACCTTTTCCGAGTAAGACCTCCCGTTGAGGAGAACATGATTAAGTACTGTGTGTACGCCATTCTATGCAGCTATGGTAAGAAATATAAAGGAAAAAAAGACTGCCAGAACACCACAAGGCCATAACACGTAGAAAAATAGAAAAACTCAGGAGTAGCTGACCATATATGCAGGGAAAAGGGAGATCACTGCTCCCTGTGGGATGAAGTTGAATTGAAAACACCACTGGAAAATATGAAAACTTAAGTAATCAGCACATATGCTAGGCCACAAAAATTTCCTAAGTCAGCCAAGCATAGAAATAAATATAATATGGGAACCAGTAATACAGAGTGCTAGAGAAAATTGTAATATGAGCTATGTTTAAAAAAAAAAAAAAAGAAATGGTTACTGAGACATTAGGTTTATAAGTCCCCAAATTTATACACTGATGTCCTCAAGGACGCATAGCCCAGTGGATAAAAGTGTTGGCTGGATCCAGTGACTTGACCCAAAGAATTGTGAATAACTGGCTACAAAAAAACTTAGAGAGTTGAGAAAAAAGGAGATATTAGCTGATACTGAGACATCTAGAAGAGCATGACTCGTGGAAGTAGAACAATCTACCCCAGTGAATGAAATGGGTTCAATTTGAAATTTAATTACCTAAAGAAGGTCAGAGAGTACAATGGCCAAAATGTTGTGAATATAGCAACAAAATTGAGAACAACAGTCCAAACAATGTAAATAATTACAATACCTCATCTCAGAAATATAAATTTATTTAGAACATAATTGTTATTTTGTCTTATAATGGAAAGCCTAATAATATTTCATAGTGAAAAATCATAGATTCTTTTGATATTATAACATACCGTAACATTTGTCATACTCATGATGTTCCCACAGTCATCCATGTATTGTTTGAGATCCTTTTCCTGTAAAATAAAAGTGAATAAAATCATTATACCATTAATATATACCATAACCTCACTACAGTTTAGATATAAAATATATATTTGAATTGTACCATCATTTTGACACAGTCTCACAAACAGTTCATAGCAAAAGCTCAAATATCAAATATTTTGGTGTTTTTAGATTAACTTGTTCAACAAACATTTTATTTAACATAGAGAGAGAGAGAGAGAGAGAGAGCAGAAATATCAGTGATCTAGTTTTAAAAAATGTGCAATGTAAGAGAGAGGCCAAATGGTTTCTGGGTGCCATCAGTGATTAATAAAAATGTTATTGAATTAAAGCAAATCCTGAAATTTTCAAATTATCACCATACAAATGTATATCATATTTGTGTGTATTTTCATTTTATTATTACCTTAAATTACCAATTATCCAGCATGAAGACTGAATAAATATTATTAGGTTGAAACAAAAGGTTCTGAAATTGGAAGAGTTTGAACACATAATTTTGTTTTACACATAATTGAAATTTATGGCATATATTATTTTTTTTGAAAGGTGACATTTCAACATTTAAAATCCCCACATGAATCATATACTAAATATAATTTGTGAGTGGATTGTGAATTGAAATGCCTTATGTTAAAAGAGAAAATGGAGGAAAATGAAATGCATTTATTTCCAGTTGTTGCTCTTATTTTCAGAAATATAAAAAAAAAACAAAAAAAAACTGTTCTATCAGTATATACCATTTATGAAAATGATGCCATAGCTGAAGAAGTCGAAATTTAGATCTGGAAAACCATGAACATTTTAGGAGGCCTGCAGATATTGATAACTAAATTGAAATGCTGATTCAAATTCAGGTCACACAAATTATAAGGTATTTGAAAACACTTGATTACAAAAATTTCTATTATATTTGCATGTTTCATTTATTTCCCAACTCTAATGTAATGAAAACAATCCACCTTTGGAAACAATGATCATAATTGATGGAAAATCACTTGTTTACAATAATGTGGAGCAAAATTTTCTGGAGAAACTAAAACAAACAATCATTAACCACTCTATGTAAAAATATCAGCATTAGAAAAAGGCAATGCTGCAAATCTGGTAGGTATAGAAGCTCATTGTTTATCATGAGCTTCTGCAAAATCAGACATTGAATTCAGACAAGCACTGTTCCAAACTGAACCAATTAAAAGCAGCATTCAATGAAGTGTCTGGAATTTGTAAATCAACAGGATGTCATCTTTCATAATGCCAGATCTCACATCTCTTTGCAGCCCTGACAGAAATTGCTACAACTTGGCTGACATGTTCTATTTCACTCACCGTACTCTCCTGACCTTGTACCTTCAGAGGTATCACTTATAAAGATGTCTTAAATGTAGTGAAAAAAAAAAAAGGCAAATACGTGGTTTAATAAATCTATGTATAAATATCTAAATATTGTCTTAAAAATTCATGTAAAAATGCCAAAACTTTTGTTCTGACCCAAAGCCAAATTAAAATATAATTAACTTTGTGCTGACAAACAATTTTGTAATGAATGCAGCAGAAATTATAAATAAAGAAATAATTTTAAGCACAGTTGTGTAAATGTTTAGAGACAAAAGTGGTTAAATCAAAGATGCATCATTTTGTTGATAATAATTGAATTAGAAACTGAAATGGAAAAAAAAAAAAAAAAAAAATGTTGATCCATAGAAATTACTACAAAATACTGAATAAACATTACCAGTAATATTTTCAGGCCTCAGAAAAACTTCATAGAAGTTAATTTGTGAAACTAGCTGAAAAAATGTACAAGTGTTTATAAACTGAATAAAATAAATGGTTGTTGACAATAGAAATTGTTATAAGGAAACAAAATACACATCAAGTGTATTATGAGTTCAAAAACAAGATAAATCACTACTGATCACTTTTAAACTTATGGAAACTGGTTTTGCATATAAGAACAATTTTAGATTTTTAGGTAACTGGAAAGAAAAAAATATTTCAGGAAAAAGAAATTAGAGCATTACAATTAAAATTTGTATTAGTAAAACAGAAAATAAAGATAAGTTTTATATAGATTAATAAACCTGTGTCTAGACTGAATATTGTTATTTAGTGCTCAGTCATTGGATTCTGGTATTTGCACCAATTGAAAGAACTAAAAAAAGTCACAAGAGGTTAGCAAAATTCTTGAACTGTCAATCAAAATTGCAGACTCTTGTTTTAACAGCACTTCTTGCAAAGGACTGAAGTGGATTAACAAGGCTACATTGTCGTAGACATCAAAAATCAAAAAGACTGTGTTTTGTCTTATATCTCAAAATATTACACTCATGAATCGATGTTTGTCTGTGTAGTCTTAAGTGGTTATTAAGGCTGACAAGTGACAGTATCATTATATTGATTAGGGTGCATTTATAAAGCAAAGAAAATATTATGATGTCATTTTGAGGGGATAAAATTTTAAACTCTTAACAAAAATTTGTTTAGTTAGAATGCTATGATAGAGTTGTTCAGTAGACAGAATAGAGATAATCACAGTTTTAATTCAATTCTCAATGTTATAATCAAAATGTGCAGTAAATTGAGAGAGTCATTAAATGTGCACTAATTACTAAACTAATCCTGAAAAATAATAAGTTTCCCCAAGACAAAGATATCAACCTAACTTGATTGAGATCAAAGAATTACAGCTCATTGCATTTTAAATATTCAAAATTTGAACTGATAAAAAAATAAAAAATAGTGAAATTAAAATGTTAATTCTTATTGACAAATAAGTGTACATAATGATATTTATAAAAAAACATTCAGTGATGTATTTTCTAAAGAAACAAAACTAATACTTTATTAGGCTGTTTGAAAAATAAGATTACATCATGGAAACTCAATTAAAAAAAACCCTTCAAATGTAACAAAAGTTAAAATTTGTTAAGAAAATCATCATTGGCAAAAACAATGAAATTAATATTGTTTTTTTCTCTCTTTTGAAAGTATTTGGGATTCTGAATAAAAATAGTTGATGATACTAGATTGATTACAATTTTACTTTTCAAAATTTGGCCACTAAAAAGATAGCGTTTCAGTGATCTGAAAATTTTATGTTAAATTCTAGAAAATAAGGATTGTGAAGTAGACCATTCGAAATTAATAAGTTCATAGTCATTTGTGTTGATTTTAATTGCATTGTCATTCTGGAAAATGACATCTTTATTGTAACTAAATCTGAATATTTGGGGCATAAATTTTCACTTATTCTTGAAAAATTCAAAGAATTCATAAGAATTCATAAAATTCATGATATTTATGAATACCCTACTGATTGCTATCAGGGAAATCGAACATGAATTTAAATATTAATGTCCAGAAAAACAAATTCTTTCACCAAATAATAAAAGAATTAGTTTCTTAGCTGGCATTGGTCATTGTTAATAATGCTCATATTCTTGGCAAACGTATTTTTAGTTCTACTGAAACAGGACTCCTCACCTTCCTTTCCAAAAGCATGGCATTATTTTCCAAACTACTATATGTTTTCACAATCTTTAAGTTCATCTTACTATAATTATTTGAAAATAAGTTTTTTAAACTAAGTCAATTTTTAAATTTACTCATTTTCTCACAAATACATCCATAAAAAAAGAAAAATCCAGATGCACTTACCAAATATTCAAAGACTAGAGTAAGAGATTTATCTGTATGGATTATGTCATGTAATGTAACAATGTTTGAATGCTTTAACTCTCTCAACAAGGACACTGAAAAATATATAAAGAAAACAAATTAAAAAAGCAAATGATTGGGAAGCAATTTTATTACATAGAATGCTTTTGTGAAAAAAGAAACTTCATAAATGAACATGAAGATTTATTTCTAAGGAACAATAGCAGTAATTATGAAGTTACCAAGTGATATCAAGACATGGTTTTAAGGTAATAAATTATTTTCTTATTTATATGTATTATGTATAATCCCACCCACCTCACATGACTAAATAATTTTTTTTTTATAAAGAGATATCTATTTGGATCCTCCTATCCGGTTTTAAAATTTCAATCTATAAGTAAAAATACAAAAAATAAAGTATGTTGTGTAGAAACCTTATTGAAAAAAAAAAATTCAGAATTGTTCAACTGAATTATAAAAAAGAATCCTAAAGTTTAGGTTAAATACATTAAAATGAAATTTTTAGATTATCAGCAGAAGTTAAAAAAAATGAAAAGTAGGCTTTATCACTGTGTAAAAGGTGGAATTGAGAGGTGATGATAAAGAAGTGACGAGTGAAAAAAGAAAAAGTTTCCCTATTCTATAGTCAGTCAGTCAGTCAGTTAAGTGCCATACGTGATACACGCTTGGGTGATCATGTCTTGAAAGAGACATGACTGACTGGGTAGAAGATTATCCCGCAGTAGGTTGCCATTGCTTTCTGCGGTAGACTGGTTGCCGACCAAGGCTATAGAACCCAATCTGTCCTATTATTTAACCTATAACTGGAGGGAAGAGACGGATTAATACCTTTCTCAAGGGTATTTGCGCGTAAGTGAATGCAAGGAATTCAACTGGAATTTGAACTCGGCTCTCCAATTTCTCATTCTGAGCTGATATCCACTGAGCTACAATGCACACCATTCTATAGTATGGAAATCAAAAACAAGACAATTTCACTGTTTCTAGTATGTTCATTTTTAGTTCATTCAACACCTGTGCCCAAATAATAAAAAACTTAAAAATAGTTACTTATGGACAAAAAGACAAAAAACATGTTTGTATTTTTTTTTGTTAACAATATAATGCTGTATGAATAAGTTTGTATGCAACATGCTGTATGGATGAGCTGTGTGCAAAAGTTTTCAGTGAAAACAGCTTAAAAAAATAAAAATATACTGGAACTTTTACACACACCTAATAGTGATATCATATCAGTCAAGCTGCAAGACAGCAAATGACACATTTTACAAAAAGAAAAGTCTTTTTACAATATAAAGCCTGTACCAAGAAATTTTACCCTCACCCCCGCAGAAGAATAAATGATGACTTGGGTTGCCAGTCTTTAAGCAGTAAAAAACAAATTGATACTTTTTGAATTTCATAGATGCTAAATTAGCTAGGAGAGGGTTGGGCTCCATCAGTCTATCTTGCCTATGATGCACTACTTCTACTGCAGCCACAGTACATGTAGTGTCCCTATGACTCTAATGAGTTATGGGACTTATGATATGCTAAATTAATAGCTTCTAATTAACAAGAAATGCAATAATACATGAAAAACTATGAAACTTGAATAAAACTTAGTGATTATGTAACATTTTACTGTTGTTATTATTTCATTCTTGAAATAAAGGACAAACCAAATTTTCAAAAGTTTGAATAATAGAATATTTTTTGGAAAATCTCATTCTTTTAGTGTAACTTTTTTTTTTTTTTACCATGGTATAAAAGTTAAATATAATTTAGTGTATAAAACTGTAAAGTTACTAAACAAAGCAATATTATTTTGTTGTTTTTCAATGTAAGATATTCTCATAAGTTACTGGAATAATTTAAAAAAAAAATAAATTAAAATAATTTGTTTCTCCAAAGAATCATAAAATTATTAGTTATGATGAGTAATTCACTGAGATTTCAAATAAGTGGGTGTATTTACATCAAATAGAATATATTCTAAATCTTTTAACAAAGCAATCGTTTCATAAATCTAATCTTTATAAAATAAATACAGAAAACAAATTTCAATTGAAATTATTTTTATAATGCATAGATATCAAGTGTTAAAATTGTTCCTAATGATTTTCAATAGTATTTGTAACATACAATGTGTGTTAGCACGTGTGATACCCTGTCTTCATCACTTGCCGACCAGGGGTGATGTCACAGTTTTGGTGGCTATGGCAGGAACGCCACCCCTGGCACCACCAGCAGCGTTTGCCACCAGGCAGGGTATGAAGATAAACTTGTAGATTGTCGCTCTTGTAAAATCTCATAAAGAAGTAAATAAAACGATCGTTCCTCTTTGCAGTTTGTATTGCTAATGAAATTTCCTGAACGTGTTTGCCGTTATTAACGCGCTCGTAAAGGAAGAAAAAAAAATGTTATAGATGATCACACAAATACCTCATTTGCGCATATTAGATCGTGATGTTGCGCGAATTTTGTTTGCTTGTTGTTTTGATCTCGACCAAATCCAACTTGACGCGTTCTGTACCTTTGTTCGAATGTGGTGCAAAGTGCTTTTTAAACCACTGCCAGTGATGCCTATTTTAGAAAGGAAAGAAATAACGATGTCCCAGAAACCCACGACACCCAACCTCAATAGGCATCACATTATACCTCCAAGCATTGTCCACACATTCGGCATGCAGTGACTCATATCGATTTTTCTTTAGCTCGTGCACCTCTACCCTGTTCTCTTCCCAAGGAACTGTTAACTCTATTAGGAAGACAGTCTTTTTTGAGTCTGACCACAATACGATGTCGGGACGCTTGTTTGTATGTGCGATGTGTATTGGGAATTTTAGAGACGTCATTAGATCTACTGAAACCTCCCAATCACTGGCTCCGCTCAGCAGCTTCATATTCAGGGCTGTTTGTTTTTTCTTTGCTCGTGCACCTCTACCCTGTTCTCTTCCCAAGGAACTGTTAACTCTATTAGGAAGACAGTCTTTTTTGAGTCTGACCACAATACGATGTCGGGACGCTTGTTTGTATGTGCGATGTGTATTGGGAATTTTAGAGACGTCATTAGATCTACTGAAACCTCCCAATCACTGGCTCCGCTCAGCAGCTTCATATTCAGGGCTGTTTGTTTTTTCTTTGCAGGGCATTCACCCTCCTTATGAAATCTGATCTTAGTCTCCTTGGCTGCCACAAGCGGTTGGTTTGCTGTCTCACATTGTGTTCTTATTAACTCCTTGATCACCTCTAATACCTTGTTGTGTTGCCACGTATACATCTGGAGTGATTGAGGACAAGCAGAAAGCACATGACACAAGGTACCTCGGTTCTTTTTACAGGAGAAACAGATCTGTATCTATGTATCCCCACATTTTGAGGTTTGTTTCATTTGGAAGAAGGTCGTATGTAGATCGAAGAAGAAAAGATATTGCCAATGGCTCCATCGCGATTAACGAGTTCCAAGAAAGTTTAATCAGTTCTATATCATTCCAGGTTGTCCACTTACACTGTTTAGCTTGAGTAACAGCAGTGGCTATTCTATGCTTCTCTTTGAACATTTTAACTTTTTCCATTACCATGTGCCTCTTTCCCTTTGGTTTCTCCTTGGAGAAGAACTTGTGCATTGTGTTTCCCAGTCCAACCCGATCACTTTGAGTCACACCCATGATATCTCTGACTCGTAGGCTGGTTTCTGCTTCTTGGGTTGCCTCTGCAGTGGACCACTTTGTACCAGATTTAATCTCTGGATGCACTCTCTTAATGCAATCATCAGCTGAGTCCCTCATCATCATGTGTAGGTGTAGCTTCCCAACCTTGAATATATTTCTTCTGCAAAGGTTTACAACCTCTTTAAGAATAAATATATCTACTTTTATATACTGCAGTTTTTACATTAACATTATTTAATCTTCAAATTTTCACTGATTATATCAAATTATCATTAATGGCAATAAGAAATTCACACAACACTAGCATTTTATTTATTTTACTCCTTGAATTCAATGTTCATTTACATATAAAACCTTCTAACCTCAAAGAATATGATTTTTGAAAAGCCCTCTCTTATCTGAAATCTAAATACTTTATACAATGGAGTATTCTTTCTGGACAATTTCAATATTTCTTAGAAAATCGCAAAATGAAAATTGTCTTAAGTGCTTGGACCAACATGGCTCCTAATTTTCATTTATGACCTTCCCGATATCATTGACTCAGTATCTATGCTGAGCACACAACTATTTACACCTGTCTTAACAGTAAATCTGATAAGGTCAGATTGGCATCTTGATCTCAAAAATGACCTACAATGTTAATTGGTGCATGGCTTGACAGTTTAAACACCTCTAAAACAAAACTGACAGAGAATGGAAAGATTACAAAAAAGAATCTTCAATGTTACTGATCTTGACCTGTCATCTCAGCATCAGTTGCATTCACACTGCCATAAAGTAATTTTCTTGTGCCTTCTCAAATATTTTCAAGGTGATTGTTTTGATGACCTTTCCTCTTTGGTACCTCAACTTTACGAATTTAAGCACAGTACTAGATTGGCAGCTAGGTCCCATCATTTTACAGTTGAAATTGCTAAATATAATTGTACGTTCTATCCTAATGTGGGCATGGCTCACTGATTCTACTTTCTGTATCAACAACCACTACACCACTTGTACATCCATAAGTTCTGAATTAGAATCTAGAATAAATTGCTTTAACATCTGTGCTTTATTCTTGTTGCCCTGATTGTAAATAAGTTACAAATTTCTGAACATTTGTCACCAGCTTTGAGCAGAAAAACAAACACAAAAATGATGCACAATTGATAGACAAAGTATTAAAAAAATTAACGGATGACTGGAAACAAGAAACAATAAGGATGATTCCACTTGAATTAAATACAGATTGTTATAGAATTAAAGTAAATTTTCAAGTATCAATGAAAGTAATTTTAAATATAAGAATTCAACACTAATAATAGAGAAAATGTGAAACATTCACAAATACTTAAGAGAACAAGAAAATTACTACTTGCCTTCTCTTATAGCTGTGCATGGTGCCCCTTCCTCGTGTTCAAGACGAATTTCTTTCAGTGCTACCAAATTATCAGTCAATCTGCTTTTTCCTTTAAAAACTGTAGCATATGTACCCTGATTAGAAGTTAAAAAAGACAAAAAAAAAAAAACAATAAAAATTTGGAGAAATAACATATCCAGTGATTATTTTAATACTAGATGTTATGTAACCTGTAATATCATGGATAGTATTTATTAAATAGGCCAAAACTTTCACACAGCAAATACTAAAAGCATCACTAGAAAATAGACAGATAGTACACTTAACATGTAAATATTTTATCAATAACTCAAAAAAGTTGATTTAATTCTCATCTCTCTTCCATCAGAAAACTCATAAAAAATTTACTTCACAGGTGTATCTAGAGAGTAGAAAAATACTTTTAGGCTCTATCAAGGAAGAATTTGTAACAACCCAATTTTGGTAAGTATTAGTATTGATGTATGAAAGTAGAGGCTGTTTACCAAATTATGAATAAATGAAAATAAAATTAGTGCTTAAAAGTAGAATCAGAGGATTTAACTACAAATTTTTTTACTTTAACTTTGAAACATGTTTCAGTACTCAATGGATGTTATACACTGAAAATTGGGAAGAAATGAATTTTCATTAGCTAAAAGATTAAGTAAATGTTAACAAAATAGGGTTATTATGTATGTATTTCTTAATTTTTTATTTTTGAGTATTTGCATGCAATATATTTTTACATTTTAACTCACCTCACCCAACTTATCAAGTTTGAGGTATGATTCCATCTTTCCAAATCCAATTTCAGACTGGAAATAAATTACACAATTATAAAAACCAACAAACAAAAATTCAATTTGCATTCCAGATGTACAGTAATAATTATAATCAATATCTTACCAAGCCAGTACCTTGCAAATGTTTGAGTTCAAAGAATAGTCACAAATAATAGTATATGTAAAATTTTATTAATGATAAAAGATTACTAAATACAATTATAGCCAATGCTAACACATTGGAAAAATGTCTGCTTAATTTTAAAAAAAAAATCATTAAGTGATTTATTTTTTAAAGTTTATAGAAAATGAATACAACATGGTCCAAAATAATTGAATTTGACAGGAAGTGAAAATATTAAAACATAAAATGTTGCAAGAGTGACTTTTTCTTTACACAATCTTAGAATGAAACCAGCTGCCAGCAAGATTTGATTTTTGCAAACATCTGCACCCCCACCAAAAAAAACAAAAAAAAAAACAAACAAAACAATGCTTTCAAATGTTAAAATGTGTGCTGCAAATTGTATAATCAGTAAAGGTTAAAATAAAGATTTTCTAAATGAAGAATAAAATGATTCTTTCAGATTATTAAAAAGTAGAGAGATTTTGCCAACAGACAAACAGTTACACTTTTGGTTAATATATAAAGATTATGGGATCAGATATACTGACCAGAGATTTTCGCCGAGATCTCCGACTAAGCTGACCCTCTGGACTAATGCTCTGTTGAGCAAGGTAATTCTCCGGAAGACGCATGTCTGCAGGCAAAGAGAGACGCTTCAATGCCTCCTGTAAGGGAGAAAAAGTACAAGATATTTCCAAACTTAAGAGATAGCCATCACAAACTGGTGTTGGCTGCATTTCACTGAAGAAAACAATACAAATAATAAGCAGATAGTAGTTGTGACAGACAACACATAAAATACAAAACTTAAATATACATAAATTAAAATACAGAAACAAATGACAACCCGAAGAGAGAGTGAGGAAAAAAAAAAAAAAAAAAAAAAAAAAAAGCACAGTTATTGCTCAGTACAGTACATAAATATTAAACACAAACATTTAAAAATATACATATATTCTCCTACCTCAAAATCAAATATAATACAAGTAAATCATATTCTCATTTTTCTGAGTATTAGGCTTTAAATTTGTATTAAAGAAAAAGTCTAAATTTAAATACAAGTTAATATTCAGATGATTGCAATGTTGATCAAGTACATCATATCAGCTGTTTTCAATGTTGAGATTCTCTTGCAAAGCAGAAATCATTATCACAAAATGAATTTTTACGCATTTTCAAAAACATTAAATAAAGCATCAATAAATGTACTTATATAAAAATCTAAAAGGACTTAAATATTTATATTTTATATAGTAGATATATGACACTTTACGATTACTACTGCATTATTATGAAGATGAGTTTTTGCTCAAATAATAATACAAAACTATGATCTTAGTAAGAGGTACATAAGTAGCAGAGAATTAGTAGATTCATTTACACAATTAATGAAGCATCCTGATAAATAATTGGTTTGTTGGTTTCTGGTGGTAAACCTCACTACTAACGATTTTTTAAGCAATTTTGTTCCTATTTTATACATACACAAATGTAGAATTGTCCAATAAGTACAGATATTTTTCATTGCTTACTAAATGTTTAAATTTCCCTCATTTCCAATTACATACTAGAACTATTTTCAGTCTGAAAATATTGATTCTTAGGAGCCTAATACAAGAGTGTTCCTAATCATTTGGAGGGAGAGGTTGGAACTTTCCTTAATATGTAATAAACAGTGAGTTTTAATAAAAAGTGGGGTTGGAAAATTGTGAAATTAATAAATGGGATAGACTAAATTATCTAGTCCTAAAAAAAAAAAAAAAAATTATATATATATATATATATGCACCTAAGAGTAATGAGTAATAATAGAAAGTTAAAAATAATCATACATGATAAAAAAAAAACAAAAAAAAAAACAAAAAAACTTTTACCCAAACTTAATAAAAACAAAGTTTTATCATCAAAATCTTTATTATTAAAAGGAAAGACCAAAGGATTTTAGGATTAGCATATATTTTTTAATTCTTTTTAGAATGTTCAAAATTTTGGTTAATTTTTTTTTTCATGTCAGTGTGTAAACATAAATTAGTATAGGAAATTTTAGCATAATTTTTAGAATGAAAAACACATTGATTTGGAAATTCTTACAAAAACAACTGTCAGATTTTAATCAAACTTTCACAACTTATTCACAAATGAATTAAGTTATTATTTTACAAATCATATTTCTTAGAAATTTGTCTATTTCTGAGACGAGGTAGTATTTACACTATTATCATTATTCAAACTATTGTTCTCATCTTTGTTGCCATTTGTACGGCGTTTTGACCATTGTACGCTTCAGCCTTCTTCAGGTGCTAGGAATTTCAAACTGAATCCTTCATTACAATCACTGGGGTATGTCATTCTCATTCCTTGTGTAGAGCCTCTTTTGGTAGTCATGAGTTATCTCCCTTTGTTCACCACTGCTGTAGTGATTCATTAGTGTCAAATTGCAATATGAGCTCTGGTAAAAAATACTAGAGAAAACCATTAACATCAAAAATTGCAATATGAACTCTGGCAGAAAAATTGTTACTGAACATTAGGTTTATAAGTCCCAGAAATTTAGTTGTTCTTGTCCTTAAGGACATATGGCCCAGTGAATATAGATGTTGGTTAGTTTGTATGACTTGACCCAAAGAGAGCAGTGGTGAACAAGTAACTTAAAGGGTTAGAAGGAGATAACTCATGACTTCCAAAAGCGGCTCTATACAAGGAATAAGAGTGATATACCCCAGTAATTGTAATAAAGGGTTTGGTTTGAAATTCCTAGCATCTGAAGAAGGTCGGAGCATACAATGGCTGAAATGTCGCACAAATGGCAACAAAGATGAGGACAATAGTCTGAATAATGTAAATGGTGTATTTCTTAGAAAATCTTAAATTTTGTTTACAACTGTTACCCTTATTTAATTATGTGTGTTTCTTTTTTAGTAAATTCATTTTTGTATGGCTTAATGTTTATATTAGTTACGGGCAGAAGTCCTTGGAGAATTTAAATCAATTTTTTTTTTTATGAAACAGAATCCCCAGTTACAATTCAAAGCAGATTTTCTCTAAGATAAAAAAAAAATGCAATAAAAGACATTATTTAATTAGAAAAGCTTTTAATTGCTTTTAACAATAAAATATATCAAGGACACTATCTTAAAATTTTTTTACAAAAGTTATTTTCATATTTCTTAAAATTTTAATTAGAATTATTTATATTTTTTAAAGTTTAAAATTCTGTATTAATTTGTTAGGTGATATTGTTATCAAGTAAAACTATATTTATAAATACTAAATGGAAAAGCTTACAATTCTGCAACCCCCAATATCTTAAAAAGAAATTATGATTTTTTTTAGTGTATAAATAAGTTTATTTTTGTAAATACAAATGTCCATAGATTATAAGAAAATGAGAGCTGTAAGTATACTAAATTTGAAGCCAAAGTGACTACAATTCAATAAAACATTAGATTACATAGAATATTTTCCTAATTTTTTAAGATTACTGAGTAGTTGAAAAAAATTATATAAAAAGCACTCACATTATTATTAAAATAACTTTTACAGATATGTCCCCTGTATAAAAAGTTGAATTTCCCAAACATCAGATTGTCAACAGCTTTCAACAACTTATAAAAACTCATCACTATGTTAAAAAAATGTTTTTTTTGCAATAGTTTAAACTAAAAGTATGTAATATTTCAAATTTAATTAAACCTTTTAAATCAGCTAATCTTCCTCAAATAAAATTTCAAAAAAGTATATTTTACTTTTGAAAGATTCTTAAATAAAGATGTGAGTGAAGTAACTAGTTAATGTCATTTTTTAAACATTGATAATCTTTTTAATTAAACATGAATTGGACAGTAATTAATACATAGAAAGACTTTCCATTTGTCTGCAAAGCCATAATATACCAGTTTTGTTTTTTTATCGAGAACAAGGTTTCTTTTAAGGTTTCAAAGGGAAATTCAGCCAAACAAAATTTTATGCAAAATATTAGCTTCAGTTTTTTTTTCCTTGCTTAGACATCTTGAAAAGATGCCCTATAAGTTCTCAAGTCAATTACCATCTGTTGTTGGCAGGCCATGTCATAACAATAATGTCCTTTCAATTCAAACAATTCTTTGGTGACATAAACACTGTGTTAATGGTAATCAACCAGTGGGATAAGATTCTTTTCTAATACTTACGTGTAGTGCACAGTGTTTTGCTCATTTTCAATCATCACCCATACAGCTGTACCTTTGACTGAAAAAAATTCTTACACTGTAACAGTTCTTCTATCAATAAAATGCCTTTAGAAGAAAAATACTACTTTCATAAGGACCATCTAAATTGAACTTTATTTTTGCTATATATCTCCAAATTCTTTTTAAAAATGTCAACAGAAGTTTATATTTGTTCAAGTTTTGTACACTAGCACTAATACTATTGCTCTCTCAAGATTTTTATCTTTTCTTCTTCAATTAGATGCTTTCTTTGTATATTATGTAGCTCATACAGTTGCAATGCAATAACATGCAATATCTGTAATTAATTTGAAGTGTTTTTTTTAATCACTTTACCCTAAGCAAGGGGATAATGCCACTAAGACACACGGGGTTACTGGGAGTGAAAAAAAGGAGAAGACTTTAATAATTAGGAAGAAATATAAAAGAACAAGATTCAGGAAAACAAAAGATGGTGATTGACATTGCGTTTAAACTGTTGAAGATTGTGAGAGGTCAGTCAGTTAAGTGCCATACGTGAAACACGCTTGGACGATCATGTCTCGAAAGAGACATGGCTGACTGGGCAGAAGATTATCCCACAGTAGATTGCCATTGCTTTCTGCGGTAGATTGGTTGCCAGCCAAGGCTATAGAACCCAATCTGTCCTGCTATTTAACCCATAGGGAAGAGACAGATTAATACCTTTTCCAAGGGTATTTGTGCATAAGTGAATGCAGTGTATTCAACTGGAATTAGAGGTAGGGAAGCCAAAAATCAGAAGAAATTTCTACAGGCAAGAAAAACTATTAGAATAGAACATATAGTTGCATCTAGATAGTTCAATAAAATGGTGAGACTGAGTTGCCAATTTAATAGTAGACTTAAATTCATGCAGTCCAGACGCCAAGGAGCAAAGTTCATTAGAACAATTGTCAAGAAAACATTTGGAGAAAAGACACATGTCACTGGGAAAGTAGAGATACAGACCCTTTTTTGAATTTTGTTGAGAATCTAGAGATATAGCAGGACCACCAGACAAGATATGACAGCAATGTTCAATGCATGGATGAATGGTAGATTTAGATATATGCAAGATGAATTATGATGAGAATAATTGTCTGGTATGACAGTGAACCAACTTTCCTAGCTGTAGACCTAGCAATTGATTCAATATAATCATTTCACATCAGAAGGTACAAAGCTCTTCTTGAGGTATGCCAATAATTACTTCTACAAATTTGTGAGAACAAAATTCAGAAAATAATTTCTTTAATAATATATCTTATACAGTGTGTAGCAGAAATCACTCTACATAATAGTAAAACATTGGTATCTAGCTAAGGTCTTACCATTACAGACCTTGTTTGTTGTTTTACCATCATTCCAGCTGATAAGTTCTTATTCCTTAAGCCTTAAAAACTAATGGATTTTGGTAATAGTTTAAAGAAGTGGTCTCACCTGGAAAGTAGTGATATCTGTGATGATATCACTAATAATGGTCATTTCTCATTTACAAGGTATTTTTCTTTTTTAATCAAGACATTGAACATGGTTCGTTTGAACCATGTTCAATGTCTTGATTAAAAAAGAAAAATACCTTGTAAATGTCCTTATCAGAAAAGGCTTATCTTGGACAGAAACAATTTAATTTCAATTTATTGTTGCCCTAAAATTAATAAAATGAAGTTACTTTGAAATAAATGTTATTTATATAAATTTATACATTTTTTAAAATTCTGTTCACATAGGTTAATTTTTACATTGAAATTACTCCATTATTTCTGTCTGTGTATGGAATGAAAGGTTTGGTCTATGCTTATGTCTTAGTTAAAAATACAAACTAGTTATTTACACTGACACATGTTAGATTTATACTGAAGTAAGTCAATTTCATTATGTTGGCAAGAAACAAAGAAAAAAAAAATACCACTACCAGTATTGATGATTTTATCATATGCATGGCTACATTCAAGGGAGACCATTATTTCAGATAAGTACACAATTAATTAATAAAATTAACATATTTATTTATCAATAAGGAATGCATGATAGTTAATGGCACCAAAGCAAAAATCGGTGACCAGTGTTCGAATTTTGGTTGAGTTTGTTACATTCACTTTTGTACAGATATTCTCGGATCACTTTTCCCTCCACCAATAGATTAAATATAAATATCCCCAAACCAAATATTTGCTAAAAAATGAGTATAGATGAAAACTTAGTTTTATTGTCAAAATTTTTTATTAAGAAAGACCAACAGATTTTCAATGTAAAAAAAGAAAAAAGATCCTTTGAAACTTTTGGTTAAAAATCTTGTTTTTCTGGCATCACTGTAGCACCATAATTTAGAATGTTTGAGTATCTTTTTGCAGTAAAAACCACACTAATTTGGAAACTCTTTAAAATAATCAGATAATTGTTGAATTTTAATGAAATTTCAAGACTTAATCACAAATAAATGAGATTATATTTTAAATGTTTTTTTTCTTCAAAAAAATCTTGTTAAATCATCAATCTTTTTTCCTAAAAATCTGATCTGAATCATAAAATAAAAAAATGCAATAAAACTATGACATAATTTAATTAGAAAAGCTTTTAATTGCTTATATAAATAAAATTTATTAAGACACTATTGTCCTAAAAAAATTTTTCTGATGAATAATTAATTTTTACAAAAATTGTTTTCATTTTATTTAATTTTAGTTATAATAATTTATATATAAATCTTTTAAAATTATGCATTACTTTTATCTGGTTAGGTGACACTGTTATTAAGTAAAAACTATATTTACTAATTGAAAATTCAGAAGCAAGCAACCAAGATTTTTAAAATAATTTTAAATTATTTTTTATGCAAGTAAAATATTATGTAACATGCACATTTTTTAAAGTATGGCTGACCATACACAACATTATTTTAAGCTTAAAGTCAACATCCTTAAAATTACAATAT
Source organism: Ascarosepion bandense (assembly GCA_037127315.1). Classification (NCBI taxonomy): domain Eukaryota; kingdom Metazoa; phylum Mollusca; class Cephalopoda; order Sepiida; family Sepiidae; genus Ascarosepion; species Ascarosepion bandense. The sequence continues at coordinate 737,259 of JBBBDQ010000264.1, forward strand.
GGAGAATATTTTTCAATGTTTTTAATATTACTGAGTACTTAAAATAATATATATATATATATATATATATAATTTCCTTAAATTATGTCTTACAGAAAAATTGTCCGTAAAAGAACAATCATAATGTCAAAACCTGTAAATGTCTTGTCAATTACATAAAACATGGTGATGTTGGTTAAAAAACAGCTACTGTTTTAAAAAATACATTTCTGTGTTATTTGAAACTTAAAGTAAATATGTTCTTCAAATCAGATTAATTATAGTTTAAATTTGCTAATATTCCAGAAATAAAGTTTCAGAAAAGTATATTTTATTTTTAGAAGATTTTTTTCAAGACACAGATTTACATTGTGATGAAAGATGAGAAAAAGGGCATTAATCAGCTATTTTAGAAAAAAAATCAATTCTAATCAATATAATTTCTGTTTGAAACACATCAGTGTATTTTGCTTACTAGAAATAGTAAATTTAACTCTTTAGCTTTCAATTAAAGTTAAAATGAAAACTTCAAGAAAGCTTTATTTATAAAAATTAATTTCAAACCATTGAGATTTATGTTGGGTTGACAGATTTGTCAATATAGATGATTTTAACAAAAAAATGTTTCAAACAATTTAAATTTGGTTTGAATTACAAAGTATTTTTTCTGCTTATTGAAAATATTACATTGAATTTATTAGCTTGGAATTATAAATAAAATCGTTTGGTTGACCAACAGGACTCAAATGACCAAAGTCTGACTTCTACGCATAGGCTCCAAGTGGCACTTTCAGCAGTGTTTTGAAAGGTTTGGAAAATAAAATAATATTATTATTGAACCACTGACAGTGTTTCCCCTCACATTCTTGAAGGGTTTCATTTCTGAGCCAGCACCTGCTAGCTGGAAATTATAAATACAAAATATAACAAAAGAAAGGGTTCAGAAAAGGATTCCATTTTGTGTGATATCAGACATGGATCATTCATTGAATTGAAATTTCTCACTTTGCCGATGTAGACTTTCTATCAAAGTAACCACTTTTTTTTTCTTCTCAAGGGTTTTTGTTGAACTCACTACAAAATGTAGGACATCAAATTGTTATTTGTTATAAAAAAAAAATCCTTGTTTTGCATTTTATTCTAAATTTGCTTGTTTAATTTTAATGCATTGTAAAATGTTATGTTTTTTTAAAGGTACATAGTTTCAAGATTGTCTTATTCCAGACAACACCCTGAATAACTTGTAATCACAGTTACCTAAAATGTTTGGTTTTTACAACTGCAAGTGATTTTTAATGCAAAGAACATTACTCCCCAGCAACTGTGATACTGTTATGTAGATGAAAAACTACCCACTTTTGTGGGTAGTAGCAGACCTCTTGGAATCCTTATCACAAGACCTGCTATATGATATGTTAAGGCAGGCAGTAATTAAGTGAACTGGAAAGTCTGATGAGAGCAAACTTAGAGATTTATTCAATAATGTCAAGTTGAATAATAAAACACTTTGTAACTACTATATCATATGAGATTCTTGCTGGAACCAAATATAATGCCTAATACCATCCTACAGCATATGTGGATGGACAAGTTACCCACAACCACTACTCAGATCCTAGCACCTATGACAGAAAATGAAGATTTAAAAAAAAACTAGCTGATGTTGCCAATCACATACATGCAACAGAAAATGACCGCTAAATACATTATCTGATAACAAGCAAAATGAGCAAGTAATTAGTCAAATTAAAAAGGCGATCTCTGAACTGACCATCCAAACGATAGCTAGGGTGCCGAAGCAGCAGACTGCATCTGAGCCAGGTTAGAGAGAGAAAGAGGAAGACCAGTAGGCATAAAAACCAAACAAAAGATGATACATTATGTTGGTATCATAGAAGTTTTAGTAACAAAGTCCACAGATGCAATAAGCTGTGCAATCATGAGGGGGAAACAAATCAGGCAGTCAATAAGTGTGACTCCATCGACTGGACAAACAACATTACAGAATAGTCGCTTATATTATTTGCTTGACAATTCAACTAACATGAATTTTCTTATAGACATGGAAGCATGGGTTTGTGCCATTCCAGTCATATCTCGTATAAAAAAGCAAAATGCTTCAACTTCAGCATATTAGCTGCTGGTAGTAAATGGATAGGTTATAATGACACATAATGAAAAAAATATTTAGGTTGGATCTTGATTTGAGGTGAGAGTTCAAATGTGTATTTATACTAGCAGACATTAAAATTCCCATTATTGGAGTTGACTTTCTCACTCACTACAAATTATCTGTGAATTTAGCAAAAAGATCTTGTCAGATGACTAAACAATGTTGAAAGTTTCAGGCTTAGTTCACCATGGGAACTGCTGCTGCACCTTCCCTGTAAAGCAAATCACACAATCCATCCTTTATTATAACCCACAGTTGTTAACCACACAATTACTCATCACATTCAGACAAAAAAACCAGTCTACTTATACGGCACCACATAGATTGTGACCAAAGAACATAGACTCCTTTGAAAAGAAATTCTAACTGGAGATTATGGTGATTTCAGACAGGTTAATTCTGTCACAACTCCTGATCATTAATGTTTCCCATTTATTAGCAATTTCACTACATCACTGCAGGGAGCAACACTTTTTTTTTTTTTTAAATTGATTTGGTGAAAGCTTATCAAATTCCAGTTGCAGAGGATGATATATGCAGGATGGTGGTCATTACACCATTCAACTTATTCAAATTTATCAAAACACTTTTCAGACTTTGAAACATTTCAGAAATTTATTGACAAGGTTGTCAGAGGACTATCTTTTGATGTTGCATATATTGATGAGATACTGATAGTTAGTAAAGAAAGATCAGAGCATTCTGCACACTTACAACAAGTGTTTGAAAGACTAACAATACGGATTAAGAATGAATCCAGAAAAACGCCTGATTGGAGTCTGACAAACTTTTTAGGACAGTCTATCTTGCAGAAAGGAGTCATAGCTGTTCAAGAAAAAGTTAACACTTTTTCTAATTTACCAATGCAATATTGGTGCGATAGCTCAAGCATTTCAGACTTATCAATTTTTACAGAAATCATATTCCTAATTGTTCAGACATTTTATCACTACTCACCCCTTTATTAAAAGGAAAGAATAAAAATATCAAATTAAATAATAAACAAACTCAAGTAGTGGAAAATACAAAAAAGGCTTTTTTGAATTATGCCAAATTAAGTTATTTGTGTAATGATGACAACATCAAATTGACATTAACAACTGATGCTAATGCAATAGCGGTTGGAGCTGTTTTACAACAAGTAGTTGATAATACCTCTCAGCCCTTTTCATTTTTTCTTCTAAAATGACTCCAGCTTAAAGGAATTAGAGCCCTTTCTCCAAAGAACTTTTTTGCTGTGAGAAAGTATCAGCATTTATTACAAGGTAGAGACTTTGTGATTTTCACTAATTACAAACTCTTTACTTATGCATTGAATTCTACTTCAAGCAAATACGCACCAATTTATTTTATTTTGTAATTCACCTCAACAATTAAACACATTCAGGGACATAACACTGTTTCAGATACATTGTCTAGAATATCACTTCATCATTTAGATAAAGCTTTTTTTTCAATTTTGATGCAAGAATCAGACAAAACATGGGATTAATAATGCAAGGGACACCACTCCATTTGACTAAATACCATAACTTTTTAGCAACAAAACAATTTTTTGTGTGATACTAGTCTTAACAACCCAAAACCTTATATTTCATCAACATTATGCAAAGCTATTTTCCAATACTTTCATGGCATATCTCATCTAAGTATAAGAGCAACAGTTAAGTTGAACACAGCAATTTATGTGGCTCATTATTATGACTGACATATGGGACTGAGCTAAAAATTGTCTATCCTGTCAGCGTCATAAAATCAGTAGACGCACTAGATCTCCCATGGGAAATTTTAGTGTGCCAGTTACACGTTCCACTAATATCCATGTCAACTTAATTGGTTGGTTTACACAATCAAGAGGCTATCAATACATCCTCACTGCTGCTGATTACTATTCACACTGGCTAGCAACATATCTGATCGAAGATACATGTACAGAAAAATTTCTCGACAGATGGATTTCAAAATTTGCTGTGCCAAACAGGATTACAACAGATCATGATCCTCAGTTTCAGTCTAATCTATTTAAGGACTTCACAAGAGTTCTAGGCATACACTGTATCAAGACAACAGCAAATCATCCATGCACAAATGGTATGGTGGAGAGGTTTTATCATTAGTTAACATCAAGAAACCACTAATGCCATGTTATAATGGTCCCTATGGCACTTATGACAGAATGGATAAATATTTTACAATTATGTGCAATAAGTGAGATCAAACCTGCTTACATAGACACAAAAGGTATGACAATTTCACAGTTGCCAACATTTCTAGGTAATATTACAAATTACCCACATCTCAAATAGGTACAAGTGAAGATTACACCACAAAACAGCACAGTGTTCCACAAGATCTAGAAGAGTTTTGTGACCTAAACATTTTAAAAACTATATTCCTCTCATCTGATAATCATTTGGCATGGTAGTGGTGGTGGGGGGATTTTTAGGTTGCCGTCTCACAGGACTCAAATGACCAAAATCTGACATTTACGCATCGGTTTCACATGGCACCTCTGGCAGCATTTTGAAAGATTCAGAAAATAAAATTGATATTATTTGAACACTGACCTCACTTCCTTTACATTTTTGAAGGGTTTCATTTCTGAGCCAGTACCGGCTAGCTGGAAACTATAAATACAAAAATATAACAAAGGAACGGGTTCAGGAGAGGATTCAATTTTGTGTGAACTTAGACATGGATTAGTCATCAATTGAATTGACATTTCTCACTTTGCCAATGCAGATTTTCCAACAAAGTAACCATTTTTCCCTTCTTCTCAAAAGTTTTATTAAATGCACCTCAATATGTGTAAGCAAACTTTTCCTTTCTTCTCAAAGGTTTTATTAAATACACCCAAAAGTGAACTTTTTCTTTCTTTTCAATGGTTTTATTAAACTCATAACAAGGTACAGAAACATGAAATAAATTACAATTTGTTATAAAAAATCCTTGTCTTGCATTTCATTCTAAATCAGTTTGTTTAAATTTTAATGTATTGTACAAGATTACTTGTCTTATTCTGGACAACATTTGTAATAACTTGTAATCACAGCTACCTAAATTAGACCATATATCAGCAACTTCTTACAGACCTAACAAAATAATAAATGCTTCAAAGATTTTCATTTTGAAATATATTTTCAACTTTTATCAATCTTCTTTGGAGGTATTTCTTAGGGTAGACTGAACTCTCTAGTCATGATTGGCAACCAGAACTCTGAATTCATAACTGTAAATTGTACCCTGCCAGCATACAATACTATGAAATAAGTACCTTCACTAATTCACTGAAAAAACAATGTCTGAAGAAAAAAAGAACCTAAACGTAATAAAAAAATTTTTTTCTGTCAAAATATTTATATTATTAACAAGAAAGATCAAAGTGTTTGTTTTAATCATTTTAAAAATTTTTTTAATCCTTTCTAACATGTTCGAAATTTTGGTAAGAAAATCTTTTGTTTTTTGTTAGCGGGTAACCAAATTGTTACCAGAATTTACAATGGATAATGTAATATTATGCAACTCAGTTACCATCTCTTGACATAAATTCATGAAATTTTAAGAAATTAAAATTTGTATTGAAATTTTATTTTATGCAAGACTCTTTGGGGAATGTAAATCATTTATTATATATTGTTGAGATATGCCGCAGCATAATCCAAACCACTTAAAACCATGTCCATGGCTTGTTGAAAAATTGCCGATGATACTTTTACTCCGAATGGTGATCTGTTAAACAGACCCTTGTGCATATTTATGGTTAATATTTTTGCACACTCCCTGTCCATAAAATTTGTAAAAATAGTTCTGACAAGTCTAATTTTAAGAACATTTCTTCTCTATTCAACTTTGCAAATATATCATCTGCTGAAGGTAAAGGGGAATTATGCTCTTTCAGGTATTCATTTAATCCTGTGGAGTAGCCGGTGCAGACTTTGATTTCATTATTTTTCCCCCTTATGTATACTCCTGGACTCGCCCATTGACTGTAATTTGTTTTTTCAAACAATTGGCCTTTTTTTCAGAAAATTTGCTCTGAATATTAAAATTAAAAATGCAATAAAACTAGGGGTAGACTGACACCAAATCAGTCGAGTTTTGATCCTGGCTGAAAGCAAGCGGATGCCTAGCTACACAGAGGAGCTGTGATACAGCAAAACAGGATTGTATGCAAAGGACTTCAATATATATATACAGGTCATTATAGTCTAAGGAAGAAAATTTTCAATGAATAATGAATTTTTACAAAAATTATTTTCATTTTCTTTTTTAATTCTACAAAACTTTGTTGCAGTTAGATTATTAAGTGAAGACTATATTTACTAATCAAAAATTGAAAAGTTTAATACAAATCATTGAGCCAATAGATTTGAATTTTGTTTTGAAAGTATGGTATTTTCTGAGTTACATTAAAAGGTCATGTGTTACAGTTTCTTCCCCCTTACACACACACAAAAAAAAGGGATAATTATGTCAATTCCGGTCAACTATACTTAGCTTATCTCAAGATCTGGCTGTCATCACAATCATTTATGGCAAAGGTCAGAATGATCAACACTTCATTATTAAGAAATACTTTTATTCTAAATTTCATGCTATAAATAATGTGTAAATCAGATTAATTCAACTTTAAATTTGCTTATATCCAAAATTAATTTGTCACAGACGTATATTGTATTTTTGCAAGATTTTTAAAACTGAGAATTAACTTTTCTTTACAAATAAGTCAACTGCTCAAAAATCACCAAAAACTGAAAATTTTTTTAAAAATTGAAAAATTTTAGATTCTAATATAATTTCTGATTGAAATACACTCGAGTATTTTGCTTAGAGGGAATAGTAAATTCAATCATTTAGCTTTCAATTCTATGTATCTGCATTAATAATTGTCAAGTCTGACCCTGTGTCAATTTGCATTTTTATTTTCGTGTCATTCTATTGAACGTTCATGAATTTTCTTTTGATTTTTCTTTTACAAAAAGAACTTTTATGATACTTATAACCACAATTTTTTTTTTTATCTTTGAATGGACAATCATTGTATAGATGCAATTGACCACAACCGTAGCATGGATTTATTTTAACTTTTCCACTTTGTGGTTTTACCTTTTGGATATATGATATGTCTCATTGTTCATTTGTGGTATCTTTTTTTTTAAGTTTATCCAACTATGTTAAGACTCAATTGCATATCCGTTTGCCTGGTGAGGTTAAAAAATTAAACACTTAAACATATCTGTGCTTAATTCATTCAGTTGGAACTTTTCACACTCCTTATTCAGTATACTTGTGAACGTTGCGTAGTAATCGTCATCGTCTTTTGATAAATTTAAGCAATGCTATAGTGTGTTGAATAAAGAATTATGTTCTCCAAAATTTTTTAGACAATAGTTTCTGGAAATGTAATTTTTCCAGGTAGTTTTGTTAGAATATAGTTTTTGTATTTTTCATGTTTAGACTTACTTAATTTTCTTATCGTCTGTCCAGTTCAAGCAGTCTTTAACAAATATCTCCTCAAACCTGTGATAAGCACTAAATGTAACTGCTTTTTCAAGTTTATATGTAAAATTTCCAATTGATTTAAAAAAAAATCTCAAAATTTCAGATTTTCTGTTTGGAATACACCAGAGTATTCTGCTCTCTGGAAATAGTAAATTTAATTAGGTACCTTCACTCATTTTCAATAACTAACTTTTAAACTGAATTTTTAAAGATTAAAAAATGCTTTCTTGAAATTTTTATCTTAGTTTTAATTGAAAGTTACATGATTAAATTTCTTATTTCCAGTAAGCAAAATACTCTGGTGTATTTCAAACAGAAATTATATTCATTTGAATCTAAAATTTTGAGATTTTTTTTCTTAACTTTTCAATTTTTTTGGCCATTTTTGAGCGATTGACATATTTGTAAACAAAAGTTAATTCTTGGTTTTAAAAATCCCGCAAAAATAGAATATATACCTGTGACACATTATTTTTGGAAAATTAGCAAACTTAATGTTAAATTAATCTGATTTACACAAGTATTACTTATTTATAACATGAAATTTAGAATAAAGCTATTTCTTAAACACAATGTTTTACTTTTTGACATTTTCCCCATATTTGACATGCAATGACAACTCGACAGATGCGAGATAAGTGTACTGTATGGTGACAGGAATTGATGAAATTCTTGCATGGTGAAGAAACCATGAAACACATGGTTTTAAATATATACATAATAAAAGAAAACTTTAAATATAGAAAAAACTTTTTTGAAATATGATAGGTTTGTTGAGCTAACACATTTAATTTGCATGCATTCTTTATTCAATTTGTAACACCACAGACATAAATTTTGCAACTTGCTTAATTCTGATTGGTCCAATAATCACTATTGATTTTGTATAAGACAATTTTAAAATCGCAGTTAAGAATGCTCTCGAACATCTTTTAATTAAGTTTCAGTAAGCATTAGCTGATTGGTTCAATTATGACCAATCACAGATTTTTGTACAAGGTAAGTTAAATTTTTCCCGCTAAGTCATCTGGAGCCTACCTAGCACTTATATAAATGACTGGACTATCCATTCCAGCAGTCAGATTTTAGCTGCCAAACGACTCCACGTCACTAAATCCTACTCACATCATGAAACGCACACTTACACATATCTACACTACTAGTTAACTATTCTGAACACTCTGAACTTGAATCTTTTTCGACCTTATATTCTTTTGAACAGTAACGTCCAATCCAATGAACATTACAATTCATTACTACCATGCAAACTTTATTTCATACAAGACAAATTTTCATTCAACAAGTTATATTCTTACTGAGAAACATTTGACTTCAATCAATGGGAAGAAACTCCTGTTTCCTTATCTTTGTTGAATGTAGTGCATGTCTTTTTCAACCATTACTGTATTGTTAATACATGTTTTAATCGTTGATTAAATTGTTGTTATTGTTGTCAATTCCTATCTTTTGCATCTGAATTATCTGCATGTCTCGTCGAATCTCAAATATAAAATTCGGAGATATTCTGAAGGCCCAATGAGCAATAAACTGGTAATTATTGACCTTGTGCCTGACGTGCTTTTTCCCCGCTACAAGAGTTAATGCCAGCCTGATTGACACTATCGAAGAAGTCTGCCACAGTTTAATGATTTGTATTAAACTGTTCAATTTATGATTAGTATATATAATCTTTACTTAATAACTTAACAACCTAACATCTACAAGTTTTTTAAATATTTAAAAATTATATTTAAAACTATAAAAAAAAGAAAACAATTCTTTTAGAATTTCATTATTAATCGAATTTTTTTCTTCAGACTAAGTGTTAGTGACTATAATGTTCTTAAATATTTATTTAAAGCAATTAAAAGCGAATCTAATTATAAATTAAATAATGTCATAGTTTTATTGCATTTTTTATTTTACTATGGGAGCAGATTTTCGGAAAGAGGGGATAAATAAATGGTTGAAAAAAAAAAAAAAAAATGATGATTTACCTTCCCCAATGAGTCCTGCGTTTAACTTTGTCTTGTTACTAAAACCCATTTTGCCTACAAAATTTAAATAATTTAATCTATTGAAATTTTATGAATTTACAAGGAGGTGATGTAAAAAAAAAATCTAAGATTTTTTCAAAATAATTTTCATTTGCGAATAAGTTTTCTTGAAAGTTTTATTAAAATCAGACAAGTATTTGATTTTGCAAGAATTTACAAATAATGTTTATCACCGGAAAAAACAGTTCCCTAAACTCTTGTAACGGTTTGGCTACCCGCTAACGAAAATCATTGCAACAAGACTTTTTACCAAAATTTCGAACGTGTTAGAAAGGATTGAAAAAAATTTAAAAACTAATTAAAAAAAATACTTTGATCTTTCCTCTTAGTAATAATAACAAATATTTTATTTTTGACGGAAAAAAGTTCGTTTTATTATTAACTTTGGTACCTTATGCTGCTTTTTCAGCGATTTAGTGGAGGTACCTCTAAAATAAAAGTTTAAAAGCAAACATTTTATTTTATTTTTAAAAATTCAATTTAAAAAGTTCGAAATCGTAAATGAATGGAGGTACCTAGATGAACAGACTAAAAAAAAATGTACTTAAGAAATTTCTTTATTATTGTTTACAACTGTAGTGTAAACAAGATCAAAAATATTTTTTAAAACATGCTAAAAATTTTAAATTTTTAAAGTGAGCCGACCTTTTTATATTTTTTAATTCTCATAGATTTTTGTTTATTTAATTTATTTTTCCAAACAAAAATATTTAACTTCATCTCTTTGGAAAACAAAAACAAAAGGAAAGTCTTTTTCACAAACAATAACATTTCTTCATTTATCGAACAATTTGAAGAATGAAAATGTTAATAAGAAAGACAATATAGACAACGTTAACGTATAACAAAAAGTTTAAACAAGAAGACATTTAGAAAGTTTTAAAGTTTAGTTTAGGATGAAGGTAATAGAAAAGCAAAAAAAAAAAAAAATTGTATTGAAGCCTTGTCTTCTTATAGCAGCCACAAGTAAGAGAGGAAAAGAAACAAAACAAGTTTAGTAAAAACACGTGGAGTGAGACAATAGTCAATTTTTATTTTACTTCTATGATTGTTGTTAATAAAAGAAAGCGTAGAGAGAGAAATTAAAAATGATAAAGTAACAAACACACTTACAAATATCCCCATTTTTCTCACTCTTTCTACGTGCAAACTAAACAAAGCACTACTGGTAAATCCGAAAAAGAATGTAAAATCAAATAGTAAAAAAAGTAAATCGTGAAATTAACTGCCCAGTGGTCATAGCAACTGACGACAGTACAGAAGACGCGTGTTAATTTCTTTTTTTTTTCAAATAAGACTGACGTACGTGTAGCCCTCACACTTGTAAAACAACCAATGATCATTCGCCTTTGAACCAGCACCTTCTTCAAGCAAGTGTAAATGTTCCCGCCCATATCGCGCTCTTTTTTTTTTAATACCTTTCACGGCTCGGCCAAAACACGCTAACCAAAAGGTAAAAGACACGAGTTGATCGAAATTTAAATTTACTGTAGAAAGAGAAGTTTATTTGTTTTAAGTTAGTGCTTTTCTTTTTTTCTAAAACTAAAAATTCGTTTGTTTCACTGTCCACTCTCAGAGGGCACGCAGTTTACAAAGAAAAATAAATAAAAAAAGACGAAATGGTGTGGGTGAAAGTAAAAAAAAACAAAAAACATTGTAAAATAAAAAAACATCAGTCTGAAACAGCAATGGCAACCTACGACACATAAAAATTGGCACCTTCAAAGATTCGCACAGAAATGAACAAACTTAATAAAAAATTAACAAAAAAACTTTTATCGTTAAAAACAAGATATTTAATTTGATTTTGTTAGTAAATAGATCAACAAAGGTTTTTTTTTTTGTTTTTATTAAATTATATTTAAAATCCTAAAACAAATGTTTTCTTGCATCAGAGGGTGACCAAAAATTAGTATGGGAGATTTTTTAGAGTCTTAGCGATGCATAGTAACACTGATTTGGACATTCTTGCAAAATTCGGATAATTCTCGGATTTTATTGAAACTTTCAGAAATTATTCAAATTAAATTATTATTTAAATGTTTCTATTTTAGAAAATCTTTGTAATTTTTTTTTGTTTTTTTTCATCTGTTAACCAGAACCTTAACTTATGAAATTTGAGACTTTTTTTCTTAATGTCTATGTTTCTTATAATAAATCACAATTAGTATTTTTTGACAAACAGGATCCCAATTAAATCTCTGAATCTTAAAAAAAAAAAAAAAATTAAAAATGCAATAAAGGGAAGACAGAAAAGCTTTTAATTGCTTCTATTAACACAAGAAAAAAGTTTTAAGGCAAATAGTAAATGTTTGCAATTATTATTTTTATTTTAATAGAATAATTTATAAACTTTGAAATCTTCTAAAATCCTGCATTAATTTGTAGTGGTCAAATGATATTTTTATTAATTTAAAACTATTTTCTAATCATAAATGAAAAAGTTTACTGCAGTTCAACAACCCCCAATATTTTAAAGAATTTTAAATTTATTTTATGTGTATATAAACATGCCCATTTGTGTAAAAATATGCATCCCTACACATTATCAGAAAATAAGAGTAATATAGTAAAGTTAAAAGTTTATAGGTAATTTTCTAATATCTTCTCAATAAGCGTTTTCATAAAGACTGTAAAGCCAAAGTACCTAAAATTCAATAAAATATTACATTACTTAGAATATTTTAGATTTTAAAAATTACTATACAGTTAAAAAAAAATTATATAAAAAAGGTGTTCACATTATATTCAAGTAATTGTTAGTTATGTCTCCCTTGGAAAGAATCTCCAAACATATGTCTATTATTGAAAGTGTTGTCACCACCTCAAAAATACCCACCTCCATCTTAAAAAATACTTTTTTGACATATTTTAAACTAAAAGTAATATTGATTTCAAATCAGTTTAATTAAACTTTTAATTCGCTAATCCTTATGAAATAAAATTTCCAAAGAGATAAATTTTATTTTTGAAAGATTTTTTTGAAAAGAAAATTTCATTGTGTTAACAGATTTGTCAATATTTTTTTCTAATAATGAAAAAAACTCATTTCAATCAATTCATATTCAGTTTAAAATACAGCAAAGAAATTAGAAATATTAGATATAATCTGTTAACTTAAAACTAAAACTAACACAAAAGCTTAAAAAAAAATTTTTTTTCCTTTTTTTAAAATACATTTTTAAATCTTAGGTATTTTTCCTAGGAAACAATTAGGATCCAGATTTCATCATAAATATTTCTGTAAAATCAGATGCCCATAAAAACTGATGTCCTAAATAAAACACAAACATATCTGTTGTTATTGGTAAAATTTAATACAGAATAGAAGCTCCCCTGCTCACTACAATTAAGCAACCACCAATTTTTTAAAAAATATCAGAACAGTAGCTATAATAAATTTCAAATTTAGTGATAATTTTCTAACATTTTCCAACAAGTGTCTTTGTAATACTATAAAGCCAAAGTACCTAAAATTCAATAAAATATTAGAATCTTTTCTTAAATTTCTAAGATTAATGGGTTACTAAAAAAATTAAAAAAAAAGGTGCCCACATTATATTCAATTAATTTTTACAGTTATGTACCACTTATTTAAATTTACCAAACTTCAGACTTGATTTCAATATTTCATAAAACACCTACATCTGTGTTAAAAATGCTTTATAATTTATAATATAAAAGTATTATATAATTATCATATAACAGTTTTATAATTTCTAAGCTGGACTCACATAACACAAGCAGAGGTGATGGAATTCCAGTCATAATTCTAAACAAAAACAAAAATTGCCCGAGCTGGCTCCAGTTCTTTCCAAACTCTATAAATATTGCCTCACTACTTCCTGTTTTTAAATATTCTGGGGAGGCCTCTGACCCCTCTAATTATTGCCCTCCTAGCCTCTTACATCTTCTTGGCAAGGTATTTGAGGCTATTATCAATGCTGAAATACTTGGGCATCTCACAACCTTCTCTCTGATAAACAGAATATCTTCCACTTCACCAAGTCTAACACTGATATGCTAATGACCATCACTGGATATATAAATATATATCAGGCTCTTGATGAGAATGGCAAGGCTCAAGTTGTTGATCTTGATATCTCGAAAGCATTTGACAGAGTTTGACATACTGGCCTTTTGCATGATATATTGGCCTTCTCCAGAGCTATAGGTTTTCTGGATGATTGTTTGATTTAACCCAATTGTCCCTCTTAAATTGTGAAATGATGCTTATTTTGAACAGTAAAACTTCAAGAGCCTTTCATATAAATGCAGGCATCCCTCAAGGCTCTATCCTAGATCCTACGATTTTTCTGGTCTTCATCAATGATCTTCTTGAATAATAAGTTCCCAAGTAAGTGCTTATGCAGATGACGCCACCATTTATTCTCGACTCAATAAGAAATTGCCAAGGCTGACAAAGTAAATCTGGCTACTGCCTTTCAGAAGGACCTACAATATGTGATGGAATGGAATAGAAAATAACTTGTAAATTTTAATGCCTCAAAAACGAAGTTACTCTACTTTAACCACCATAGAGAAACTTTCCTGCTTACCATCAGAATAGATGACACGAGTCACATAGAGAGCAAAACACTTTACCTCCTTGGCTTTACTCTCTCAAATGGAATGACCACATCAAGTCCATAGCTGCATCTACTGCTAAGAAGGTTGGGTCACTGTGAGTCAGAAAGTTTTTCTTGTCAGAATCCATTTTGCACATTTATAAATCTATCATTCGTCTGTATATTGAATACTGCTGTCATATTTGGTTGGGTGCTCTTGCTATTCAGCTTGAGGCTCTTGACAAAATCCAAAGGAGGATCTGCAATATAATCGATCTTGACTTAGCAGCTCACCTTCAGTCACTTTATTGCCAGCATGATGTGGCTTCCCTCTGTCTTTTCTACAAGTATTTTCATGGTAACTGCTCCAATGAGCTTTTTTTCCCCTGGTTCCGATCACATGTATTCACTTGTGCTACTAGATTGGCATCAACTTTGGTAAATATAATTTTTAATTTAAACTGAAATTTCACTTACATATATATGAAGAAATATAGTTTGAAGGTGTGCTATATTTATAGGATAAAGTGCTCAATGTCAGAGATAGAGCATGTGAATATTGAAGTCAACACTCAGAGGTGACAGACTGTTTCATGCTAGGTGCAATCATCAGGCCACCTGATCATCATATGTAAAAAATACTGCTTTGAAAACATTACAGATCAATCAAAAAACCAAGGGATACTTTTAGCAGATCATAAAATCTAAGCTTGATTCGAACCAGAAAATGTTTGGAATCCTGCATGGCATGCTAAGATGAAATGAGAATCTTTTCAGTATAAAAGTGATTTCAGCAGATAAATCTATTAATTATATATATAAAAAATTGTTAAATATTGTTTATGCAATGACTATATTAACTTTGTTTCTTGAATTTGTTTTTAGTTATAGAAAGTGAAAGTAAAAAAATTACAGGAATGATAAATATCAATTTTTATAAGATTAAGCTAGACTTGTTAATGTGAGTAATCCTTGTTCCCCAGGGCTTTGACCTGTCTCTCCCACCTTGGCATTCTCATTGGTTATGATCCATGTCAAAATTCCCAACCTCCTCAGTTTGTTTTTTGTTCCTTTTTTATCATAACTGGATCAGTCTTTGATATTTCTCCATGCCATACTTTATCTCCCTTGCACCTAGTGAATGAACTGCTCGATTTTACTTAGCAGCAGAATGTCGCAGTGACTTATTTTTAGTTTGAATGTTTTGTTGCATTTTATTTTTTTATTGGGTTAACCCTACCCACCTTATTTCATTGTAAATTTTTAGCTATTTTTATAAGAAAAAAAAAGACATTTGTATATATTGTGAAATTTTTATGTCATGGCTGTTTTAGTAAGATCCCTGTGAATATACAGTATTGTGATAGATGCTGAATGAATGGTGATGGATGAATTCTTGTGGTGATTGAGTAAATTGTAATTGATCAATGGATGGTGAATCAGATTAGCTTGGTTTAGTATAGTCAGTGATAGCCAGCCTCACCCTGATTCTCCTTCATCCAAATTTATATCTTTGATGTAATAAATATACAATTTTTGCGAATAAAGCTTTTAAATGGTTCTTTGATGAAGTTAGTTCTTGTGTTACTTGTAAATTTTGACATATTAATACAGATATAGGTTATATTAATATAGATTTTACAAGCATTTGAATGAACTGATGAGAGACAATATGAAGCATGAAAGAATTTTCAGTAGCATTGATCTTTAATAACTGTATGTTTCAGTTATGAAAGTTATTTTTCTTATTTGCAACCCAATTTAAATACGTAAAACTAAAATGTTTCAGGTGTTTGAAATATTTTGGAAACTGCTTATCAAATTAGGACAATGAAATAGTTATATGGAAAAGAACTAAAATATGATATTCATAAATTTTCCAAAGAAACAAAGCTATTTTAAATAGAAGAATTACACACAATAACCTGATGCATAATAAACATTGGTACAGTTAAATTTGTTGGATTTGCTTATGTGTAAATACTCATGGGAAAGGTATTAATCTGTCTCTTCCTTCCAGTTATGGATTAAATAACAGGACAGATTAGGTTCTATAGCTTTGGTTGGCAACCAGTCTACCGCAGCTGCCCAGGCAGTCATGTCTCTTTCGGAATATGATCACCCAAGATTATCACGTATGGCACTTAACTGACTGACATATTAATCCAAAAGTACTTAAGTTTGACCAAATCAGTATTTTTGTCATTCTCTAAAAGTATATACTCAAAAGATACTATTCTACTTTTCTACTACTTGTACTGTCCCTAAAACAAATTAAGTTTTGTGTAATCTGAACTTGTGATGAAGACAAAATAACTTTTTTCTTCACGATTTGTGAACTCAAAGTGTGAAAATCTATCTTGACCAATAAAAAAAAAATAACAGCAAAAAAACATTGCTACTGTTTTTGTTAACACATTGGTAGCTAGATTCAGAGTACTCTTATATGTCATCACTGACAGAGGTAGTCAGTTTCAGTCAGAATTGTTTGCAGACCTGTCAAAGATCATAGGCTTTCACAGACTGAGAACAACTTCGTACCATCCCCAGGCAAATGAAATAATTGAACATGCACACAGGACATTAAAGATAGAAATTATTGTGAGGAAGGATCCATGGCTGTCAGCCTTACCTATTGTACTTTTGGGTATCAGGGCCACACCGAATGAATCTACATACTTACCATATACAGCAGTAACAAGGTCTTATGCACAAGTCCCAAGACTGCTGATTGACCCAAATAACAAGGATAATGATTAGATATCAAACCTGGCAATAAAAGACCTGATGAAGGAAATTTGAACGTTTGATATAGAGGATCATTTTTCCGGACATATACATTCATCGCCTAAAACCTTGTATACCAAAGAACATAAATGATGGTGAATTTGTATGGCTTAGGTCTGACAGAGTTTAGAATTCTTTGAAAACACCTTACACAGGTCCATATAAAGTAATTAGCCGTAATAAGTTTTTTTTTTATTTTATTACAACTGCAGAAGAGGTCAATACTAATTGTTCATAGACCAATTAAAACCAGTAGTCATCTCAGAAAAAGCAAAAATACCTGATATTGATAAAGCTATACCAGCACAAGGAGATACTACATCAGAATTTGGCAATAATATGGAAACAAAACAGCAGAGCAAAACAAAAACTAAGTCCAGAAGATTGGTTACCTGGAAAACTGCTATTGAATTATCAATTTATTCATATATTAAAGGAGACATCAAATGAGAAGTGATAAGGTGAACACGAAATAAAACAACTTTTTCTTCAAGGTTTGCAAACTCAAACTTACAAAGTGTGAAAATCTATCTTGACCAATAAAAAAAAGATTGCAAGTGTGGATTAATTTTCTAACCAATGAAAAGAATGATTTACAAAAATAACAAATTTAACTTTCAATGACTCATGTCATGTTTCTTCCTGACCAGAAAGTAGTCTGCTTTGAGCTGGTCACGTGATGGGACTGGCCTATTTTATGAAGTGCCAAGTCAGTCAGAAGTCAATCAGTGCCAGAGAGCCAGGAGAGAAAGAAAGCAAAGACTACACTTCTGAATATCACCAATGTCACATTTCACAATGATACATTACCCTTCAATGACTGGTTAATTGCAAGGGCTCTTTTGATGGTTGAAGCTAAGTACCTAAAAATACATCTTATATATTGAATTCCACTGTAATATTTTAATGTGGAAAATGAGCCCTTTCAATTTGTTTTAATCATTTTGGAAACCTTGTTTATATGGAATTCAACTTTTGGAATTCAATACTTTTGTGTGAAAATGAATTTTGGAGATGTCTGATATTTTAATATGAACATTTTCTGTTTACCAAATCTACAAATGTATGACTGTGATTACTTGTTTTGAAATAGTTACTGACAATTACAACTGTGTAAATTTTAAATAAATTCCTTATTTTGTGTTGTTAAAATATACACTTGTTTCTTCTTCATTATACACTACCAAACTCCTTTCTTCAAACTTAATGGCCAAACTGTTAAGTTCGAAATTGCAGAAAAATAAGCACTGAATTTAAATTCATGATCCAATCAGAAAGATTTATCCTTTGTCTTACATAATATATTTAGGGAAAATGAATGTCATTTAAATATTTTAACATAATTCAGCTTGAATAAACAAAAGATTCTGAAAGGAACACATGCATTATGTCGCTTTCCCTTATGCCTAAAATTTATATCAACTATTTAATTAAATGTAACAATATCCACAAGATTACCTCAAAATAAATTAAATTATATGAACTCCTAGTACCAGTTTTTACTGTTTTAAAGTGAATTAGAATATACACCATGTGCACCTCTTGAAATATCTACTATTCTTTGCCAATAAAACAGATTTTTTTTGTCTAACAATAAGAGTCTAATGAATTTTCTTTTCCTTTAAAAACTTACCTTTCCAAACATTTATCTCTCAGTTGAAATGTACACTGCTTTATCATTCCAAAAATAAAAATCTTGTGCTAATTTTTTTTTGTAACAACAATAACAGGAAATGTATGCTTCTTTCTCTCAGTTTTTCACTTAAGAATGGAACCTGTACTTTATCATTTGGTAGTTTCTCCAAATGAAAACCCTACTTTCCATTAGCTTCCTCTGCATCAACACAGCTGAGTTTCTACTTTAAAAGTAAAATCTCATATTCTTTTTAGTGTATCTTTCATAACTGGAAATGCATATCCCTTTTTCTTTATCAAAAGCTATCTCAAAAGTTTTTCTCAGTTATTTTTCATTAGTGACTACATGTATTTTATTCTTCATAATTTGAAAAGTCTGTTCATCACGATCAAACTCATCTTCTTTGTATCCAAAATAGCTCAAAGAATGTACTATTTTCTATTTCACTAGCTCTGAAAAACACAAGATTGAATCTTGTTCATCTTTTATAAATGCAAATATGCATTCTTTTTTGTTTGCACTTCTAAAGTAACAGATTTTTTTCATATTTGTTTTCAATGAATAAAACCTTTTTTTACTAATTTGTATTTCACAAAAAGGCTACTGATATCTAGCTGATACCTGGGAATAAATAGGCATTTTGAATTCAATATTTTCAAAGTAATATTTTTTTCTTTGACATGTGTCTCTTTTCTATTTACTCTTCAAAACCATAATTTTTTTTTTTTTTTACTGCACATAACTATGAAACTATGCACATAACCAAAACATGAAATACCAATAAAGGAAGAAAAAAAAAAACAAAAAAAAAACAGAGTAGCTACATTAAAAATTAATATTTTTGCTATAACACAACTATATACAAATGAATGAATTGTTGGAATATCCAGACAAAGATAAAAGAATATTTCAATGTGTCACTTTTAATAACTTGTGGAATGAAGTCATTGTTGTACAATTTTCATTTTGAAACAGATTTGTTTACAATGTAAACACATGTTCACATTTAAGAGAGGACAATTAACCTACCTGTTAAAATAACACATAAATTGTTTAGTAATTGAAAAATAAAACATCAACAATTATTAGTGTTTTCTTTTGCTACTTCAGGCTTATTCTCATCTTTATTTTTGTCATTTTTTTTCAATAGTGTATTCACCAGTTGTCATCAGATGATACATAATAGCTAATATTTGCCTAACCACTCACATTTTATAATGATATAAGAGGGTGCACAAATTATTTGCTCTGTGTAACCTGCTTGAATGATTCACAATAAGAATAACACTGAATAAATTCATAAATGCAAAATAAAAGAAACTCCCAACATCAGAAAAACATGCAGTTATTTAGAAAAAGAGAAAAGAAGAATGTGAAAACAGATTCTTAAAAATTCATGCAGAAAATAAAAGCAAGCCCCAAAATTGGTTAGTGAGCAACTGTGAAAGAAGAGAGAAAGAATAGAAATGCTTTAGTAGTATAGCAATGATGATTGGTCAAGGTGGTACCTTTCTGCGTATTGATTCTATGTCCAAGTCTAGCTGCCTGCTGGGTAAGTAAGGGAAGCCCTTGTTGAATGCCTGTCAGGGGAAGTAGGATTAATGATAATTTTTGAACTTACATATTTCTGCAGATGTGTTACTTAGAATAACATCTTTACTGGATACACATACAGGGAATGATACAAATTTCAATACATTTTCTAAATATGTCAAAATATTGAAAAAATATAGTTTTAGATATAAAAATAGCTAAATATAAATACTAAGATGAAAACTTAAAATATACTTGGAAAGTATTAAAATATACGAAATATTTAAATCAAACACAAAATCACTTAAAATATTATCAATAAAAATTTGAAAAATTAAAAATATATTTTACAAAAGCAATTATAAATGATTAAAAATAAAAAATTAAAAAAAAACAGTAAAATTATGTATAATGTAAAATATATTTAATCTAAAAAAATGTTAATTCAAATGCATGTTAAAATACTGAAAACATGTAAACAACAGATATTCAAATATGAAATTTTATTTGAAAAATGATCTACCATCTTTACCAGGCTATAAAGTGCATAGTTTATAAAGGTATTTAGGCAAGTCTCATTCATTGCCACTCCCCTAATGCACCATAGCTGCCCATTTGGAATTTCAGAAGAGTGCCTCGTATTTATAATACCAGTATGATATTTGCATAGTTATTATTTTATTTAAATGTGTCTTATATACTAACAAATATGGTAATTCATTATTAATTTTTTTTTCCGACTGAATCTATGGAATTTGATTTGAAAAGGAATACAGGTACTAAATATTTTAAGATACCATTTATGGACAAAATGTTGTGACACATAGATTAAAAAAAATTAAATATCAGAGTGAAATTGAAAATTATATTTCCAATTTATTTGTTGTTGTCTGTTATTTGTTTGTGCGTGCACACATTCCTATCTTTTGATTTTCTAGAACTAAATGAAAAGGGTTACAATGAAATATAAGTGCCCATAATATCATCTTAGCTGAAATTTAACAAGCAGCAATATTAAAAGTATATTTGCAAAGTAGGTAGGTAAGCTAACCACAAAAAGTGAAGAATTTGGCATTTTAAGAGAGAACAATGAGATAAGCAGTGCCCCCTTTTTGCATCATACTCAAGCAAACTGGTCAACATGCACATCCAATACTAAAAAAGTAAGCAGTAGCATTTTTATATTGTCATAGATCAATGGTATATACTAATATTGCAAGTTAAATATTGAAAAGTTAAGATCCCAGTATATAAATTGCTGATAAAGAGTCAAGACATTAAAACAACTTCAGAATATATATATATATATATATATATGAATGACAATATTTAAAAAAAATACTAATTTATGATCAATACATCCTTTTAAAGTGATTGAATTGTAAACTAACTGAAATTAAAATTTTTACAAATGAATGCCCATTTTTTTTATATCAAAACTAAAAGTGCATCATTCCTTTATCTAAAATGTTATAATTACAGATTTACCTGACAATAAAACTTAACAATTTTAATATTTTACCAGAAAGTCACTAAATGTTAAATTTTTAGCTTCAAATACATTAATCCAGATATAAACTATTATCTAATACATTACACCATATTACTGACACAAAAGTAAATATACAATTAAACAAATTCTAGTTTAAAAATTAAAACCAACTTTTACATCAATGTATCTGGTAAATCTACAATACCAACATTACAGGCCAATATTATTGTGCAATATTAAATAGCAGCAGCAACCTATGGTAAAATTACCATAAAAGGCTTTTGTAATCTCAACACACAGTAGCTGTTTCTAATTATTGTTTCTTAACACTCAAGATATGTAGTGGAAATATTTTATAATGAAAAACAGGATTAACCTGTATTGTTTTCTAGAAATTAAAAGAATCTAGTGTTATTTTTCATATCAATTAATTTGACTAAACAATACTGATAATTTTCTTAATTCTTTAATTTCCTTTCAAGCTAGAAAAATAGCCCAAAATACTGTTCATATATATGATAATTTTCTTTTTTTGTGGGTGAATCACATGAAGTGTATTAATTATTAGTTACATTTTTCTGTAATATTGAGAAGTGAAGTAATATGGAATTTGACACCAACAAAAATCAACTTTTTACCATAAAACCAAAATGAGAAGAGGTTTGGTTGGTTTGTTTTATCAGCATATCAATCCTCTTGTGTCATTTAATGCTGTAGATTGGATTTTTATTCAAAAAATAAGTTTTAAGTAAGTTCTAAGTTTCTAAATTTAAGAAATATAATTGAAACCCAGCTATATAGTTCATCTATAGTTGAAGTTATCTGGATTAAATTTTGCTGTATAATTTACTTTTCCTTAAGTAGGTCAAAATGGTTTTTTCATTAACATTTTTGAAAAGTTTTTTAAGGCTATTCACCTTATAAAAGTTTATAAGGAGAGTCAAATTCAGCACAGTCCATCATAAAATGTTTTATCGTGTCAGTCACCTGTTATTTTATGCATTTAGGTGGATCCTCCTCCTTTAGAAGAAATCAATGTGTAATATTGGCATGACCAATTCTGGTTCATGCTACGATTACTTCTTCTCTTCAGGTGTAAATTTGATTTTCTGCAATTTATTTGGGTAAGTATTCCATATCTCTTGCTACTTATTTATGATATATGTATTACTTACTGTTATGAAATCTGTATGAGGGACTTTGTTTTTAATATATTCACTTTTAGGGATATTTAGCTACCTTGTCTGCCTTTCCATTTCCCTGGATACCTATATGGCTAGGGATACAGCAGAATATGTGTTTTTAGTTCCAAAGTATCATAATTTTGTTTAAAAGTTTAATTATTACAAGATTGGTCAAGTTTTTAATACTTCAATGATGTAAGAACGGATAGAGGGCCTGAGAATAGAATGAATCCGTGATAATATCCGAGGCTAAGTCTACTGCCATAGCTTCTGCACTAAATATTAAAGATTTATCAGGTAGGCATTTTTGAAGTCTAGTTTCATTCAGCATAGCTGAACATCCAACTCTATGAATATTTTTTTTGAGCTGTTAGTGTATATATGCTTACAATTTGTATGTTTTTATAAGATACAAATTTCTTCCATGAATACATGATGTGTCAGTTTCAGTTTTGGAGTGCTTTGCCAGATTTAATATTACAGTGGGTTGTTTTATTTACCAGACAGGAGTTTTTGAAAGAATAGATTTGTGCATTAAAGTCTTTGTTTCAAGTATGTTGAAATTGTTTTCTATGTGAATAACAAGAGATTAAATGGCATTTCCTTTAAATTATATATTCTTTATATTGAGGTCAAAGAACACAGTTATAAGCTGAATTACTTGGGCATGAATAAAGTTTGATGTAATATTGTAATGCTAACTTATGTTGTTTTAATGCCAAAGGTGGTTTGTGTGCTTCAGCATATAAACTTTCAATTGAGGATGTACTGTAGGCTCCTAGAATGAGTTGCAGACTCTGGTGATGGATGGTATTAATTTCTTTTAAGGATGATTTTCTTGCCACACCATAGATGAAGCATCCATAATTAAATTTGGATATAACCAATGCCCGATAGAGTTTCAGTAGCATCTGTGTGTCAGTTTCCCAGTCTTTGTGAAAGATGGCTGAGCAGTTGTATTGTTTTAATGCATTTCTCACAAAGGTATTCTGTATGTGGTATGAAAGATAATTTTTTTGACAAAAATTATTCCTAGGTATTTGTATTGATCTACCAGTGGCACTTCTGTACTATTGAGTCTTAATTCCACTTTTGAAGTTGACAAAAGTGTATACATTGAGTTTTTTGTTTGGAGAATCTGAATCCATTTTGTATGGCTCGCTCATTTACTTTATTGAGACACTGTTGGAATTGCTGTTCAACTGTACAGATATTTTTTCAATCAGTAACATATTAGAAAGTCATCAACATATCATGAGCAGTCAACTCAAGAGGTTTTTTCTCTAATCATTTCAACCCAAGCAAGGCAGAACTGCCACTGATGTACAGGGGGTTACATAAAGAGGTGAGTGATGAGAAAAAAGAACAAGTTACAGGGTTATCAGAGAATGATTAAGAAAAGGATAAGAATACAGGTGTGAAAATGGCTGCATGAGAATAAAGTAGAACGAAAGAAGAACATGATACAAGGATTGTCAGGGAAAGAATGTGAGTCAAGAAGATAAGAGATGGCAATAAGTTCTTGGAGATTGTAGCTGTCAGAGAAGCAAGTATACAGAAGGGAATTCCACAGGAGAAAAGTGTGAGAAAAGAAGCTGATAGAGTAGAAGTTGCAGTTACATTTGATTGGTTTCACTGTAAAAGGGTAAGACCTAGCCACTAGTTTAGTAGCTGGACTAAATTCATACAGAAGGGACACCAGGGAGATAAGCTCATCAGAGCAGAAGCCGTGAAAATATTTGTAGAAGAGACAGAGGGAAGGCACATTATGTCGGTGAGAAAGTGACTGGAGTTGAGCTACCAGGTCGAGATGAATTACATTACAGATTCTTCATTGGATTTTGTCAAGAAGTCCAAAATGAATAGCAGGGGCATCTGACCAGATGTGACAACTATTCAATGCATGGGCAGATGGTAGATTTATGTGCAAGATGGGTTTAAAAGAGAAAAACTTTCTGGCCCTCCAAAGGAAACCAACCTTCTGAGCAACAGATTTAGCTATGGATTCAATGTAGTCATTCTACTTGAGGTCAGCTGATAGATTTAGGCCGAGGAGGTGCAGTGTTTTGCTTTCAATGAGACTAGCCCAATCCATTCTGATGAGGGAGTATGAGCGGTTGTCTACGATGGTTAAAGGATGGCAGCTTCGTTTTGGAAGCATTTCAATTTAAAGCATTTAATAATGCCATTTATTTTAATGTTGAAGAGTCTTACTAATGATATGCTTACTTGAGAGACACTCATTTCTTGCTCATACAGTTCTGAGAGTGTGGTACCAACACAAACATTAAGTGTTTGTTCTATCAGGAAGTTACTGATAAGCATTGGTAATCTTCTTTTAAGATCCATTTCATTTAAGCCTTTCCTGATATCATAAGCTTTTCCTAAGTAAAAAAAAACAAAAAACTGTTATTAAATGTTCCTTTTTATTGAAAGAATTTCTGACAAAAGACTTCAGTCTAACCAGGTGATCGATTGTATTTTTGTTCTTTCTAAAACCAGACTGGAAATTTATAATTTTATTATTAACTTCAAGAAACCAAGTAAGCCTATTATTAACAATTCTTTCAAACATTTTGCATAAACAACTTGTAAGTGCAATTGAATGATAGTTTGAGAGATTTTCTAAGTCCTTTTCAGGTTTTGGGATTGGAATTACAGTAGCTTGTTTACAGAAACTGAAAATATTACCACATACTCATATATTGTTGAAAATTTTGAGCAGGTAATTCAAAGAAATATTTAGTAGGTTTTGTTTTTTTAGAAATTTATAGTGAATTTCATCTAGGCCAACAATTCTGGTAAAGTTAGAGCTTGGTTGTAATTTTCTTTATTGTTAGAGCAGAAATTTAATTTTTTTTCTTCTCTTCATTTATTTTGATATTCTGAAATAGTTTACTAGTATTATTTGAGGAAGAGTTTTGAGAGAAGTTTTGTGCTAATATTTGCAATATACTCTTTGTTAGTTTACTTTGACATTGCTTTGACATAAATGTCTTAATGGAACACTTATTTTTTCTAACGGTTTTACGAATCATATTCCATACCATTTTGGTTTGGGTGTTAGAATTAATATTGGATCTGAAGTTTTTGCGTGAGGATCACTTAGAGTCTTTAATTTGTGTGATTTAGCTTTATTTTATAGATATTCAGATTTTCTTGGGTTGCATGTAATATAGAGCAGCACAGCGTAATCTGATTTTTTTTAGCACTAATCATTAAACCAAGGTCTGTCACATTAGACAGGTTTAGGATTTTGATGTGTATTGTTCTGCAATACTAAGTGATGTGTTCTGCATTGTCTACATTGGCTTCTGCTGTAAATTTTAGGGCACATGCATTTTTAAATTAATTCTTGCTAGTTTTCTTAAGCTTCCAATATGGTATTCTTTCATCTGGCAAAGATCCAGGTTTTCCAATACAACTGGAAAGTGATCACTACCACATGTATCATAATGTACTTTCCAGCTATAGTCTAGGTATGTTGCAGGATCACTTAAGGTTAGATCTATTGATATATGTACCACTTGATAGTTGTAAATAGGTATATGACTTGTCATTGCATAGACATATATTATTTCTAGTGATAAAATCTTTCATTAATCTTCCCTTCTGTTCAGTATTTTTGCAACCCCATATCATGTTATGACTATTAAAATCTCCCATTAAAATAAATGGTTTTCAGACTTGCCCCAGTAGTTGATCTAATTAAATTTCATCTATAGAATCATTAGGAAAAATGTAAACTGAGCATATGGCAATGGTTTTATGTGGTGAGACCCTTATGGTCACTGCTATATTCAAATCAATTTTGCCCTGGAAAATATGTTTTTCACTTATATAGAAGTACCACCTGAAGCTCTTTCCCCCCCCCCCCCCCCCCGATTGCTAATAAAATTGTATGCTGTATAGTTTTTAATATCTATATTATCATTGTTCTTTTTAAAAGTTTCTTGAAGGAAAATGATTACATGGCATAAGTATGCAATAAGCGAAAGCAATTTGTTTCAATTTGTTTTTACCTCTCTTGTGTTCCACTGAATAATCTTATTAGCCATGATTCTTATGTTGAGGTTTTTGGTTTTTCTTAAGTTGCCTTAAATTTTCATTTTTTTCCTTGTAGGATTTTCTTTTTGACTGGGTTGTGTGTTTTCTTGTTTCCTAGGTTGATTTTAGGTGATTCCTTCCTTACAGAGTTTTCTTTTTGACTAGTTTGTGTGTTTTCTTGCATTTGCTTTTTTTTATCTTCCTCTTTGAGATATAGGTGAGGAATCTTCAGATTGAGATGCATGACAAGATTCTTTTGGTCTTTCAATTTCTAAATTTAACTAGTTAGAATTTTCTATATTTTGATTGGGTATATCAGATTTGTAAGGAATGCAGTATAAGTTGTTACTTTTCTCCTGCTGATATCAGTTTTCATTATTTCAATTAATTTCTTTAGCCCTTAGATTAATGTTGTTAATTCAAAGAAATCATATTTCTCACTACTGTGTTGTTGGGTTTTGATTACATTTGCATAATTGATTGTAATATTTTGTCTAGTGTTTTTAGCAATTTTCCTGGCTTCAAAAGTTATATTTCTCATATATTTGATATCAGTTATTTCTTTTTGCAAAGCTTTACACAGATGTGAGTATGCATCTCATTAAAATTTATGCATTCTATGGTACCTTTGCACTCCTTGATGATCTGTACTGAGAGCATTTTGGATATACCAAAATTCTAGAACATCTGTACTTATGGTGGCCAATTTATTTTGCAGTTATAGCATCATAAAGGTCTGGGAATGTAAGTTTTCACTTTTATGATATAATCTAGTTTTATTTCATTTGGTAGTTTGTGTGTGTTGAATTTTAATATATATGTAGTGGTATTTATGGTTTGGCTATTTATTTTATTTTGGTTGCATCTATTACATTTTGTTCTTTTAGGTTAACTTTGATTTCTAGGGAGAAAGCTGCCAGGTCTCTAGATGCATTTCGATTTTGGTGTTGATAGGTTTTGATTTTTAAGTTATTTTTGAGGATATTTTTTCTGCATGCATCCTTTTTCCTACTTGAATTATTATTGTGTTGCTTAATGCTTTTTTGACAGTTATAGGGATAATTTGAAAGTACAATTATTTTTTCAATTATACATGGTGACAGTTTTGTAATAAGAGTTTCTTATTGAGGGAACTAACTATGCAATTCTGATTAATTATCTGTTTTGACCTTGTTGGCCAGAAATAAAGACACAAAGAAGGAATAAAGTCAAACAAATATATTTAACAAAAGACAGTAGTACAAACATCTACCAATGAGAGATTATCAGCATGACTGTTAGTCCAGTTGTCAGAGTTATCTGCTGGAATAGATTCCACTCTCACTCTCTGAAAGTAGAACTGCTGCTTATATATAGTTTGAAAGAGTTAATGTGTTATATGGGTAAGTCAACGTAACATCCCTCCTAAGTATCAACTCTGCAGGAGTATTAATATTCTTTCCTTTTGGATTCATGACAAGAAAATCTGTCATTTTACTTTTTCTTTGTAAACAATGCTGTTCCAGGGAGCCGCTTGAGGAATTGTCATATCAAAAGAATCGTAAATGACATCCATCACTTCTTTTACTTCAGGAAGACTACTGTTAGCATCATCCAACAGGCATTTCCTGATTTGATTTAAATGTCTTTTGTGAGTGAACTTGGGACTTTAAATTGTATATATTTCCTACTCTTTTGTCAATTGTACCCATTTCCCAGAAACATTTATTATTCCAAAACATCCAGAAAAAAATCTCTTTTGGTTGGTAGCGTTTTGTAGGTAATGTGTTTGTCCGAGTTTTATTTGTTTGGGAAGTAGCTTGTCAAACACAGACCTGATTTTAAGCACAAACATTACCTTGGTTAGAGGTAATGATGACGGTGTGTTGTCATTGGGCATGATTCTATACACCTGAAGGAACTGTTGTTGGGCTTTTTCTGTGGGTGTGCCCCTAGCTTCCTTCAGAGCTCTTTTTAGTGTGTCAACGAAATGCTTGACTTGTCCATTAAACCTTGGGTGATATAGAGCAATTGTGAGATGATTGATTAGGAAGGTCTCACAAAACAGGATTTACAAGATTTTACCATATTTTCAATATCCTTATCCAAGTTCAGCCAGTATACATAACTGTGCATAAGTCTTTTCATCCTTCTAATCCCTGGATGACCTGCAATTTTTGAGTAATTCTTTTCTACAGGAAGAAACATTCTTGATGTATGAGCTATTGGTTTGTGAGAGCCATCTGGCATCTTGTGCATAATACATGCTCCAATCCCTTATGAGCTGGCATTTGCTGACAACTATAATGCCTAGGTCTGGGCTACAGTAGGTGAGAAACAAGTCCAATGTTAAAACCTACTTTATTTTGACGAATGCTTCTTGGCATTCAAGTATCCACTCCCAGTCCTTGTCTTTTTTCAAAAGTTTGTTTAGTGGAGCACATAAGTTGTGCATATTTGATTTAAACACCTAGTAATAAGTTTACCAATCCTAAGAAACTTTGTAAAGTAGAGACATTTTTGGGAGCTGGCATGTTCTTGATTGCTGTAGCCCATTCTGGATCTGGTCTTATGCCCTCTTTATCGATGTGTCCCAAGTATTTTGTGCAGTACCCCTCACAAACAACAAATCTTCATTAATTCATTTGTATACATTTTGTATATACTCACAAAACATAGGATATAAAATACTACTTGCTTAGTATAAGACAATTTTGAAATTGCAGTCTAGCGACAATTTACTTATCACTTGATTTTCACACATCAATTTTCATGCACGTTTGGTAGAAATAGGTTCCAACTAGCTTTCTTTATTTTCCTACGAACTTGCAATTTGATTGGTTAATTTTCTCCACAAAAATTGTTACACCACAAGATACAATTTTCCCTGTTCAACTAAGTTGATCCACTCTGAACACTACTTAAACCTTGCCTTGCATCTCTTCAATCAGTGAGTTTTCAACTACTACAGAAATCCACAACAGTCCAAGCTACACCAACCTAAATGTGCCAACTTGCTCACTGAGACTGCCAAGTTGAAATCTACAGACCTTACATTCATTCACACACACAATATTCTTCAACAAAATTTTCTTCACAAAGAATATTTTAAGAATTCTCAATCTAGGACATTCACTCAACATGATAATTCCCATGAAGGATGTTGATACATAACTTAGAACGTTCTTCCTCCATTGGTATTTGAAGATACCCATCACCGAGGCCAATTTTTATAAAGATCTTTCCTCCAATTAGTTTTGCGAAAATTTCCTCTTATCTAGGTAATGAATAATGATAGTCTTTGAGTGCTGCATTAAGCCCCATTGAGAAATCTGTGCAGACCCGGATCTCCTTTGACTTCTTCACATAGTCAATGAAGCCCATTGACTGTACACAATTTTTGACAAAACACAGGTTCTTTCTAGTCTATCAAGTTCTTCATTTATTTGTGGCAATGACAAATTAGACACTGGCTGGATATTATCTTTTAACTCGAATTTTGCCATCATCTTATTACACTGATCAAGGCTCCCAGAAAAAAACTTCTGGAAAAGTTTCTTTTATTAGATTATTTGCCTTGGTAATCATGTTTTCAAGTTTTCAGCAAAAAGAATTAATTGACATGTCCCACAAATTTCTCCATCCAGTCGGTGCCAAATAAATTTTCTGTATTCTTTAATATGGATGTCTTTAGTTTTAACATCCTTCCTTGAAATGTTACATTCATGATAAATTCTCCTGTCACGGACCTGGCCACTTTATTAGTTCTTAGCAAGGTTGGTTTTCCAACTTTTTCCAAGTGCATAAATTTATGATTGTTAAATCTGAACCAGAACCCAACTGCAGTTTATTTTCTATGTAGGATTTGTACTTACACATACTTCCTAATGTTTAACTTATCTTGCTCATCTGCTTTTGTTTTTTATGTAGCTATTAACCTTTTTTCTTACTTGACAATGTGAGCTCTTGTGCCCAATAAGGCTACAATTTAGGCATTTTTTATTCCAGTAAGGGCAGTCTTTATACCAAACCACAACCGAAACATGGGTTAGGAAGTAAATTGTTTTGTTTCTTTTTTGATTGGTTTGATTTAGAGAGAGATAAATTGTTTTTTCTTTTTGTGTACTTTTCTTAACGTGGGCTATGCCAGATTCCTCAATATTTTCGAATCTTGGTGTACACTTATGAATCTCTGACAGTCCTCTGCTATTTGTTGGTGAGTAAGGTTTGGCTCATTTTCCAATTTATTTAGTACTCTACGTCTAATTTCAACATCTTTAGCTGAAACGAGTCCCTGAACAAATATCAGACACTTAAAATTATTTGCATTCAATTCTGACAGTTTGAAATCATTGCAATGCTTGTTCACGACCAATGCGAATGTAGTTTAATCTTCACTATCTTTCCTGGTTAAATTCATCCATTTCCATCTCTTATGAAAGAGTGAAGTTTTAGTATTAAAAAATCTGTAAGAAGTTTAACCAATTCAGTAAATGTCAGTTCGCTTGTATTATGGGATAAATATAATTCATAAAATTGGTATGCTCTGTGGTGCCCAGTTTTTGAAGGTGAACTTTGACCAATTTATGCAGTTTGTGGCATATAAATCCTCAAATCTTCTAAAATTGGAGGTAAAAGTTATATCCTCTTCCAGAGAATATGTAAAAGTGTCTATTGCGCCCCAGATCGTGTTTTGTGAGAACATATTTTCATTTTCACTAATTTGTCCCCAGTTTGCCAGTTTAAGCAAGTTTCTTTGCTCTTGTTGAGTTTGAAGTAGAATTTCTTCAAGTTTCTGATGTCCGTTTGTTTCTGAAATTCAAGCCAATCTTTTTCAGCTTGCTTGAGAATTTCAAGTCATTCTTTCTCAGTTTGCATTTGAATTTCAAGTTGTTTTTTTTATATCTTCAGCTGGAGTTGCTCTATTCTTTTTTGCTGCTCAAGTTGCTTTTCTTGCCATTTAAGCTTTGCTGTTCAAGTTTGAGCTTAAGAAAATCAAGCATGGTGGATTTAAATTTGTCCATGTTTATTCATGTCTTTTTTTTTTTTTAGGATTACCAGAATACAAATCAATTCAACTGAAAAACTTTTCTTTTCTTTGACTACTAACAAAAAAAAAAACAACTTTAGTTTCTTACTCACTCAGTAACGAAATAATAATTATTT
This sequence comes from Ascarosepion bandense, assembly GCA_037127315.1. Taxonomy (NCBI): domain Eukaryota; kingdom Metazoa; phylum Mollusca; class Cephalopoda; order Sepiida; family Sepiidae; genus Ascarosepion; species Ascarosepion bandense. The sequence goes on from JBBBDQ010000264.1 coordinate 769,362, forward strand.
GAAAGTGAATAATTTCTTACTCACTCAGAGAATCACAAGCACTTTTTTTCTCTCGAAAAACATGAATTCTCGTAGCTTAGCGGCTCATATTCAAGTTCAGTGTAAATTAGTTACTTTTTTTCGTTCAGTTTCCTTTTCTGGATTATCAAGTACTGTTGAGTAAAACAAAGTGTGAGGAAATTAGAATTTATTTTTTCATTCGATTTCCTTTTCTGGATTGCCAAGTACTGCTTAATAAAACAGTGTGTCAAAAAATAGAATTCTGTGCGTACAATTTTGAACCAATATTGACAATTTCCATGCAGTCTTGTTGGGGTCCTCAAGAATCCTCATCGCCAAGTTGTTATGGTCTTGTTGGGTCCAGAAATAAAAACACAAAGAAGTTAAACAAATATATTTAACAAAGACAGTAGTACAAACATCTACCAATGAGAGATTATCAGCGTGACTGTTAGTCCGGCTGTCAGAGTTATCTGCTGGAGTAGATTTCACTCTCACTTTCTGCCCTCTACAAAGCAGAACTGCTGCTTTTATATAGTTTGAAAGAGTTAATGTGTTATATGGGTAAGTCACCATAACATATACTGAAGACAAAAAAATTAATAAATTTTAAATTTTGGCTGTGTAAGATTAAAAAAAAACTTCAGAGGGTGCGAGGTCATGTCATTTTTTTTTATCTTTTTATTTTTAAACTATCTGCCTATACATATATATTGCTGCTTAAAATGCATTGATATCAAAAAGCTTCATCTAGCAACAAGCACAATTTACTTTCAATGTAACAACTTTTTCTGGCCTTTTACAGATGTGAAAAGCAGATATAATTTAGCAGGTATTTCAATAGACACATCTCTATATTACCATGGATTTTGCTAGCACATTCATATTATACTAGCAGTATTGCCTGGCGTTGCTCAGGTGTAATGAAAGCTTTAAAACTAATCCATGGTCCTGGAGCTCAGACTCTGGACGTTGACACAAAAGACTAAAAAGCAATAGTTGTTTCCAGTTAAAGCAAAACCGTAGACTGAAAGAAAAATGAATGGATGTAAGTCAAATTTTGATTTCCTGGTATCGATATCAAATAAGTTTTTTTCATCGTAAACTGAATTTTGAAGGCTAAATAAGTCCTTTGAGTAAACGGTATCATGGCCGAGACTAAGAACTACAATTATACCTACTTAGTTTTTGCTTCAGGTTTGACTCTAAAATAAAAGGGCTGAAAAAAATACAGACATACAGGCAGATAAACAGACACACACACACACACAAACATCTTGCCTTTTATATATATATAATCGATTTTCTGCACTATTGTAAGAACTGCAACCTTGAAACTTCTGAATATCGTTTCTTATGTCTTTGTCTATGAGTGTATCAAATTTGATCAAAATCGGACCACTCCTTCTATAACCCGATTTTTTTTATTATCGATTTTCGATATTTATTGGGGGTACCTCAACACAAAACCTAGCAAAGAACACTTGCAGACACTTATAGTACAACTGTGTAAATTTTCAAGAAAATCGGTTCAGCCATTTCGGAGTCTATAGGTAACGGACACACATACAGAGACAAAGTTCCATTTATAAATAAGTTTAGATAATACTGTTATTATGTTAAGATAAAAGATATGTGAGAAAATTGACTCAAGATTGCCTTATCCAATAAGCAAATGTAAGAAAGAACCTGACCATTTAAATGACATCAGTTTTAATATTTTAAATAAAAAAAACTGATAATTAACTTGATTTATTTTGGTACCTAATGTAGTTGGTGAAACTTCAACAGCACTAGAGTAAGCGAAGACAACAGTAAATAAAGCCATTGACAAGAATCTTTTCAGATTATTTCTGGTAACAGCTTACAATAGATCTTGAAAACAAATGAAAGCAGCAAAATTGAAAGATATACATGTTCTAAAGAAACTATTTTTGAAAGGATCACAATAGAACTAGAAATATCTATTCATTCTGATCAGAGTCAGCCATCCATACACTCTAAATAAACTAGAACTATAAAAAACAGTAAAGAGTAGAAGTCAATGACTACTCTTGCTGGACATCACTATAATTAACACTTGTAGATCCCTTTGCATGTAAAGAATTGTACAAACATGCATTTTGTTTGTTCCATTTTTATTGTATTTGTACTTAACAGAAAAAAAAAAAAACTTACCTCATTATAACGAGGCCGTCCCCGTAACTTTACAGGGGATATTTCATCTTTTTCGTCTGATGTTCCTGATATGTCTTCACTCTCACCATCTGATCCAATCCGAGGGTTTTCATGGACAACACCTGGAATTAGAGAAACAGTGGGCAAATTAAAGATAAAGAGGCAAAAGCAAATGCAGTATTTAAATACTAATTAAACTTCAAATGGAACATTTGGCAACCTTGGGCCTACGTACCTACAAAAGGGAAAAAAAAAAATCAAAAGAACCTTGACACCACTATTATTTTAATTGCCTTTATTCCTCAGCATTGTTTTAAAAAGTGATGATTAGAATTGTAATAAAACCTCAACATATGAATTATAAATTGGTAAATAATAAATATTGCATTAGTTTTAATTAGTATTAGTTTTTATTATATTGTAAATGTAAAATTATTCTTGTAAATGAAAATCTAATAAAGAGATAATGTTATTTTTGTTATAAATTCTCAAGAACAAAGAAAATGTATAAATTCACTTTCATATGTTTAGGTCTCATTCCAATTCTAACCATTGCTTTTTTAAAAAAAATAAACATTACTGCGGAATGAACGTAGTTAAAATAATAGCACTGTCAAGAGAAAGGCCACCCTTTAGATACACCAATTTTTTTTGTGGGCAGAAAGTTCCAAGATTACTAAACATTCCATGTTTTTAATAGATAGTACAAGTGTAATTAAAAGTGAATAAAAAATACAGGATGTTAAAACAATGAAAAAAGAACAAAGACCCTTTCCCAATGCATACATATAATCAGGCTTAAAAAAAAAAGTCCACTTTGTGTTTTTTCAAAAGAGAATTCAGATAGTGTCATATTTAAAAACATCTCTGTGTAGCAAACTATTAAAAACGGTAGTTTTTAAAGATATGTTAAAGATATATAAAGGTTAGTTCAATGTTGAAAACATTGAATTAAACATTGAAAATAGCAAATAAACAAGTATCATGTATATTGGTATTGATATTAAAATATCCAGGAAATTCAATAAGGAAATATTTATAATTACCAACATTTGTTCAGCATATAGCAGCTTGAGTTATGTTGCTGAAAACATTATTTAATCAGAAATTGATATGCAAATGTTGATGTATGTAAAATCCATTTGTTTTTCTGTTCTCTTTCTAAAACTGGGATGATATAGTTACACTTTTCTCCTCCTTTTATCTTCATTATTTGTGATTTGGTACTTGTATATAATGTTCATGCATTGATACTGTGCATCTAATTCTACAAATTAAAACAATTAAAATAAATTATCTTAGTGGTAACAGCTGAGAGAAAATTTTTATCTTAATAAAAATTATATGTATTTGAAGTTTTTCTGTTTTGTTTTGGCTTTTACACTGTAGTAAAACACTGAACAGTAATATTAATCTTGATTCAGTGATCATCTTTTTAAAAATTTGTGTGCAACAAATACACAACACTTGATGGAAAGTGAATCAAACAATTTTAGACTGCAACTCTTGGTATGAAGACAAATCTAAAGAGAAAGTTCCAAGAAAGGCAGTACAAAAATTAACCAGTGGCATTGGTTCCTCTTTTTAGGTACATGACTCTAGAAATTTGATTTCAGTCTAGTCCACAGATTCATTAGTCTAATGAAAGAGCAAAGAGAAATATCCACTTATGGATTATCATAGTTCTATTATTTTAAAAATAATTGGAGTATAATAAGTTGAATCAAGCAAGATCAACAAGATTAATAAAATACCAGCTTTTATTTCATTAAGTTTCATATCTGGGTCATTCCATGTCAAATCATCCAGACCTCGACACCCTTACGTCTCAGATTTTTTTCAAATTTTCACCATATGTTGGTATCATAGAAACTAGAAAATCCTGAAAATTTGAGCGTCTAACTCTAAGCGGTTCCGGAAATATCGCACTTTTAGTATTTTATGAAAATCGTGTTTTGTTGCAAATTTCCGCCATTTTGAATTTACATTTTTGGGCATAAATCCATTTCTAGACAAGGTTCAGTCTTGAAAATTTGCATTAAAATGGTTTTCCACATGAGGAATCCAAATATCATATCTAAAACCTCTGAAAATGAACTGTTTTTGAGTTATTGAACTTTTAAGCCGAGGTTTGGGTATTGGTCTCGCGCGTCCCAAAAAAACATGTGGCACTATGGGAAATTGAATTTTTTTTGTTTCTACACATTCTTGATAGTCTGAACTTGAATTCCTCCAAAAATGGTGTTTGGTTCTTTTCTCGTTAGCTCACAATTGAACCTCAAAGATGGGCAGTTTCAGGGGCCTCACTTCAGACAGAGCTGTGTACAAGGAGTCACTTGACTTCATCACAAACAGGAAAACTTGAATTTTATTTTGACTTGCTGTTCCTTTAAGAAGTGGTATTACTGCTTTCTGATGTTTCTCTAAGTTGGATGAAACTATTTTGTTTGATGCAAGGGTGCAAGTAGCAGGTAAAGCCATGTAACCGGATAAGGACGAAAGGAATAAAGAAGAATTAATCTTTAATTATATTTAAATTTATCTCTGAAATTATTTGCAATATAGAATTCAATATGTTTCCATTCTGTATGAACAACTTCTATATTGCATCCTGTAACCACCAGAAGTTTTCTAAGCCATTCACAAATAATGTCTATTTCATAATTTACAAAATGGATCAGTTCTCTTTTACATTCTGACTGTCATGATTGTACATGAATACCTTAATGAAGCTTTTCACTGCATCTTCAGTATTTAGTTATATTTGTTCCCAACAGATTTTGAAATTTTGACTCCCATTCTTTTTCAAGATAAAACTTAATTCACATTTTTCTCATATTGTAGAATGTTTTGTAAAAAAATGAATTTAGTTTAAGAAGTATATAATAATATTTAAAAATTCATTTAAATATTTTTATCAATAATAGCCTAGAAATTAAAAAAACAGTTTAAATGATTTTATATGTAATAAAATTATATTCTTTTTTTAATTAAATAAATGGTAATTAATAAAAACAAAAAATAATAATAATGTTTATTTAATAACTACCCATTGGGCATTCTTAATACAAATCTCAACATATGGGGAGTACAAATTGCTTCTGGTGGAGAAGATTAATGAAATGACAAGACACTCGTACCTTGCCAAAGCCCAAGCACGTTATGTGAAGGCAAAAAAAGAAAATTTGGGAAAAAATGAGGTCATGGTGTTGGGTGATTTCGCTGAAAACTATCAGTTTCTCATTCAGAATGAGATACAAAGTTTTCACTGGAGCAAAGAGTACTGCACTCTTCACCCCCTTGTAATATACTACAAAGACAAAGATGGATTTCTACAACATCATTCGCTATGTTTTATCTCTGATGACAATACACATGACACTTGCTTTGTTCACAAAATACAGACCATGATGACAGATTTCATCAAACAACATCTCACAGGTATCAACAAAATCTACTATGCTTCAGATGGTTGTGGTGCCCAATATAAGAATTTTAAAAACTTTCTTAATCTGTGCTTTCACAAAGATGATTATGGTATCGATGCTGAGTGGATATTTTTTGCAACCAGCCATGGAAAATCCCCTTGTGATGGGATTGGTGGTGCTGTTAAACGGCATGCAGCAAAGCGAAGCTTGCAGAGACCATTGAACAACCAGATTCTAACTTACAAAGCATTACTGGAAGTGTGCCAAGCAGAAATGAAGTCCATTGTGTTCTTTGGAATTGACAAGGAAGACATGGTTGAGGTGAGGAATAGAATGAAGAAGAGGTTTGTGGATGGGAAAACAGTACCCGGGACGAGAAGTAGCCATCACTTTGTTCCACAATCAGGATGCAAGATTGGACACAAACTCTGTAGTGAGGATGAATCCTTTGTTGTTATTCACGACTTTAAAATCCTCACTCATGTTGACATTGGAGATATTGCTCCTTCAACATATATAACATGTGTGTACAACTCATTCTGGTGGGTCGGATTGGTGCAGAAAGTAAACCTCAATGAAGGTGATGTTGATGTTCAGTTCATGCACCCCCATGGTCCACGTAAAATATTCAACTGGCCTTCCAATGCTGACCAGTGTCCTGTTCCTTTCAAAAACATCATTTGTAGCATCCATGTACCTACAACAAACTCAAGTGGAAGGAGCTTTACTATTTCTGACGAGGATTATGATAAAACTGTGACAGCATATGTTGCCTTACACTCATAAGATGTTGTGTTGTCTTGATAGTTTTTGACTTTAATGTACTATCATACCACATACGCACCCGGCATAGGTACTGTTTCTTAGTATCCATATCCCCTGCATTGATTACCAGAAAAATGGGCTTCTGTTCTTTCTTCCCAAGTTCACAATTAAACCTAAAAAATGGGTTAATCACATGACAATTTTTATGGGTTCATAAATGCTGCAAATACATTGTATCCACACCACATGATGCAGTTAATTTGGGAATGTCCACTGTGATTGGCCCATCTTTGAGGTTCAATTGTGAGCTAACGAGAAAAGAACCAAACACCATTTTTGGAGGAATTCAAGTTCAGACTATCAAGAATGTGTAGAAACAAAAAAAATTCAATTTCCCATAATGCCACATGTTTTTTTGGGACGCGCGAGACCAATACCCAAACCTCGGCTTAAAAGTTCAATAACTCAAAAACAGTTCATTTTCAGAGGTTTTAGATATGATATTTGGATTCCTCATGTGGAAAACCATTTTAGTGCAAATTTTCAAGACTGAACCTTGTCTAGAAATGGACTTATGCCCAAAAATGTAAATTCAAAATGGCGGAAATTTGCAACAAAACACGATTTTCATAAAATACTAAAAGTGCGATATTTCCGGAACCGCTTAGAGTTAGACGCTCAAATTTTCAGGATTTTCTAGTTTCTATGATACCAACATATGGTGAAAATTTGAAAAAAATCTGAGAGGTAAGGGTGTCAAAGATGTTTTTTTCTGGATGATTTGAGATGGAATTACCCATCTAAAGATCATTGAATGGATGTTAGATAAGTGTAGAAATTGTGTGGAGTAAGAAAATGAGTCAAATATTAAATCAACAAGTGGCAAAGAGCAATTAGCAAATTCAGGAGATTGCTTATTCTCAAATATAGATCCTTATCTAAATAAATACTATAACAAATTCCTATATTTGTACAAAATTTTAAATATGAGAGACAAGACTTCATTTGTATACTTTTTCTAATACCTTAATCAGAAAGAAACATATGTTGGTGGTGACTGGAAAATTTAAAGTCTCTGAAAGTATGGATGAATTAAATACAAATATCTTAGAGACAAACTTTTCAATTATATGCAGTTATATAGGAATAATAGTTGGACTATTATTAAATGCTTAAAACATCAAGTGGGTGTTTAAGCAACGATTGACTGAATAATCTTATAGAAAAAAAATAAAAAATAAAAAAAATAAAAATTGACTTGACATATGAACTATTTAAAATTGTAATAGTTATAGCAAGTGCATAGTGATGTAGAGACCATTTTATTCTTGAACAAATTATAGCATATACCAATTTAAATGGTCAAACAAAAAAAAGTAATTTGAGAATAATTACTAATGTCCTCTAACAATTCATTAATAAAGTTCTTTTATACCAGTGTTGTTAATCGCAGAGTCACACTATCAAAAGTGCTAACTTTTATACAGTTAATTACTAAAATAATTCCCAGAGAGAATAGATACAGTCATAATTTTTCTTTTCTTTTTTAAATAATTATTATGAAAACAAATACTATTATTCAGTAGGATTAAATTTAAAACAGTTAACTAGAATCAAATTTGAGGAAATACTTTTGGAGTATGACAGCTAAAATAAAATTATTAAAATCCTATATGTCCTAAAAGTATTCTATTCATAGTAGCTAATTTCTCTTTAGGTTTTTGGACCAGATGTACATATCCAAATTCCAAGAATGTCTCAAGTAATAGTTAATTAAAATTTCAATAATTAAAAAGGGGTCATTTTGTAATTTTTTTAAAAAATAGATAAACTTTGTAGGCTTTATTTTCTTGCTTACAGACAGATATTTGTATTTAACATATAGCATAAATCTATACTATATATCTGCCTCTATGTTTACTATTGCTTTTATATGTGTGTGTGTGTGGAATTCAAAACACTTAAAGCTTGTAATATTCCACTTGTATTTAAGAGAGTGTAGTTCAGATCTGCAATCATGCTTATCAAAGATGATTGTCAAACATTTTTCTTTTATGTGTCATGTCCCAATTTTATACCCTTTGTAGCTCTTAACAATGTTTTATTACTCTTCCTCCTACTCCCTGTTCTGCCACCCATTTACACAAGATTGTTAGGTAGCTTCCTTGCAGTTTCCATCTACTCCTCTTCCTACCAATGTCCTATAAATATCAAATACTCCAAGCCTTCTTTCTTCATTATGTGTTCCCAAAATTTCAACTATCTCTTTCTGATTCTAAGTATAAGTGTTCTTTTTTCATTTCCATTTTCCATAAAAGTTCTTTATTGCTCACATGCTCCATCCATAGCACTTTCATGTTTGTTGCCTCCAGTCTTCTCTAATCTGTGAGGAAATTGCTCAATTTTTACTGTCATATAGAAGGATTGATTTACATAAAAGCTCAGCAACATTTTTTGTTTCAAACAAAACCTATCTGTTCTTTAATACTTCATACTTTTGGAAGGGATATTTTGCTATTTTAATGCACCTTCAGATTTCTATGCTTCATTTTTCATCAGCTGTTAACATATCTCCCAGATAGTTAAATTTCTGTACTTGCTGGATTTTGACATCTCTAATTTGTAGGTCACATCTTAGACCTTTCCTCTTGGTGACAACCATACATTCTATTTATGATGAGTTCTTTCTTTCTCCTTTCCTTTACTACCTTGTCCCCCATTTTAAAATACCAAAAGTCAATACACTGAGTATAGTATACAACTCCTTTAGCCCAAATAAGTGCAATAATTTAACATTGTATCAATTCCACAAGTTGTTAGTAGACCTCTCAAAAAATGTGGAGCCATGTCATATCTAAAGCTTCCTGATATTTCTAGGTGAAGGATTTTGCATGCCCAATAAATGCATGATTGGACTCATGTTGGGTAAACATTGTGGCTAACATTTGTCAGAATTTTTCAAAACACTCCGGGTACACAGAGTCAGTGTATGGGTTGGAATAGTCATGAACCAGTGGAATGTAGTGATCGATGACACGTTTAGACAGATCAGTAGACATAAACCATGCCACATAAACACTCTCCACCATTAGGAGACCACCACCACCTTGATGATGACTGGAGCTCATAACCTTGTGAAGTAATTCTGGCGAGATGCCTCTTGTCACAATCATTAAGGACATGTGATGGTTAGTCACTGTACTGTCCATAATGGACAGTACAGTGACTAACCACCCACCATAGGTGGTAATGACTCTCACCAAGTATTCCTGGTGACAACATAGATTAGTGGGATGTCAAATATTCCATCCAATTTGCACCCCTTATCATGCTTGGTTCAAACACCAGTAACACAGATCACCTTGCCATAAGCAAACTTTCCATGGTTAAAAAGTACAGTAGCCCCACTTACTATTACTTTCATATACTGCCATCCCATGACCTTTAACACGACAGTGTATTTCTCCATTTCTTAGGAAATATGAATAGTGTAATATTAATTACAAATTAAAAATATTGATAATTGTCAAAATTACAGATTAGGATGTACATTCAGCTTTTATATAAATTAAAAAAATAAAAATAAAACAATAAAACTGGATTTTTATGAAATTGTATTGGCTCAAATGTTTTTAGTATTTCATAAAAGTTACTCTTATAGATTACATATATGCTTTGTACAGACAGAAATGTAAAATTACATATACAGTGTGGCACAGATAAATCTGGAATTTTTTGTATGGCAACAGCATCATGATGTCACATTGTCGTAAGGTTTTGAGAGTGCCATTAGAAAGTACTACACCTTAGTAGCTGTCTGGCCATTGACACACAAGGTGCTTAGTAATTGACATGTCTTCAGAATATGATTGTTGAGCTGCTGTTGTGGAGAGCCTTTGCATCAGCCACAAAGCCAAGAAAATCATTGAAGGGTTTAAATACCCTAAAACCATAGTCTACAACATTTCAAAAGCATATGGGGCCACAGACAACAAGGACAATTTCAGGCCAGAACACAAAACTCATAAGAAGTGCTGTGGTGCCACCAGGACACCAGAGTTCATTGCCAAAGTTGTCAAGAAGAACTGCAACAAAAGCATCAGATTGCAATCCGCCCAACTATTTGGTATAGGGTGTCTTAAAAAGAGAGGTAAACAGCAGATCCTACAAAGAAGCTTTCAAGGCAGCCAACGTAGACAGGGACGCTGTTGTCAAGTGCTGCTCCAGCTTCCAGTCCCATCTGGAGAAAGTAGTGACCACATCAAGTGATTTGTATACCTTATAAATGTGCCTAATTGTGTATAAAATTTCATTGAAATATATTAATTTGTTACATAGAAAAATAGTTTTTATCATCTATGAATTTTTTTCCATATTTATCTGCACCACGCAGTACATAGATAAATCAATAGGTCTGTAGCCTAATGATGAAAAAAGTATTTATCAAAAAATATGTATTTTTTATCAATAACGTAATACTACTCTATGAATCACATAAATCAAACATCATATAATGAAGACTTTAGATCATTATTCAGCTAATAATGTCAGGCTACTGATGCATTTGCATATTTACGAAAAACAGAAAAAAGTTGCAAATATATTTATTAATTGTAAATCACTAGCAGAAGAAAGATTAACCAGTTAGTGTTTTGTATCAATTTTTCTTTGGTGCTGCATGTCCACAGTATAAAATTTACAAAATTTTAACATTTATATTAGTAAATTTTATTAAGAAAATTGTTATAAAGTGGAATTTCCTTCATTCAGTGGTAGTCATTTATCTTGTATACCAAGAGCTGCTTTACCCATACTGCTTGGACATTTATATAGTTTATGTCTTAATCTATGCTAACTTGGCAGTTATTTACATATCACTATAAAAATGTTAGCATATTTTATCAGGAATCAATTATATATTACTAAATTATCATAAGAGAAAGGTGAAAAATTCATTAGGTGTCTAAACAAGTGCATGCTACTAACCATATAGGACAGCATCTTTTCAACAGAGAAATTTTGAAAAATCTTGTACATTAATAATTAGGTAAAACAGAAGGAATTAATTCATGTGATATTCAAATATTCTTTTTGCAAAAGATTATAGAAAACAGTTGGAGAATTGTTCCACATTCATCATTACTTTAAAAACCATTAAAAAAAATCCTAAATTTACAATGAGAGATATAAGCAAATTCAAAGCTCAAAAAATAAACTGATAACAATTTCTAAGCTGAGTTATTTTCTGTTTTAAACTAGACTGATATGGATTATTACTATTTTAAAGACATTTAATTAGAATAGTGAAAAAAGTGTTGAAGACAGTTAAGTCCATAATGTTCAGTATGACATGTTCAACACTTCACAATAATATTGATTTTTGCTGGGGAACATCTTATGTTTGCTTCTATATATAGTCAAGAAACTGGCAGCTCAGAGTAGAGAATATAACCTATTGATAGAGGCAACATGCTAGCACACAGACACTCACCAGTTTTTATACTCATTTAATAAAATCATACACCTAAAAAGAGAAGCTCTTAGTCTTTGGGGATTTTCCTAACAAAAGTATATTAATAATATATATTGAAAAATGTTTCTAACAGTAAATTTAATTCTCAAGCAATAATAATTATATCAGATTAGAATAATAAACAAAAAATCTATATATAATTGTACTGCCAAAGAGTGGAACCTTTTGCCAATTAAAAGGTAACTTTTTAACTAGGAAAACAGACATCATTTAGACAAAATAAAAAAAGGAAAAATGTTAAACATTTTAAGAGTCTCTTCCTCTTATTATTTTGAGAGCATTTAAAAAGTTACTGCCTATAACATTCTAGATTTGGAGGGATAACAATACACTAGCCAAAGATAGTCAATATTTATTTATTTTTGAGAGTAGAGGAGGAAATTTAGGAGTTGTTTACTTAGGGAAAAAGGGAGATATTATTCAGCTTTTTTTAAATGAAGATGGTTACCATTTCAAAGAGAATTTAAAAAGATTGGTTTAAAACAACAGTTCAGAAGAGGAATCAATAAGAACTCCTTGGAATACAGACAAATAACAGTGTTGACTTATAACAGCAAAACAAAATAAGTAACTATTGTTTATGGCCTGAGTTGGTTTGCAGATGTTAGGATCTATTTAAGATAAAAGCTGCCTAGTGTTTCACACATACTCATCTCTATAATATATCAACAGCAATGAATCCAATAAAGGTCAGGTTGAATATTAGCTTTTACAATATAACCCTTTATTTTCACTTTCTATTTCCTGAAAGAAAATTCTTCAGGAAAAACAAGATTTTGGAGGAATCCATTGAACATCCTTTTTAACTTTTTATTCAACAGTAAATTCACATTTGGCGACATCATTATATTAATATTTGAAATTAGATAGTGTTTATACAAAAATAGTTTTTGACCAGAAGTGTTGTAGGATATTATCAGTCCCAACTAAACTCATTTTCTATTATTCAACTAAATAATCTATGCAGGCTAAGTGTGTCTGTGAGGAGGGTGGAGACAAAAACTTAACTTTATACATTTTTTGAAGCAATTTATTTGTTCTACTTGACACAGCAAATATGTTCAATGGATGCAATTCTAAACAAACAAAAAAAAAAAAAAAAAAAAAAAAAAGATCAAAATACCCATTTTTGAATCCAACAAATTATCTGGAGAGAACAGAAAAAGCCAATATGAAGAGCAGCAAAAGTGTTTTATGCAATACAATCAGATGTGACCATGAAAGAGTTTTTGCATGTAGAAAACATGCAAATTAAAATATCCAAAGTTTCGTTTTTGGGCATCATTTGAGATAAGTTATTGATATTTAATAGGTAATAAATTTATGGACTGGATCATAATCAGAGTAAGACCAATAAGACTGAACCAGAAAAAAGTTTACCGAAGAGTGGTCAGAGAATTGAACAACTAATAAAAGAGAAATGATATTAAAAAAAAATAAAAATAAAAAAGTAGTCAATTGATTTTAAGAGATTTTCCTATTTAACCAATAGCTTATTATTTGTAATAAAAGGGGTAGAAATTTTCAATTGCTTTGTACATTGAGTTAATATCAATGAAGAAGTGTTTAAGATAAGCTTGATTACTGATGATCTGTTAAAAACATGCATTCAAAACTCCACAGGAAAAACATGTATCAAAGAACATAGTGATGTTTGAATATCTATGAAAGGGATTTGTGTATTCAGCTAAAGTCTAATAAAAAGAAAGTAAAATGTTTATATCTGGTGATCTTAGCAGAAATTATTAAATAAAATAATAATGGAAGTTTTGTTCAACTCATTCTGCTTTTGATACACCCAGTTGAAACTATAGAATGCTTTGTGCTGATATTCAATATAAATTTAAAAAATATATATATATATATATATATATATATATATATATATATATAAACAAAAAAAAATCATTTGCTTCACCACTGAAGTGATGTAATGACCTATGTTAATAAAATTATGTTTTGATATAACAAGTTTTTTTTATTTTAATGATCATTTCACTCAAAGCAAGGCAGTACTGCCACTAGTGCACAGAGGGTTACATAAGAGAAGAGTGAAGAGAAAGAGGCACAGGTCACAGAAGGTGTTGGGGAATGGGTAAGAGAAGGATGGGAATATTAGTGTGAAGAGAGCTGCATGAAAGTAAAGTGGAAAGGGAGAAGCTGTGGTGAACTGGGGCAAGAAGTGGCTTGTCAACTTCAATTCGTCTAAGACCAAGCTGTTGTCTGTCAACCATTACAGGCAACCTCTCCTGCCTCCCATAAGCATGGACCAAGCGATTCTCCTTGAGAGCAATATACTACACCTCCTCGGCCTTACCCTGTCCTCAGACCTCAAATGGAACCACTATATTGAATCCATAGCAAAGTCTACTGCTAAGAAGGTTGGGTCACTAGGTCGATCCAGGATGTTTTTTCCGCCTGAATCCATCCTGCATATATACAAGTCAACCATCCGTCCGTGCATGGAGTACTGCTGCCATTTATGGTCAGGCACCCCTACCGTTCTCCTCAGTGTTCTTGACAGGCTCCAAAGGAGAGTCTGTAATGTGATAGGTACTGATCTGGCAGCTCGACTGCAGCCACTTCCCCACCGTCGAAATGTGGCCTCCCTTTGTCTGTTCTATAAATACTTTCATGGCTTCTGCTCAGACGAACTTAAGTCACTGGTGCCTCTTCAACCAGACTGGCAACTGGGTCCCACCCATTCACAGTCAGGTTAGCCAAATGCAGACAACAATTCTACTCCTGCAGCTTCTTCTCTTGCACTTCCCGCCTGTGGAACTCGCTCCCATATTCTTGATTTCCTGACGGCTACAACCTCCAGAAATTTAAATGCAAAGTCAATACTCATCTACTAACCACTGGACTCTAGCTCTCTCCCCACCCCCGTATAACCTTCCCTTTCTCTCCACCTATGTATCTGTCATCGCACCTGCATTCTCAGCTTTCTATTGCTCCTTTCTAACTAGTTTGTACTCCTCACTCTTTTCTAATTTTTTTACAGTTATGTAGCCCCCTGCACATCAGTGGCATTTCTGCCTTGCTCGGGGTGAAATGATTAAATAAAAAAAAAACAAACAAGATATAAGGGTTGTTGGGGAAAGTATGCGAGTCAAGAAGATAAGAGATGGAAATTGACATTGCCTTTAAATTCTTGGAGATTGTAGCTATCAGGGAAACAAGTATACAGAAGAGAGTTCCACAGGTAGGAAGTGCAAGAAAAGCTGCTGTAAGAGTAGAAGTTTCAGTTACATTTGATTGGTCTCACTGTAAAAGGGTAGGACCTAGTTGCTAGTCTAGTAGCTCGAGTAAATTCATGCAGAAAGGGCACCAGAGGCTAAGCTCATCAGGGCAGAAGCCATGAAAGTATTTGCAGAAGAGACAGAGGGAAGCCACATTATGTCAGTGAGAAAGTGACTGGAGTTGAGCTACCAGGTTGGGATTGATTACATTGCAGATTCTCCTTTGGATTTTGTTGAAAACCCCCTAGATGAATAGCAGGAGCATCCAACCAGATGTGATAGCAGTATTCAATGTACTGGCGGATGGTATATTTGTATATGTGCAAGATGGATTCAGATGAGAAAAAAACTCCCTGGCCTTACACAGTGAACCAACCTTCCTAACAGCAGATTTAGCTATGGATTCAATGTAGTCCTTCCACTTGAGGTCAGCTGAGAGAGTGAGGTCAAAGAGACACAGCGTATTGCTTTCAGGGAGATTAACCTGATCCATGTTGATAGAAGGTAGCAGAGATTGTCTATGGTGGTTAAAGGATAGCAGTTTCATTTTGGAAGCATTAAAATTTACAAGTAATTTCTTACCCCAGTCCACAACAAATTGAAGGTCTTTTTCAAGATCAGCAGGGAAGTTTGCTTTGTCAGCCTTGGCAGATTTCTTATTGAGGCATGCCTACTTGGGATCTGATTACATCAAGGAGATCGTTGATGAAGATCAGAAAAAAAATGTAGGACCTAAATAGGATCTGGAACCATGCTCATTTAATACTAACTTCATTATGCAATTTGAAAGGAATGACTGGATGAGGTCAAACAAGCGTCCCGTTATACCATAGCCCAGTAGCTTGCGCAAAATGTCAGTGAGTCAGACTGTCAAATGCTTTGGAGATATCTAGGCCAATAACTCGAGCTTCACCATTCTTATTGAGAGCCTGGTATATGTACTCTGTGATAGGCATTAGCATATCAGCAGTAAACCTGGCAGAGCAAAAGCCATACTGTTTGCCGGAAAAGAGACTGTGAGATGTTGAACCACTTCAGCATTGATAATAGCCTCAAACAATTTGCCAAAAATTGGTAAGAGACTGATAGAGTGATAATTAGAGGAGTCTGAGGGTTCTCCAGAATTTTTAAATACAGGAAACATAAAGGAGGACTTCCAGCAGGCAGGAAAGCAAGAAGTAGAGAGTCAGTAGTTGTAGAGTTTGGAGAGGATAGAGGAGAGTTCAGGGGTACATTTCTTCAGGATAATAATTGGAATTCTGTCACCTCCACTTGCCTTACGAGGGGGGGGGGACCAGCAAGTATTTATTCAAGTTCTATAATTGAAGTCAGGAAAGTGCAATAAACAATTATTCTGCAACTTGTATGCATTGATTTAAGCTTTGAAAAGAATATCATTGTTAGTGTGTTACAAATATAAAATTTTGAACATGTTCTTGGAACAGAATTTTACAGATTTAAATGAGGTGAATACAAAAACAAATTAAATGCAGTACCTAACAGGACTAAGCCATACAAATCAATCTTATTCAGCCTATGCAGAATGTAAATCTGGTTTTGTTTCTGTAACTTTTTAATTAACCAAGCAATTAAGTGCCCTTGAAAAGTAAGACTATTTTAATATTATAATGCAAATGTGTAATGAAAAAATATACTTAATTTCTTATTGAGTTTATTACCCACAAATCACCTAGGACAAATGTCACAAATACACCTAGGACAAACCAAAACCATTAACCTGAATGATATAAATAAAGATAAAAAAAAGTTATATTGTCAATAAACATAATTACTACATTACAGAGTACTTAAAAGTAAACAGCTGGTTAAAATGAAAACAAAGATTGAAAAGAAACCTGTTATTTTTTTTATCAAGATTTGTTAAAGGTGTACTAAAAAATTCTCAACCCAACTCACTTTAAAAAATCTGACCAGATAAAAGAATTTTTGAAGGTATTCCTTCTCGGTCAATCCCAAAACTTCACATTAACTCTTAATGACACCTCCATCTTATTGTGGGGGTTAAAAATTGCAAAGTTTGTTTGGAATAAGACAATTTAAGTAGTAGTTAGGTTTCTGTCTTTATGAATTTAATTCTCAAATTTTAAAGATAGGATAATTGGTTTAGGAGATATAAACTTCCTGAATCTGAACAAACCTGTTTGCAGTTCTCAAATTGTCTATCTTTCTTATTTATCCCAAACTTGCATGACATTATTGATCTTACAATTAAAATTTATCTGAAATGTGGTGATTTTTAAATAGTTATTTACTAAAATTTAACTTAATTTTGATTTCTCTAGATAAGTAATTTTTTAAAATGTTCCAGTTGCATTAAGAAATATATTTTTATGAAGATCAATAACTATAAAACTTTTCAAAACAAAAGCATTTAAAAAGTAGATTTTTAAAATTATTTTGTAGGATTTCATGTTATCCTCAAGACAATAGGTTACTTAGTACATAATCAAATGCAAAGTGAATGCTAACATTGTATATTAATATTAAAAGATTTTATAGTTTTTTACCAGAAATGCTAGAAACAACCAAATGTGGTAAATTAAGTTTCTCAGATTCACCTTATTTTTGTCAATTTTTATGAGAATTAAACTTTTCATATTTGTTATATTTCCTGTAGAATATACACATTTTTTTTTATTTTAAAATGAGATTTTTTTTATTAGGTTTTTATGATCTTTTAGTAAAATTATTAAATTTCTTAAAGCTCCTTTCACAAGTCATTGTTGCAACATATGAATTGAAAAATAATATTTACATTACTTTTTTTTTTTCACTGTTTCAATGTCATTTCCTTCTATCTAAAAAAATATAAGGATATATATATAGGAAATTTTTCAATTCGAATAATTACACATTTTTTTTATACTTACATAATTTGATTTGTTATCAATAAAATTACACATCTAACCGGATTAAATAGTTATCAAATATGCACATAGTATATTTTGAAAGCATATCTGCCCAAGAAAAGAATATTAACTTAGTAAGTTTTCTTCGTTAAAAAAAAATCGAAAGGTTTTCATGCAATAATCTATTAAGCAGAAAATAATGTTTTATGACTCGTCGTCTGCGAAAATGGAGTCAAGGAGAAGAATTCCAGGAATTTTAAAAAAGTGATGGCGGTGGAGTGTTGGTGTAACTGAAGTACATGTTAGCAAATGTTCTTTTTTAGACAAAGTAGTGAAAGCTAAACTAGCATTTCGTATGCCCACACAAAACTTCGACTACTCTTTGATGATAATGAGATTCCAGTTCTATCTCGGGCACCCAAATAATTGTATTTGTATTTAATTTTGTTTGTAATTGAAGTTGAAATACACTAAGACAATTAACCAAAAAGTTGGGATCAAGTTGTACGGAAAGATAAAAAAAGCCAAAAAGTTTTCTAAGATTCCTTTCCAAATAGCTTCTCGTAAAGAAAAAAAAATTACTAACAACCACTGCATTAGTATTGCTGATTTTCATAACACACAAAATAATTCTTTTGTGTGTTCGGGGTAAAAACGGTTTCAATATGATGCACATTTTAAAAGTGATGATAAAAAGTTGAGAGATTGTTCAAGCAAGCAAGAAGTAACTATATGCTGATACTCTTCTTTTCTTTCAAAAACGATGTATTGAAAATTGAAGTATATTTTGTGTAGTTACTAAATTTGTTACAATGTATTAATGTAGTTTATACAAAAATCTCCAGGCAGTGAGTTAAGTTAATAATACATAGATTTCTTCTAACTCCATATTTTCTTTTCAAGTTTGGAAAGACAAAAAAAATAAAAAAAAACATGCATACTTAGTTTTTTTCTCTCCAGAAAATAGACACCAAGTAAAGAACAATTTATTTATTTACTTTGAAAAAACTTTCATGAAAAAGTTTTAAAAGTTTGGTGTTGTTGGAAAATTGCTAATCATGTCAACAACAAAAAAGCAAAGTCAGCGCTGAAATTTCTGAAGGTTTTTTTAGAAGTAAATTTACAAGTGCTCCAAATTCCATCAAGCCAAGCAATAATGAATTATTTATTAAGCATTCAGTCAGTTAAGTGCCGTGCGTGATACACGCTTGGGCGATCATGTCTCGAAAGAGACATGACTGACTGGACAGAAGATTATCCCGCACTAGGTTGCCATTGCTTTCTTTTTTTAGTTTCCCCACTAAAAAAAAAAAAAAATTTTTTTGTTTGTGATATCAACTTCGAAAGAAAAATACTTGTTAGTCTATTTAAAAATGACCGAATTAGCACTTTGTGAAAAAGACATTTAACGACAAAAAAACTTTCTTGAGTAAGTCGACAACAGTTTAAGTGACAATAATAGTAATACATTACAAAAGTTTTTACAGGTTAAACATTAAACTATTTCTTCATATTGCTAAAAATAAAATCCTCAAAACATCGTGAATAACTATTTTCTGAAATAAACTTAGTTACTAGAAGCAAATAATCATTCTTCTGCCGATTCTTTTCTTCTAATAAAAAAAAGTGATAACTTTTTTTAAAAAGCTAAGCAAAGCAGAATAATAATCCTTTTGCTTTCGAGTTGTTGAAGGACAACTTTTCGTTGTTTGTTTTTTAAAAAATATTAATAACTAAATTCAGACTACTTGTATTTGTTACTTTTTACAAAGTAAACACACGAAGACACGTGCAAATAATGGATGCATTTAACATTCCATGCATATGTGTGTCATGTGGTACAACATTCCCATTGCTGTTTGTAGGGACTTGGGTCAAACATAATCGTTCGTTATTATGAATTTGAATTTCCTTTTAAAAGTAAACAAAAATCGTCGTTATAGGTGTTTTTCTAAAGAGTGAAATTTATGCTAAGTAGTACTGTACAGTTATTTTTTTTAATATTTCCCAGGTAAAACGCTTTTACAACGATATATTTTCTTGCTACTCTTCTGCTATGAAGTTGGCTTGTCCTTCCAAAAGAACAAAAACAATAAATAAATAAATAAATAAACGAAGGTTGAAGACAGGTGTAAAAAAAAAAAATAGAAAGTCAAAAATCGGTACAAAAAATTTAAGGTAAGATTAAGAAGACTTAAGAGGATACAGGAAACAACAAGGAGATATGATAATGAAAATATGCTAAAAATATTGTTATTTAGATAAAAAAAAAAAAAGAAAACAAAAGTACTGAAGATGATAATTATTATTAAATAAGACGTACATACCAGCATAATTTTCACAAGCACAGACAAGCCAATTAAGTCCATAAGATAAAATTTTGGATAACAAAGTCGGAATCATCCTTGCTTTTTTTTTCTGTAATTCTAAAGCTCGAGTAACTGTTTATTTTATTACTTTCTTTTTTACTAACGGTGTTGTTGGCATGCAAGATAAAATAATTAGGAAACGACATCGATATGAGGAAGGCAGGGATGTGGTAGGACAAAATTCTCGTGTATCCATCTGGGTGGGTAGGTGGTTAGCGCCAATGAAGTGAACCAATCGTCACAGGTGACACCGACACTCAAAAAATTACAGGTCAATCCGTAGTTATGGTTCAAAATACTAAATAGTTCAACCCTTGTTCACCGACACAAAACAAAGGTTGCTTCCCTATCTCATCATCATCGTCAAATGTTGACAAAGCGAAAAGAGAAGTTCACCACAAACAATAACAACTGTGGTGGTTGGCGCGGTTGCATTAAAAAGTATACTAGAATCTAGAAACCAGTTGTATCATTCTGACGTACCCTCTCAGTTCTGTCAGTGCATACCGCCATAACTAATACTGATACTACTAGTAAGAATAATAATCGTCAATAGTAGTACTACTGCCACCACTGTACCGATTTTACGTCCTTTTCCTCCACTTTATTTTTACTTTATGCATACAGCTACCCCAACACAAGACAGCTGAGGAACAAGAGACCCCGTTTTGAGAGTTTCCCCCAGTATGGAATATTTTTACAATCACAATAAGAAGTACATACAATCACTTGTTTAAATCAATTTAATCATCATGTAAAAAGCGGGTAGGCCTAGGCTTCCTTGGATTTTCTTACTAATAATTTTTGTAGTAATTCATAAATTTATTGAAATGGTCTTTAAAAAAAGTTAGTAAAATCTCTTAAATGCTTATTAGACAGTACAGAAAGCAGTAGTAGTTGATTTTTAAATATTTTTTTAAAATGAATTATGCTTGAAATATTCAGTTTTAGCCGAGAACTTGTGAAGTTGGTGACTGCCATCACAGTGTAAAATTACTTAATTTGAAACAATTTTAATTTGATTTTTATCAATTTCTAAAATTAAACCTAAATTTGTGTGAAAAGACACTGTTTCTGTTTTAAAGTGTAAAATCAATCTCCCAGACGGACTTGAGTGGTCGATAGAATAGAATGCAACAACATCAAGAGCTCAAAGCAGTGATCGGATATTGATATTTACTGGTCAAACTAAGTCAGGTGCTGCAAACTGTCAGAGGTGGAAAAGTTGGAGGACAAAAAAAATAAAAATAAAAATAAAAAAGACACGAGGAATAACATCTATTGTAATAATGGTATAGTTAATAATAGTGACCAGTGACCTTGTGTTTATTTTATTTTTAATTATTGATTTGTAGGACGAGGAGAGTGACAGAAAAATAAACGACTAAGTGAATTCAAAGGAGAGAAAGTCAGACTAAGCAATTGATGAACAATGAAGTTGAAGAAGAATAATAAGATGAGATGGCGAAAGTGAAGGCAAAGGCAAGATAAGAAAGAGCAAATAAAAACTGAAGAAAGGGTGTTAATAAAAAAAGGCCTCTCCTCTCTTCTTAATGTCCCATTATTCAGATGTACTTTCTTTGGCTTTTATCTTCCCTCCAATATTGCCAAAAAGGTAAAAAAGAAATTAGGTAAAATACTTTAAGTGATGTCTTAAAGTTGTTGTTGGTGAAGAGCCTTCTATTCAATTTTCCCCTTATTGTTTATGCAAAGTTTATTTTTTTGAAAAAGAAATTTAAAAAAATACTGATATCAAAATCAAATATTTATTTATTTGATTAGAAAGTTCTGGTCGGGTCATGCAAGTTATTTCAAACATCTCACATTCTAAAACATCCATTTACAAAAAAGATTCAATTAAAAGTGTCACAGTTTATTTCAGTAATATTGATAAGAGAATTAAAAGAAATTTATGCTTTGAATCACAAAACAAATTAATTTATGCAAATGACAGTGAGAACATTTGGGCAGTGAATGAACAGTGCATAACTTGTACAAATGCTATTTTTAAAAGTGTAATTCAGCAAATTGTTTTCTTAAATTATAGCTCAATTTAAATATAATCATAGCTTTTTCACTCCACTCTTAGGTGTTCTATTTTGTTAAAAGATGAGAAAAACTATATACATGAAGAAAATATATGTAAACAGCCCAGGCGTCAATTTCGATGAGCTAATTAAACTCATTGAAATGAGCTATAGTTTATGTGTTGAATTTTCCTTTATAAACTTCATATCGCTCTGGTTAACACCCACCGAGCTCTCTATATGGATTTACCAATTTTATCCTCACCGTTTACGGACTGACACAAATATATATTTACCAGAAAATGCAACAGTGAAGATATATTTCTAAAATAAATATTTTGGCTGATACGGATAGTGGAAACGTTGAAACATTTCATAGTAATTAATATTTACAATAAAATAACTGAAGCTGATGATTTTCTAGAGAGAAAACCAGTTTACCATTGAGCAGTGGACAGGTGTGTTTAGATGTAAAATTTTGAAAATTGTATATATAATGTTTTTCCTCTCAACTGAATATTAAGGTCTTGAAAGACGTCTGATAACTAACCAAATAACAAAATTAAGCACACGCATATTTACACTATTTTATCAAGG
Source organism: Ascarosepion bandense (assembly GCA_037127315.1). NCBI lineage: Eukaryota > Metazoa > Mollusca > Cephalopoda > Sepiida > Sepiidae > Ascarosepion > Ascarosepion bandense. The sequence goes on from JBBBDQ010000264.1 coordinate 792,371, forward strand.
TAACAGAAAATATTAATTCTTTAATTTTACTTACTCAATTTAAAAAAGAAAATGGTATATAAAATCATCCAGTTAAGATTAATGATTTGTCTATAATTCTGAGATGAGGTAGTATTTACACTATTTACATTATTTGGAACATTGTCCTCATTTGTACATTTTGGCCATTGTACACTCTGGCCTTCTTCAGATGTGAGGAATTTTGAACTGAACTCTTTATTACAATCACTGGGGTATATAATTCTCATTCCTTGCGTAAAGCCTCTTTTGGTAGTCATGGTTAGTTCCAGTGACTTGATCCAGAGAGTTGTGAGTTTAATACCAGGCTACAGCAGTGATGAACAAGTAACTTAGAGGGTTAGAGGGAGATAACTCATGGCTCCCAAAAGAGTATTTACACAAGGAATGAGAATAATATACTCCAGTGATTGTAATAAAGGGTTTGATTCTAAATTCCTAGCACCTGAAGAATGCTGGCGTCTACAACAGTCGAAACTATGTACAAATGGCAACAAAGATGAGAACAATAATGTAAATAGTGTAAGATTAATAATGTTAGCGGAAAAATAATCATGTCAGTAAAAGAGGCAAAAGTTTGCAAATGTGAATAAAAATTCTGTTTAATTTAAATAAGAAAACAAATTTTAAAATACCACAAAAGATAACTAACATATATCAAATAAACTGAATAAAAGGAATTATTTTTGAAAAATATGAAAAATCTACAAAACTGAAAAGAAAGACAAGTAAAGAAATAAGAGGTAAAAATTAATCATATGTTGGTAAGGAGATCATTTACTGGACATACAAAAATGTAATTATGGTCCTTGTTGGTAATAGATTTAACTGAGAAATTAAATGTTGATTACCAGTTGTACTTATTAGTTATGCAATACAGTGTCAATTTGATAAATAACAAAAGAAATACTAATATATATTGCAATGATAACTGACCAGTTGATTTAATACAATAAATTCCACAAGATAAAAATCCTTGCAGTTTTTTGAAAAAGAAAATTCACTCCTAAGTGACACTTTATAGAAGAATGTACAAAAAGGAAGAAATATAGGATGAGAGTTAACCACAAAAATTATCTGTTATCAGGAAAATATTCTATTGAAATTCTCTCCATATGAGAAGCTGGCATAAAAACTAATCAACATCTGGTCACTTAGTACTGTTAAATAGATTTTCTAACCTCTTCACATCAGGATTTTCTTTTATCACAAACTTTTAGCAGTTCAATATCTTACAGTTCAAAATGGAAATTCTGAGTTGAAACATCCTATGATTGCCTCAACTTTCTAAGAAATGGTTTGTATTTACTAAAGTAGGAAAATTTAAATATATAGGGTCATGCTTAATAATGGCAGTTTAATCTAGAACCTTTCACAAAACAGTTATTTTTAATATTTCATCAGTTACAACACAGAATAGTTGCCATAGGATTTTAAATGTAAGTTATTTTTACTGAAGAATGTTGATCACTGGCTGATGCATTAAGACAAAAATGTAATTTGGTATACAAAAATTTGACAAACTTTGTTATCTTCACCCTCCCACACACAAAGTATTATTTGTTAAAAAGAAATGTTTAAGGAATCAATATTTTGAAGGTTTCTTTTTAAAATGTCAAGTTCCTTCAGGACACAAGTGGACATAGCTATCCATAGTTTTCTTTTCTTTAATATCTGTGAAGTGTCAGAATTGATTTGAGGAAAGATAGTGGAAAGGTTTACTGTTGTTTTTTCTAGTTTCAAATTCAAAATTGTCTTAGACCAGTTGCTACCTAAGTTTAGAACGACTATCCTATTGTGTTAATTAACCTATAGCTAGGTGAAGAGATAGAATCATGCCTTTCATAAGAACATTGGTGTGAGGTGAATGCAACAGATTGCCAATTCTACATTCCACATTGATAGCCATTATACTATGAGCAATATCTTTTTCTTTGTGTATGTGCATACATAAACAAGCAAAGGCTAGCTGAAAATAGTTTTCATGGCTGTCAAGCAAAATTAACTTTAAAAAGTTTTGTTTTCTCAGATTAATTTCAATGCAGACAAAACTTAAAATACAATGATGCTGACATTGTTTTTTTGTTAAAATATTTCTCAATATTTCAAAATTATTTTAGTAATTTCTTATAAAATAGATAAATAATAATAGCAATATTTATGAAATTACTACAAATTAAATTCATATATTACTTAACAGAAACAATTGGTAATTGCTTTTAATAGAATAAAATTGAAATACATGAAGTGATTTTTTTATATTAAATTTTTATTTGGAATCTATTCGAGTAAAATTGAAGTATAGCATCAATACTTGTCATTTCAATGATGGTGTAAATTGACAAAATATAATTTCTAAACTTTAAAAAAACTAAAAGGATCTCTTGTAGATAAAGAAAATTTATAAAAAGAATTTTGTAGTTTTAGGGATCTTATTGTAATAAGGAGATAGAAAATACAGAAACAAATATAACATAACATTAAGACATAAGCTTAACAAAATTTACAAAAGAGCTTTAGAATTGAATGCATTAAGAAAAAATCTATGAAGGCTTTATAAGTTCAGGTCCATCAGTATAAGATTAGTGATTCAACTTTTTAAAAAGTGCTAATGGAAATTAAACTGCTTTTTCTTACAACTGATTAACAAAATATTATTCACAATTATATGAATTGATGATGATGTACATATATGATGATGTACATATTTTCAGTTTTTTTCCAAGTGGTAGAAAAGAGGAGTGATAGTCCAAAAACATTGACGTTCCTTTTGACTTGCATGTTGGTTGGCAAAGTACTTATAAATATCTTAACAACATTGTTGCATAAAATCAAATTGTAAAATTTAAAGAAATTAGAAAAAGTAATAATTTGAAATAAAAGAAATTTAAAAATGAGTTGTGTATTAAGACTTATCAATAATATAAGCAGTGTTGGCACAAAAATCAACACTGTATGGTAACTGTCAGTTTCGTGCCTTAAGCAATCATCAGACTACACACATTACTAATCAAGTAAAACTGAATGTTTAAAATATATAAAATATAAACCAAGTATATTTCACTCTTTCATTTTTACATTTATGGAAATTTATAAGCAGGAGAGAATCTGATTTTTAGAGAGAACAGATTAAAGTTGAAAATGAGCTAAGTTAACTTTCTAGTCTTACATCAGACACATTCCAATCTATGTATATCATTACTTAATATGAATATAATGATCATATAACATCTGAAAATATCTTATATCATAAAATAGTAGATTTAAAATATTCTTTATGAGATAAAGATCTCTATTATAATTTGGTCTGGTGACTTTACCCAAGTGATTTGATTTATTGCAAAGAAATTATATTAATGTCTACAGTACCATTACTTTTTTTTTCTCTTCAAATTTCTCCTTACTTTTTTTCAATGTTTCATTTTATTTACACTCTTTTTTCCTCCCTTGTTCTTTAATATTTGTTTATATCAAATAATTAATGCAAGACAGCACGAGAGAAAATGGAGAAGACAAGGCACTGACTGATAAATATTTGGCTTGGATCCAAGTTTAGATTTCTCTGTTTATACTTATGCCAGTCTGCCTTCAGTCCAAGCAGACTTCACCACCACCACTGCTTAGTTGCTTAATTAACAGGTTGAAATAGAATAGTAGTGTTTAGATATAGACTATTTTAAGCTTTTAATAAAATCAAGGAAGACATTTCTTGATAAAAATAAAATATCCATGAATAAATGCTTTTATGAAAAATATTATCTTCATTTACAATGGAGTAGTGTGCAAAAATATTGTTTTAAACATATTGTATCTTCATAATATAAAAATATAAAATACATGTGTAAAACAATCAGTTTGTATAAGGATGATTTTATTTAGTATAAACTTGAGTTTTGTTATTTATACATAGCTATAAAATGCATGAAACAACTGCAACAGGGTTAAAAAAATCTTTGATTCCATTTCAGGTAATGCTTTAGTTAACAAGCATTTCAAAACAATTTCAAGTTACCATACCTTAGTTAATCTACTACTTATAATATCCATCATATTTTCTTTTTAGTATGTATCTACACAATGGTAGGTATAATTATGCAAGTAAATTGGTATTAACATACTGATGTTGGGAAAATGTCTTGGGATAGTAAAATTATCAGTCCTTTTAAAATTGATGATAGAATAGTTCTCTGCATTTATTTTGATACTAAGTTCTTGGTCAAGGCATTTTATGAGTGGGACAAGTTATAACCAAGAAGCTTTATACCAAAGAGTATATTCATGCAAGCCAATGTCCCTTTACCTTATGCAAAGCTTACTATTGCTCACCTTACAAAAATAAAAGTCTCAATGACCCCAGCCTATCCAGATATTAATTCAACAGAAAACTTGTGGCTTGTCATTAGATGTTTATGAGAATAGAAAACAATATTCAAACATAGAAGATATCAAGGAAGAAATAAAAACTGTTACAAGTTAATGTCAAAATAATTTTTAAAAAAATAACAAAATCAACAAATTAAAGAATGATTAAAGTTTAAAATATCAGTGAATACAGTCCATATTAATATAAAAATAATTAAATAATTCATTCAGGTATAGAGTATTGAATTAAGCAAATTTTTCTATGGCCTTTATTTTGGAGTTTATTTAAAAATAAAAATCTATGATAGGATGGAATTAATTTGTTTGTATAATAGAACATGACTATAACAAATTATTTATTAATCTATCCCTTTTAAACCAAAGTTTCAAAAGTAGTCAAAAATTAATCTATGATCAAATGTTAAAGAGGCCAAAACCAAAATTTGATAAATTGTATGTTCTCAACTCATTGTCACCAATCACATGATTTACATTAACAAAAAACAAAGTGGAGGAAACATTATTACCTGCTTGTAGATAAATTTAGTTTTTGCAAGTACCAACTGCTACAGCAGTATTGCATGCCATACTGCTGTAGTCAAGAAATATTTAACTATTGTGATCATCTAGGGATTGATTAAACTTATTTATAGAATGGAAAATATAAACCTAAAATTCTGTTATAATTTTAAGATTAAAAGTTTTGAATTATTCTTTGTTATTCTTTTTTACAGTCCACTTTTATTGAAGATTATCATTTTTGATTGGCATATGCCAACCAAAACACTGTAATTATAAAAATTAAAACAAATATGCAAATAAAGTCTAAGTGTTCACATTTGATGAATGTTTAAAAATTATTTTTGATCAATACAATTAATTCAAAAAGAAAAAATATCTACAAATAATTCAAAATATAAGTTCTTCATAGTACCAGTGAAGATGAGAGCAGCATACTGTAATGTTACTATGCCTACTGACATGTTCTTTATATCTTCAGAAAGTAATAGGAGTATAATAGTTTAATCACTAACTTGTATTCTCAGTCATTGAGAATATGTTATATGCTTACTCAAAGGTTACTTTTATTATATAAAAATGTAATGACACTTTTAATACAGAGAATAAAATCAACATGCTATAACAAATTTTCTGGTTGTGACCATGATAGTTTGGATGAAGTTATTTTAAAATTATTTTAAATTGCTTTAAATCAATTTCACTTTATTCCTTAGAAATTTAATTTTAGAAATTTATATCTCCACTTATATTCTTTTATAATCTTTTGAAGAGAAAGTTGTTTTTTTCTCAAACTCCTTTATTTAAGAATTGAGAAGATTTTACATAACTGAAAAATAGCGAATTTTAGTTGGTATATATAAAAAAAAAAGCTGCTAAAATTACTATTATCTTAAAAATAAATAAATAAAATCCCTAATTTTCATTAATGTTCTGGTTCTTTTGTTTAGTGATTCAATCATAGCAAAATATTTCCAAGATTTACATATTTAATCAATTTGTAAAAAACTGTTACATTTGTCTGTGAAATTTTCTATTTTTAGAATTAGTGGTTAAAGAACCACCAAAATTAATTTTATTCTCTGTGGATTGTTGCTAATTCATTTTCTGAATTAAAAAAGAAACATATGTACTATTTACTGATCAATAATAGATGTGGGCTCATGCACTCATAAATTCTCTGGAGCCTCTTGTTTTTCTATATAAAAAATTAGACTTTGTAGAAGAATGGTGTTGTCCTTTTTCCATCATAGATTATGATATCCAAGACCATGACATGAGCTGAATGTTGAATTCTGAAGGTGCCATTGATATCAACTCAGTGAAATACCAGTCATTTTGGCAGTTCATTCATTGTGACAATTTCTTACAAGATAATATTTTAACAGTGAACACATTATTCTTGAGATAGCTGAGCACATCTAGTCTTTATAAAATACATAAGAACAGTTTTAGGGTCCACTTTTAGCTCATATTATACATGGATGTTATTGGGCCCTTTTTGCAAGCTTGGTTTTGAAGGTGTTACTGAAAACCTGATTAGACTTTTCTACCTAATAAAAGTGGTCAGTATTTAAGACCAAGTAAAAGTGAGAATTTCAAAGCAGGAAAACTTCTTCCACTTGAAATACTAGTGAAACACAATCTTCCTATTCCCTCCTATTTAGATTTGTATCATAACTAAGCTAAGTTTCATATCAATGCTTTTCACAGTGTTATACAATAATTATAGAAGAGAGAAAGAGAAACTGCCTGTATCTGGCTATCAAACAACTCCAGAAATCCTTCTTGAAAGCAAACAATATTTGTTAAATACAAATTTACATATCCACCTTAAACATGAATGAAAAATTACTTTTATATTCTATCAATTTAATCATTTTCAATAAATGAGAACTTAAAGTGATAAGACCAAAATTGCTGAAATAATTAAGCTAGATATTCTTTAAACACCTGTCTCTATTTCTGAGATGAAATATTGTAACTATTTATACTATTTACATTGATCGAGCACATGTAATTAGGACAATCTACTCCAGTAGATTAAATAAAGGGTTCTGTTTGAAATTCCAACTAATATCACTTGAAGAAGGCTGGAGCATACAATGGCTGAAATGTTGTGAATATGGCAAATAAGATGAGGATATCATATCAGTCCAATCAATGCAAACAGTGTAAATAGTTATTCTTTCTCCTTTTTTCTCTAATATGGAAAAGGATGAACTCAATTCCTTTTCACAAACCTCTTTAGAAAACAAAACAAAAAAATATATAAATTCATGAAAATAATGTTATGAAGGTAAACAGATTAAGAACAAACCAATAAGATAGGTGAAGAGATATTTGAGGGAATGCTGAAAAGTTAATGACCTGACCCACTCCCCAATATCTAACCAAATGATCAAACATCAGTTTTCTAGAAATCCCTTCTTGGTCATGCTGAGAATTCACTTGTATAGAATAGCCAAGTGTTTTCTATTTTCATTTATGATTAGGCATCAAACCTTATTTAAGAAAAAATATGCATTAATCTGCCTGGTGTGAAAGAATCTAATAGAAAATTGGTATACATCTTATAAAAATTAAATTTAATTTCTTCTAGTTTATCAGTAGTATGGTAAGTACAGCTCTTAAATAAATCAATCAAAAGGGCATATAATTATTGTGATTGTCAGTGATTTAAACCTAAAGGAAAACATTAAACTTAGGCTCCATATCTTTGATAGTAAGATTTCTATTTTGCAAGAAAAAGCAATTTTGAAATTCTATATAACTGATATGTTGATAAAAATTATTTCAATTGAGATTGATTTTTATATTGATATCAAGTAATACAGAATCCAAAGAATCCAGAATTGACAATAATTGACAAAATCCAGAATTGACAACTGATCTGAAAGTTCAAGAAAGTTTAATTTATTTATGAACCTTAATTTAAAAAGCATTTTAAAATATTTTTTCATTTCTTCTCATATTGTAGAGCAGCTTAGTATGGATCAAGTAAAATGAAAATCATCCCCGCCAAACTTGAAAAATGCCAATCATTTATATGCCTTCAAAAATACCTTGTTTTCAAAAACAAAACTGCAATCTGTTGTTTCAAAAAGATTGTTCTAAATCCTCTGAAGTGTAGAGACAACACATTTAAATGTTTTTCTTAAATTTTTTACTACAAATGATATAGGCTGATAAAGTACTGATAAGCAGAAATGTATAAAATATGATAATTAAGGTTTTTTTTGGGTTTTTTTTTCACCAATTTATGGAAAGCAAATAAATTTCTACTTCAAGAATATTTTTCATATTTGATTTTTGAAACAGCTAATACAATTTCTGGATATATCTATGAAGTTCTAATCTTGGCAGCACTAAAATTTGAAATAGAAATCTTTAACAGTTAGCCAATTCTCCATTCCATCATCTCCCACACATTTTAAGTAAACATTTCATTTTATGATGTTTCAGTACAAGTTGTTACTTTTCATAACTCAAGTATAATTATTCTTCATTTGTAATTTTATCCAAGTATCCAGCATTGCCAAGGACTCACTTTCAAAAGGTTCTACTTTTTCTAGTCAGGAGCCAAAGGAAGTCACTCAGAACTTTACATGCTTTCCTTCTTTCACATAACAAGGAGGGAAAAAGAAACAGGTATTAGAATTTACATTTGTTTTCCAACACAATAAAAAGCACAAATATAGGTGAACTACCCACTACAATTAACTGAATTTTCATGAGAATGAGTCAATTGCACAAGGTTGTTCAAGTGTCAAAAATGAGAATGTCATTAGAAAATTTAAAATGCTTGATTTTTTTAAATAGAGTAAATCAACAGAAATGAATTATTCATAATGCTAAAGAGAGAATGAATAGAAAAGGCACTTGATAAATGATAAGCAAACAAAAGTAAAAAGTTACAGTTTAGAATAAAAACCTCGAGTCATGGATATGCTTTCAATAAGACAGATGTAATGTATCCTTAATTCTTAATTTTCATTAAAAAAAAACAAAAAACAAACAAACACACATATTTGTGTGTGTGTGTGTGTGTGTGCATAAAAAATGTGCCATTGCTCTGCATTAGGAAGAAACTAAATAAATTTACAACACAGTACCATCTTTGTTAAACCAGGTAGTTCTACTGGGTTCTATGACAAATAGACATCTAGCTTACATATTGAAAATATTACATTTAATCATAGAATACCTCAGCATGGAGTAATGGTGAGCAAATCTGTCTTGCAAATCACTGTATTACTGGGTAAGAAGTTCAATCCTCACTGACTACTCTATATTTGTGTCATTCTTGTGACAGGCTAAGCTCAGTAAATATCTGTAAACACAATAAAAAAAATGAATATCATTCCTAAATGCTATTATTTTTATTTTCTTTTACACATTAAAAAGACAATTCTGTACTTTTTCCACTTATAATTAATTTCTAAATTTGTTTCATATACTTGTAGAGACAATATATCTAATAATACAAAAGTTCAGCATATTATTATGAAATAATAATGTTCCATATAAAACAACAAAAGCATGTCAATAACATGAAGCACAACAATGGAGAAAGCATCATAACCAAATACATATTTATATAATGGCAACTTTTGAGTATTAATATTGATAGGAGTAATACCTAAGAAAATTAATTGTATTTTGTAACTAGTTATGAAAATTATTTTTAAAAGGTGATAAATATTTTCAATCTTAAATAAACTTTTAAAAAAGTTTAATTGAAAGTGAAATAAGTTAGATTTCTATAAAATAACTGGAGTAAATGTATTAAGATAATCTGAAAATTCCATGAGAAATATTATATCTGCTTTAATTTTACTTCAGTCAGTATTTTTAGGAAACTATCTGCATAAAATTAACTTATATGGCAAGATGATTCTAAGAGCACCAGAAGACCTATCAGGATTTATTATAAGTAGATGTGATCTTAACAACATATGCTATATGGATGGCACTGTGTTGATTGCAGATTTAGGAAAAAAAAACTTTATTAGTCAAGGTAGTTGTTAAGAGCAACAAGAAATGACTATTCATTAAATGTAAGAAGGCAAAATGCATGTTTAACAGCAAAAGAGAAAACCTAAAATGTGAGTTACATATTAAGGACTTAAAAATCAAGCAAATTTGGAAATTTACTTATCTGCCTGGTGTAGTAAGAGATAACAAAATCTAACACAGAAATCTGAAGGTGCATAGGAATAACAAAAAATGCCTTTCAGAAACCAAGAAAAGTATTAAGGGACCAGTAAATGTCTTTAGAAACAAATAAGAATGCTGAATTAATATATAACATCTCATCTCCTACATGGCTACTGGTTAGTTTCTTCATAGATGAAGCATAGGCAAAGCGACAGAGACCTGGTTCTGCCAATAAATGTTGAGAATACCCTGAACACAGCAGGTGAGAAATGAAGATGTGTTGACTGTCCAATGCTGATAATAACCATAAGTATTATTATGAAAGCAGAAACAGAAGACAGTGTGCATTACACACAAAGTTAAAAAATACAAAAACAAAAAGAAAAGTATGGAATGGAAATAAAAATGAAAGTGAAGAAGTGAACGATACAGAGAGAGTGAGAATATAGCCTCCTACCACCACAAAAAAAAAAAAAAAAAAAAGGTGCCAGTACAGCAATTGATCTAAAAGAAATTAAGAAGCATCATGTAGCAAAGTAAAAAAGAAAAAAAAAGTTCTAGAAGATTTTTATGAACCAACATTTCCAGGAAACATTCCAGAAAAATGGATCTTGTTTCCAATAATAATCCAAGTTTATCTATGAGAAAAATGATAAAAATAGAAAGCAGGAATTCAATCGTAAGCACAAGTGCCATTTTGTTTAGAAAAGTTTCCATCCAATTCATGCAAATGTTATTAAGGAAACTGCATGATTAATTTTGAGTGTGTCAATAGAATCTAAATTATAGAATAAGCAACACGTTTCCAATTCTGGTACCTCGTCATGCTTCTAATCTAAATTTGAACATTGCTTATACTGAACTTCTAAGGAAGAAAAATATCAAATAACTAAAAATTCATAATTAATTTTAGGCACAGGAAGACTGTACATTTATGTTTAGTAATCATTCAGACTGATATCTTTATGTCATATATTTGATACACAAAAAGCTGTGGATAAGTTTCAATTTTTAGTCAAGAACTGACTCGAGTTCAATATTTGATAATAGACTATCATTTTATCAATTATTTCCATGCTTATTTTAAAATAAAATTGCAGTGTCTTGATTAGTATATTTCCCAATTATTGCTGAATGATATAATTCAGGGTATTTAGCATAATTTAATTGTTTAATTAGATTAGTATGTGAGTACTGATACAAAAAAAGAGAGAGAAAAAAAGGCATAGTTATGTAAAAAAAAGATACCAGCATCCAGTGAAAAATCTAACAAAAAATTAATGAGGGAGCTTTTTTGTTTTAATTAATATTAGGAAAAAAAAACACTTCCATAAAAAAATGCAATTATGAGAAAATATTGGAAGCTTCAGAACAGTACATGGAATGACTGTACCTTTCAACAGAAATGTATACACAGCTAATGCTCACTTGTACCCAACCTACTGAGTCAGTCTGTCATTAGGCTTTGGGCAATCTACTTGTATTCAATTATTACATATGACTTTTTAACATTGTGTTGACACAATTCTGTCATTTCTATGATTTGTGCAATGTAACTTCATAAAATTTTGTAATAACTTCTGCAAATCTGTTACAAAGGTTCTTGAAATGTTTGGTCAAGATTTTGGCAAAGCCTGATTTTTGAGTGGCACTTCAAGATGATATGTATTCAGGGACATCAATCATCAGCGAAATACCAGTAAATATGGAAAAGACTCATCCACAAGGATTGTTAATTAAAATAAAAAATGAAATAAATTATTTACTAGAGTAATAGTGTATTTTTACTTTTTAGACCAAATCTGCGAACCTTCTGCTCAAACACTATATTAATAAAAAAAAATAAAGCTAAGGATGGAATACAGACCCTTTTTTTCTCTATTAAAATTGGAAGTAGAAAAGAATTTGAAGAAATTAAGTATGATAGAAGTTATATCCAACCTCACATAACAAAAAGGTTTTACAATTTCTAAAAACTTCTAAAAAATTTCCTGAAAAGTTAAGTATCTCTTTAATTATAGTTTCTTTAAACTGGTTTGACATATTTCTAATATTTACAGAAAAATTACTTTACAAAGCAATTCTTTTAAGAAATCCTTACATGTATTAAAAATATAGTGTACTAAAATATGAAAAAAATCATTTTTGCATAAAATGAGCTTGGTAAGATTCAGGGATAACAGCAATCATAATAAAACATCAACTGTATCTATGATAGTTTCTCATGTATAATATACAAGCCAAAGATCAAAGTAGTACTATCCCATAATGTGCACATCTGTATATATACTTATTAACACACAAAAAAGGCAGGCAAATAAAGAATATCTCCATTTAAAAGTAATCACAACTTGAAAAATAAATTTGGGCTAAAGAAAAAAAAACAACTGATGAACTGAAGTCTTCACTCACCATTTTCAACTGTTTCTTCTAATATAGGGCTAATCATTATCAATCGGTTTTGTACTGATTTTGTTAAAAGTAGAATAGGTAGAGAAACATCACTTTAAATGTACATTTCTGCAGATATAATATCAGCAAGTAGTAATTGCAAAGAGGTGTGTCATGTCATGAACACTCAATGGTAACAGTTTATACAAAATGCAGATTTACTAAACCCAGCTAATCACTATTAAGCATCAGTTTGATAATGATATTAACAAAAGAAATGGTAATATTTATAACGGGTTAATTTTAAAAATAAATGGTAGTATTATATGAGTAGCAGCGAGAGTGGATTATATTTTAAGAACACCTGCATTTGAATAAGCCCTTAAAATTTAGGGTAGAATAGTATAACCACCTAAGAAGATTCAGGATTAAATTCATTAACACATATCAAAGAGGAGATAATACCAATGAAAATAATTCGTTTATTGTGCAAAACAATGGCAGGTCAAACTGACAATAATAGGGAAAAAAAGAACAAATATGGTCAGTGCATAACTTCTTTTCTTTAATTATATTACTCCAAGAAAGGTAATAAAGTCACCAAGATGCAAGGGGTTACTGAGCTCTAGAGAATATTAGAAAACTATACTATTAAGGAAAGAAAACAATAAAAGAAGAAGCATTAAGACAGAAGATAATGATTGACATTACATTTACCTTTTTGATGATCAAAATTGACAGGGAAGCAAGAAGCCAGAAAAGAGTTCCCCAAGCCAGAAGTGTGATAGAAGAAACTATTAACATAGAACTTAATAGTTACAGGTAGCCATTTCAACTGAGTTGAAATGGCTACCTGTAACGGTCCCACTATTTTACAGTAAAATGGTGGGACCTTGATGCTAATCTAGAACTGCACTTACATTTGTCAAGTCTAGATACCATAGAGGAAAGTTCATCAGAACAATTACCATGAAAGTATGTATAAAAAAGTCACAGAGAAGCCATGTTATGATAGTGGGAAAGTGACTGAAGCTGAGATACTGAATATTGCAGATTCTTGATTAGCTTATTATGCAAAACAATGGCAGGTTATACTGATAGGGGGGGGAACAAATATGGTCAGTATATGACTTCTTCTCTCTTTCTTTTTATTTTTTTCTTTAATTATATTACTCCAAGAAAGGTAATAAAGTCACCAAGATGCAAGGGGTTACTGAGCTCTAGAGAATATTAGAAAACTATACTATTAAGGAAAGAAAAAAATAAAAGAAGAAGCATTAAGACAGAAGATAATGATTGACATTATATTTACCTTTTTGATGATCAAAATTGACAGGGAAGCAAGAAGCCAGAAAAGAGTTCCCCAAGCCAGAAGTGTGATAGAAGAAACTATTAACATAGAACTTAATAGTTACAGGTAGCCATTTCAACTGAGTTGAAATGGCTACCTGTAACGGTCCCACCATTTTACAGTAAAATGGTGGGACCTTGCTGCTAATCTAGAACTGCACTTACATTTGTCAAGTCTAGATACCATAGAGGAAAGTTCATCAGAACAATTACCATGAAAGTATTTATAAAAAAGTCACAGAGAAGCTATGTTATGATAGTGGGAAAGTGACTGAAGCTGACATGTCAGGGCCAATAATATTGCAGATTCTTTGGATTTTATCAAAACTTTCTAAATTTTGACTTTAATATTTTATAATAAAGTGGGTGTAAAATATTTCAAAAATGTATTTGGCCTCTGGTTAAGAACTTATTGTTGGCTCAAAATTGGTTTCCATATGATGATCACTAAAACTGAAACCAATTTGCAAAAACCATTTTAATGTTTGTAGTTTCTGCTTTCTATGAAAGATTCTTCTGTTGTTTTCCTTTGAAGAAATATCATTTTAACTGCAGTCAGTCAGTCAGCCTTTAGCTAGCAGAGTACTGTCTATTTCATTGAAACAGATTGCAATGTATCAATTCTCATCTTCCCATATCTTAGATCAATGCATGTCATTTCCTTCTTTAACCCCATGACAACTCCTAGAATTTGAAGGTTACAGAGTTTATTCATAGCAGGCCAAGGGAACACTTTCAGTGTTAAGTCAGATGATATTTCCCCTATTAACCAGTTCCAGATTTATTTCAAAGAAGCAAAACTAACTAAATTTTCTCTCTATTTTAACAATAGCTTTTATAGTGCAATAAGTTTTATAGATTTCCTTTTCATTAGCCCTAGCATGATAAAAAGAAAATCAACTAAGTAGATTTTTTTTTGTTCAGAAAAACAAAGATGAAGCTCAATATACGAAATATGAAAAGACCTTGTAGTCTTCTGGAGGATCTACCATGTCTTTGATCTTGCATTTGAAGAAAATTCATTTAATTGACATAAATCAAAATGCAAACCACATCCTGTGAAAATAGCAAGAACAATGAATGACTTTTTAACAAAGAAATCTATGGAAAAAGAGATTTCTAAATTCGCTGGTATGGATGGATTTTTTTTCAATTCAATTGCCAAAAGCAATTTTATACAGACAAATTTTCATGATCAGATGGGCAAATATGATAAATTACTGCCAACATCTGCAAATGGATTTAGGAATATGTTAATGAATTTCTACATAATCAAGAAAGAAAAACTTGTTCATTATTTAAAATTAAAAAAAATTAACACTGGGAATTTGCTACTCATTGACATTGGATGAATGCACATCAATTCAAAATAAGCGATTTATGAACATGAAGGTTCATGTGAAAGACAACTATTAGTCATTGGGTCCTATTGAGATCAATGGTTCCCTTAATAGTAGAAGAACTGAGCAATTTTTGAGAGGATATATTCGTGAATTTGGATTGAATTTGAACAAAGTTAAAGAGAGGGGCACTGCTCTAAGTTGGCCAAAACTGTTTTTAACCAGTTTTGAGAATGACTAACACTTAAACTTGGTTTTGAGAATTATCATTTTTTGTGAGCCCTGGTTGGATTGCGACAATGATTTAAAATTAAGTGTGATAGAGAGTTTTATTGTAATATGCATCAATAAGAAGTGAAATCTTTCTAGCCTTGAAATTAGCAATGGCACAGTAAGGTTTTAATATTTGTAAAACAAAAAAGTACACCCCAATGTATAAAGTGTAGATTATACACTCATTTTGGTATTTAAAAATATTTATCAATTGGGAATATAAAATTGTAACTAACACACACACACACACACACACATATATATATACATTACTTAAAAAAATTAAAGGAACACTTCGAAAACACATCAGATCTAAACAGGGAAAAAATGATCTTGAATACCTTTCCTGATAATAAGTAGGTGATGTATTAGTAACAAAATGATGCCACATAATTTGATAGAAATGAAAATGATCACCCTATAGAGGGGGGAAACCAAAGATACCCAAAAAATAAAAGTGAAAAAATGATGCAGCAGACTGGTCCATTTTACCAAAATGTCATTTAGAAACTCAAATGATTCTCAGTAGTTTGTGTGGCCCCCGTGTGCTTGTACGCATGCCTGACAATGTCAGGGCATGTTCCTAATAAGACAACGAATGGTGTCCTGGGAGATCTCCTCCCAGATCTGAATCAGGGCATCACTGAGCTCCTGGACAGTCTGAGGGACAACTTGGCAGTACCGGATGGACCTAAACATAATGTCCCAGAGGTGTTCTATTGGGTTTAGGTCAGGTGAATGTGGGAGTCAGTCAATGGTATCAATTCCTTCATCCTCCAGGAACTGCCTGCATACTCGAGCCACATGAGGTCAGGCATTGTCATGGACCAGGAGGAACCCAGATCCCACTGTACCAGTGTAGGTTCTGACAATTGGTCCAAGGATTTCATCCAGATACATAATAGCAGTCAGTGTGTCATTATCTAACCTGTAGAGGTCTGTGTGTTCATCTAGGGATATGCCTTCCCAGACCATCACTGAACTACCACCAAACCGGTCATGATGAATGATGTTGCAGGCAGCATAACATTCTCCACAGCATCTCCAGACCCTTTCACGTCTGTCGCATGTGCTCAGATTGAACTTGCTCTCATCAGTGAAGTGGACAGGATGCCAGTGGTGTAGTTCCCAATTCTGGTGATCTATGGCAAATGCCAATCAAGCTCTATGGTGCTGGGCAGTGAGCACAGGGCCCCCTACGGGATGTCAGGCCCTCAGGCTACCCTCATGGAGCCTGTTTCTGATTGTTTGGTCAGAAACATTAACACCAGTGGCCTGCTGAAGTTCATTTTGTAGGGCTCTGGCAGTGCTCATCCTGTTTCTCCTTGCACAAAGGTGCAAATATCGATCCTGCTGTGGGTTTAAGGACCTTCTACGGCCCTGTCCAGCTCTCCTGGAATAACTTACCTGTCTCCTAGAATCTCCTTCATGCTCTTGAGACTGTACTGGGAGACACAGCAAACCTTCTTGCAATGGTATGTATTGATGTACCATCCTGGAGGAGTTGCACTACTTGTGCAACCTCTGTAGCATCCAGGTACCACACCATGCTATCAACAGAGATGTTGATACAAGACAAATGAAAAACTACAGCAGCAGAAAGTCAGTCAGTAAAAAAATCAGCCAAAAGAGATGAGAAAGGAAAATAAGTATCAGTGGCCTCAACCATTCCTGTTTTTGCAGGCATCTCATTGTTGCCCCTCTGAAGCACCTGTTGTTGATTTCACTAACAATAAAGCAGCTGAAACTGATTAACAATCCCCTCTGATACTTAACTGACTGGATCAATATTCCAAAAATTTGACTGATAGGTTGCTATACCCTGATTAAAAAGTGTCCCTCTAATTTTTATTTTAGCTGTATGTGTGTGTGTGTGTGTGTGTGTGTGTGTGTGTGTATATATATATATATATATATATATTTTTTTTTTTTAATCGTATCACCCAGAGCAAGGCGGTAATGCCACTGATGTGCAGGGGGCTACATAAGAGTAAAAAGATTAAGTAGAAGAGAGTGAAGAGGAAGACGAACCAGTTAGAAAGGAGCAAAAGAAGAATGGAAATACAGGTGTGATGACAGTTGCAAAGGTGGAGAGAAAGGAAGTGGAAGTGAGTTCCACAGGCGGGAAGTGAGAGAGAAGAAGCTGCAGGAGTAGAATTGTTGACTGCATTTGGTTAATCTAATTGTGAATGAGTGGGACCCAGTTGCCAATCTGGTTGCATGAGTAAACACCTGTTGCAGAGGCACCAGTGACTTAAGTTCGTTGGAGCAGAAGCCATGAAAGTATTTATAGAACAGACAAAGGGAGGCCACATCTCGTCGATGGGGAAGTGGCTGTAGTCAAGCCGCCAAGTAGGTACCTATCACATTACTGATTCTCCTTTGGAGCCTGTCGAGAACACTGAGATGAACAGTAGTATTCCATGCATGGATGAATGGTTGATTTGTATATATGCAGGATGGATTCAGGTGGGAAAAACATCCTGGCCTGACACAGTGACCCAACCTTCTTAGCAGTGGATTTAGCTATGGACTCAATGTAGTGGTTCCATTTGAGATCAGAAGAGAGGGTAAGGCCAAGGAGGCGCAGTGTATTGCTCTCAGGGAGAATCGTTTGGTCCATGATTATGGGAGGCAGGAGAGGTTGCCTGTGATGATTGACAGACAACAGCTTGGTCTTAGTTGCATTGAAATTGACAAGCAACTTCTTGCCCCAATTCACCACAGAGTGTAGATCCCGTTCAAGGTCAGCAGCAAGTTTATGTTTGTCTGCCACGAATGGGTTTCTTATTGAGAGATATATATATCTATATATATATATTGCTACTACACATAACCTTTATGTAAGTTTATTTTTATTACAACAGATGTGAATAAACGAATACTTATCAAATTTGCCTATTTTTGGTAAGAAATACATAAACACCATATTCAACCCTAATGCAGCTGCTTAGTAACTGTAAAATAGTGTTTCTTAGATTTTAATCAGACTGATATTTTTCCCTAGCAAATCTGTTCACAAGTGACTATTGCTTGAAAAATTGAATCTATTTGAATAGACAAAAGAGAATACCCAACAATATACAGAAATATTGAAAGACCAGAAACATTAAAATCTGAAGTGAAATCAACACTAGCCAAATTGAACAGAAACAAAGCAACATGACCAGACAGAATTGTAATAGAGATGTCAGCCTTAGATGATTTTGACAAGATTACAAACAAAATAAATGAAATATACATATACCAAAGAAGATCTATTTTCATAGCACTGCCTAAGAAGCCAGGTTCAAACAAATGTGAACTCCATCAGACAATCAGCCTAATGAACAATATAACAAAACTTATCCAAATTCTGATGAATTGAGCATGCAGCAGAATCTGACCTGAAACAGGACAAGAACAATGCAGGTTTGTTAAAGACACTGGAACAAGAAATGTGATATTTATGCTAAGAATGATATCAGAAAGAGCAACACAAATGCAGAAAAATGTGAACCTGTGTCTTCTAGATTATTGAATTCCCTGCATTCACTTACATGCAAATATCCTTAGGAAAAGGTATTAATCTGTCTCTTGCCTCCAGTTATGGATTAAATAACAAAACAAATTGGGTTCTATAGCCTTGGCTAGCAACCAGTCTACTGTAGAAAGTAATGGCAACCTGCTATGGGATAATTTTCTGCCCAGTCAGTCATGTCACTTTCGAGACATGATCACCCAAGCGTGTATCACGTATGGCACTTAACTGACTGACTGACATCACAAAGAACTGTTAGAACTGCTAGGTATCCATGGCATATTTGAGAAGGATATTAGAATAATCTAAGACCTTTACAAACAGAAAATGAGTTCAGTAATTATATAAAATTAGAAAGGGCTTCTCATCAAACTTAACCTATAAAGTGAAGCCATTCTGAGAGAAGTCATACAGGATTCATTATTAGTGGCCACAATCTTAACAACACAAGCTATTCAGTTGACACAGTGTTGACAGCAGTCATAGAAAGGAAACTACAAGAACTCCTACAGAAGGTAGTGTAAGAAAGAAAGGACTAAAAATCAATTGCAAGAAGATTAAATATATAGTTGTTTGCAAAAGATGGAATACATGGCTGTTAGCCCAACATGCAAATTACAAACTGGTGATATCAAAATCAAACAATTGCAAAAATTTAAATATTTGGGAAGTTCTTTTTAACAGAGGACAGAAAGTGCAATACTGAAATCTGAAGGCACATTGGGATAGTGAAAGATATCTTTCAAAAATTCAGCAAAGTATTAAAAAACAGAAAAATTTTGTTAGAAACAAAGAAAAGTGTACTGGACTGTTATGTAATATCAGTTCTCCTATATGGCAGTGAATGCTGGACAATTTTATCACAGATAAAGAGAGTTGAAGTTACATAAATGCAGTTCTACAGAAGGATGCTGAGAATACCATGAAGTTTTAGAGAAAATGGAAACAAAATGTACACTTATATTTAACATCAGGAAGAGATGATTGAAATTTCTATGGTACATGATGAGGAAAGAGGAATAGGAAAATTTGATACTAACAGGACAGATTGAAGGTAAGAGACAAATGAAAACAATGCAAACTACCTAGTGAGCTTGAGTAAATGGATGGTAGAGCAAGGTTTAGAAGAGATAACAAAATGTAAAAATTTATCAAGAGCTACAAAGGACAGGAAATTGTGGAGAGCCATGATCAAAAACGCCCTGAAGGGACAAAGCATATAGCAGAAGAATTTAACACCGGCTGTGCTGATAATGTAAGAGCTATTAGCATGTAGAAAATAATTTATTTAATATATTTTAATAAAAGTCATATTTATTAATATTAACTATGTAAATTCTAAATTAAAATATTACTTATTTTCTCTATGACTTTTCTACCCACAAGCTGAAGTTATGTTTTCCACCACTGTCAGAATCCTTATTTTAGACTTTAATTACAGAACAGAGCAAAAATAGGAAAGAATCTATTTCAATATTGTCGTCAAACTATGTCATAACCCCACTATATTCTATTAAGAGTTCATTTTGCAGAATACACTATCTTGCCCTTAAGGCTGAACATAAAGAAATTGACATTTATTTGCAATGAAGCCTAACCTGATTGCCTTATAAAACAAAAATACATTATAAATCATGGTCCATTTCAAGCTAAGTTATTATGGTATATTAAAAGTTATAACTTTAATTATTTCTGGCATGTTGTTAGGCAACATAGCAGTAACATGATTGGTTTCTAGATGTTGATGTACAAGTATAATATAAACTAATGGTTTTATAATAAATCTATAATTATTACTTTGACTTAAAATACTGAGTAAAAAAGAAAAATTGTAAAATGTTATTTGAACAATGCCCATATGCTGAAAAATTAAAAAATTCCTATCAAGCAGAGATGAAGCAGACACTGTAACAGTTATAGCCATACAGTTCAAATATATTTTTAGTTTCTCATTCAGTACAGGTAGAGTAACAGAATCTACTATCTCAAAGACATTAATCTGTAAACTGAATCTTTTTTTTAACAAGTTGACAGACAACTAATCTTTATTATTGACTGACCAATTCCTTCTGTTATAGTACATATGCACCAAACTCAAACTGGTCATTATTAATCAAGTTTAAGGTTATAAAAATCAATTCAAAAATATTACCTTTGTCTGCAGATTCTAAATCTTGCTTTATAACTTTGGCTGTTGTCCTTTTTACTAAATGCTATTTGTGAAATTTGTAAGTTAATGAAATAACTACTAGCTGCTTGGGCTATGTGTTGCCTTAAAAGTAAACACCCTTAGCAAGAGAGAAAATTAAATGATAATGACTAAAATTAGAACTAACGTTTAACTGCTTTTATAGTTGACAAGAATAGCAAGTCATTTACTGACTATAAAAACATTGCATTATAGACTTTAGATTATTTCAAGTGCAAAATCTCATTTAAACAGTATTCAATACTATGAAACACAATACAATATCATCTTGAAAGATATATTATAGTAAGACCTTCACAGCAACATAAATTTATTTTACTCTTAAAAGTACAAAATTTCAATGTTGATTGTTTAGTCTGTAACAACTACTTACAATTTAACATGTAATATGGCTGAATAAAGATGATGATATTAAATAGAAAATTTTATACAAAAGCATTAGAAATATTTAAATAATCAGTTCTTAAATATTTATTTTACAAAGTTCTTGCTTTTGTGATGGTCAAGTAAAAAACCCTTCAAAATTAAGGGTTTGATTTTAAATTCCAACATATATCACCTGATGAAAGCCGGAGTGTACAATGGCTGAAACATTGTGAATATGACAATAAAGATGATGACAACAGGCTAAAAATGAAAATAGTTACAATACCTAATCTCAGAAATATAGACAGATATTGAAGGCCAGAGCATACAATGGCCAAAAAGTTGTAAATATGACAATAAAGATGAGGACAACACTCCAAAACAATGTAAATAGTATAAATGCCTTCAAAATTGTTTAATAAATTTGATCAAACCTAAAAAAAAAAATTTTTTCAGAACCTATTTTCAATAATTATGCATTTTGTGTTTACCAAGTAATGTTTCTTAAATTTCCAAATTTATTAATTTTGTGATTGGTAAATAGAAATTTAAGTGTCACTATTAAAAATTTTAGTACAAAATAGGAGAGTGTTTACTGTTAGCTATCTTTTTTTATGAATCAAATCAAATGGATAGAAAAGGAGAAACAAGGAACTCCAAGCATATATTAATATAACAAGAATATTCAATAACAGCTAAAGATAAAGTCAAAATGAATCAATTCACATGCAAGCGAAACACATTTGACATTTTCTATGATAGATTGATTAAACTGGTAACAATTCATATCTAAAAGCATTCTCAAAAAGTAAATACAAAAGTGCTATTACAATATTTCTCAATGGCAAATCTGGTAAAAAACATTGGCCAAATAGGTATTTCATAACAAACATACAAATATCTTAATATTTACAAAGCAAGAACTGAATAAAAAGGACATTTTATATTAACAGGATTTGAGCTACACTCAACAATGACTAGTCAAAATGATTCAAAAGCTAGCATCTGGTGAGCCCCTTTTATTTGCATTATTTGAATGCAGCAGAAAATCCTACTTTCAAACTTTTCACTAATGGCACCAAAATGTTGGTTCTCTTAATTTTATTGTCCTCAAGTCAGCATATAAAAATAGTTCTAACAAGTAAATTTGTTGAAAACAAAATAAGCAACTTATTTATCTGTCAATTGCATTAGCTGCTATGTCATGCTGGTTTAATCATTTTTTCTGTTGAATAGACATGCCAGTCTCTAAGCTTATGAACCTATTATCAAACTTTCTATGATAGCAACAGTATCCATCCAGATATGTAGATCTGTTCCTAAAATATTGACTATGGTGCACATCTTTCTACAAAACCAAACTTTCAGGCAAATGACAACTTCTTTTGTCCATTAGTTTGCTTCAATTAGCACTGATAAAGCATTTTGTCTGAAAGGTAAGCACTTGAAGCTACTGTTCTGGATGGTGAAATATTCATAATTTTGTCTACTACTTCAACCAACTTGTTCAAGGATGTTCTATCTTTAATAGACATCTAAACAGGTTTCCATAGAAAGTAGCCATTGAAGCATTTTCAGCCGGAAATTAAAATATGTAAAATATAAATTTAGATATTCTTTAAAGTTTATTATACAGGGACACTGATGTGGATAGGGGACAAAATTTGTTTCACTTCTGTAGCCATTTTAGGTGGTAGTGCCACAGCAATGACTGCAAATATCCTATTTTGCAATATGATGTTTTTCATAAATAGGGTGATTTCCATCCGTGCAAATCATTATGTTGGGTTTACACAGGAAAATCATAGCCGCCACAGAGATCCTATGTGACAGCTGTTTCTTAAGTCATCAATTCATTAAAAAGAATTTAAGTTTAAAAGTATATGCAAAAGTCTCTGAACTCAATATTATCAGAAATGTTCTATCTATCAAATTATTAGGGTTACTAATGAGAAATTCAAAAGGCTATCATTAAAACTTAAAAAAAAAAGACACAAAAGCCTTTTTGTTTTTTTCTTCTTTCTCAGATTATTTATGGTAAATAAAAGAAAAGATAAAAACTTTAGGCATATAGAAAAGAAAACTTAACAGAGTTGACATGAATCAGATTGATTAAGCCTATCATATACAATCAGCTTATGACGTACCAGGGCATATCAGTGATGTTTCCTGGGGATATTGGATGCTTTCAGTTTTAAAAATCCGACACCATCACACCCAAGTAACCCAGCCAGAGTTGATTGAGTCACAGCTTGTGTCCAAGTAGCACAGATTCACCCTAATCTCCTTTCCTGATTGACAGTAATTTTCCACTGCTTCAGTTGACAATTTATGGCCCTTTAAATATTGGGTTTGATGATGCATAGTATGTTGCATGTTCTGCAGAGGGACTAGTCTTTAAACTTAACATTTCATTCACTGCTGACCACCCATAGTGTCAGTATTCTACTACTAGTTCAATATACTTTGCTCTCCTATTTTCCTCACTGATCTCTACAATGCAGTTCTCCTAGAAAACTGAGCTCCAAGAGAATTTCCCCAAATCAGCTTCCAATCTTTTGCCACTGATAGCAGGTTCAAAAAAGTGGTCCTTGCAACTTGTGGTAGCCACTCATCAGGGATAAGGACAAACTAATTCAACTGCAAATGTTTCCATTATATCCTTCACAACTTGGTTATAGCACCAGCAATAGTAATCCTTATCTAAGGCTTTCAGACAACAGTTGAGGATGTGTTCCAAGGATAACTATTTAGACAGAGAAAGCAAACTGGTGACTCCACCTTCCCACAGCTGAAAAAGTTGGGCTAGGTAGAATGTCACAGACAGTCAAGATTAAGAATTTTATTTGTTGGAGGCTCAAGAGTACACTACCTATGAGAGACTGGGTTCCATTGTTCACTTTCATTTTGTCCAGGCTTTCTTTCACCTCATTCCAACCATCCTGCTGGCTCTCTACTCAACCAATACTAACAACACATCCTGGATCAGCAAAATCACCTGCACCTTATTGTAGCAAGAGCCTGCACTGTTACCTAGGCAAGCCCTTACACAAGACACTGTGCCCACCAACATGGTTTTATTTACATTGTCTTCATTTTTATTGCTATATTCATGACATTTTGGCAGCTGTACACTGACTTTCTTCAGGTAATTGGAATTTTGAACTGAACCGTACAATGGCTGAAATGTTGTGAATAGTCCGAGCAATGTAAATAACAACAATATCTCATCTCAGAAATATAGACAAATACTCTATGCTTTAGTTACAACTCAGTTTTATCCATGGTCTCTACTTTTTTTTTTTTTTTTTTTTTAATCATATCACCCCGAGCAAGGCGGTAACGCCACTGATGCGCAGGGGGCTACGTAAGGGTAAAAAGAATGGAAAAGAGAAAGCCGGAAACCACATCCTAAACAGGAAACAAGGGATGAGCCTCTTCACCTGTTCAATAGATGTGGGTGGAGTGTGAACCGGGCGATAGTTTAGTCTATCTACTCCAATTGAAAAAAAAGAATAATAAAGGAAAAGAGTGAAAAGATTGGAAAAGAGAAAACCGGAAACCGCATCCTAAACAGGAAACAAGGGATGAGCCTCTTCACCTGTTCAATAGATGTGGGTGGAGTGTGAACCGGGCGATAGTTTAGTCTATCTACTCCAATTGCAAAAAACAAAATAAAAATAAGGAAAAGAGTGAAAAGATTGAAAAAGAGAAAACCGGAAACCGCATCCTAAACAGGAAACAAGGGATGAGCCTCTTCACCTGTTCAATAGATGTGGGTGGAGTGTGAACAATGTCCCCACCTTAACAGCAATTTTAGAGATTTTGGAGACACAGGGTTCTCAGCATAACAGTACCTCCCTAATACAGGTCACTGGATTCTTTATTCAGTTTGTTTTGCTCATACGGGTACAGGTCAATGCTACTCAGAGTCTGTGATCTCAGTCACATTTGAACTCACTGAGCATTCTCTGAGTTTCTATAGAAACTCAGACTCTAAGAGAGGTCAGAGAATCTGTGGGATGATGCCACAGTGGTATAATTAAGCCTTAAATTTATCAAGTAGGACAAACTTCATCTTATCTAAACAGGCTTCTAATTCTTGTTTAGTCACTTGGATGAAATATGTATCATTTGGGCTATTGTCAAACAGATTTCCCAGACACTTCACTAGTTTCTCAATCAATGCTAGTTGAATTTTTGTTTTAATCATTTCACCCCAAGTCAGGCAATAAAGCTACTAAGACACAGGGAGTTACTGAGTGTGAAGGAGTATAAGAAAATATAAAGGAGAAAGAACAATAAAACAGGAATTAAGGCTAATGATTGACATTGTATTTAAATATTTTGAAGATGAACCTTGACTGAAAAACAAGACACTGAAACAAAGTTCCATGAGTGAGAAGTGTGATAAAAATTTAACATAAATTAGTTACATTTAGCCATTTCAGTTGTACAATTATGAGATCTTGTCACCAATCTAGTACTGTGTTTAAATTCATAAGGTCTAAATACCATAGAGGAAAGTTCATTAGAACAATTACCATGAAAGCAGTTATAGAAAAGGCATAGAGAAGCTACATTATAGTAGTGAAAAAGTGACTGAGGATGAAATGGCATGCCAGGCCAGAACATTGCAGATTCTTCTTTGGATTTTATCAAGGATCTCTAAACATTCCAAGCATGGACAAATTTTAAATATGTAAAGTAGATTCAGGTGAGAAAAATTGCCAAGCTCATCACAATGAACTAAATATCCTAGCAGCAGACCTAGCAATTAATTCAATATAATCTTTTCACTTTGTGCCAGCAGAAAATGTTAGTCTAAGAAGGTGCAACAAATCACTCTTCTGGAGGCTAGCATTAGTCATGCTGATGTAAGATAGAAAGTGTTCTCTCAGATGATTAATAGAGAGCAGTTTCATTTTGGGAACATTAAAATTAACAAGCCATTCCTTGCCCCAGTTATCAACAGAATGTAGGCCATTTTTGAGATCAGCTGACAATTTCAATTGATTGATCTAATCAGACTAAATTAAAAGAGGAGTAAATAGTTGTATCAGCATAGATACCAAGTTGACAGCTGATGCCATCAGGAAGGTCACTGATGAAAATTAGGAACAACATAGGTCTAAGGATAGAGTTCTGGGGGTATACCTGCATTAATGCAAAAAGTTCCAGAAAAATGGCCATTTAAGACAACTTTTATTTCTTGATTTGATAAGAAACACTGAATCAGTCAAAAAAATTTATCTAGAAATACTATAACCTTTCAATTTGTAAAGAAGATCAATATGTCAAACCCTGTCAAATACTTTCAAAATATCCAAAGCAATAGCCTGAGCTTCACTATTATATAAAGCTTGATAGACTCTTTCATCAGTAATCGTTAATACATCAGTAGTTGACCTAGAGAAGCAAAAACCATATTGCTCATCTAAATGAAGACTGTGAGGTGAGATGCTTAGCCAATTCAGAGTTGATTAGAGTCTCTAGTACTTTGCCAAAAAGAGGTGACAGGTTAATAGGCCAATAGAAAGGATCAGATTGTTCACCAAATTTTTTAAAGACTGGAACTACGGGAATTTAGAAAGAACAGGGGCAGTTCAGGAGCACATTTCTTAAAGACTATTACAGGAATACCATCAAGTTCCCATGTTTTGAGGGGATCCAGTTGAGAGATGATAGCAGAAACCATGGATGGAGTTATATGCATATTACTCAAAAGAGACACAGTTTTGAGTAGAAAGTTTAGCAAAGATACTTCAGAAGAGTTAAGAGTAGAATTTGGAGAGAATTTACAAGCAACACATTCTGCTTTATCAGTAGATGTCAACACCTAAAATTGAGGGAAAAGAAGAAGGATAGAAGACTTACTCTTATTTAAAAGACTATTGCAGAGCCACTAGTAGGAATGAGAGCCAAACTTGTTATAGGCTACATGTTAGCAAAGACTCAGCTTCTTTGATGATAATGTTTACAAATATTATGAGAGGACACAAATAGATATCTGTTGTGTTTGGAACTATCACCAAAACGTCTGGAAGAAGTGTTTCTTATGGGCTATAACAGCTGAACAGGCTGGTGTGAACCAAGGAGATTGTGATTTTACCTGGTTTTTCCAAAAAGGAACAAAAGCATGATCAAAGGTCATGGTACCAAATAGAAGTGGAACTCATCAATAACCAAGTTATCAATAAAGACTCTTGTTCTCAAGTTTACCTGATAAGCTGGGTGACCAGCCTGTATATTGCGGGTAGAGCAGAGATCCTGCCTTTCTGGACTGAAGGTAGTGTCAGACACCTGATAGCAATGCTGAAAAATATTATTAACTTCAACAGAGTAGATAAACTATTCTGAACTGATAATGTCCTTAGCTCTTCCACCTCCTTGGGAATATGCATCCTTTATATATATCTCCCTAGATAAAGCTTTTTTTACCTCTTCTTCAGATTACATAAATCCTCCAGAGCCTTAGGCATTTCTTGTAAACCCTGTAAGAAACACCACTTGTACCCTGAAATTGAGCTTGTTCTTGTCTTTCTGACTATCTTCTTTTTGAGTCAGGCTCTTTTTCATTCCACAGTTCATGCAGATGGGTTGATCAAGGACTTACAGTGACCCCATTTCCTGGAGCATGTAGCATAATTCATGTACAAAAGCATTCTCAGAAAGGCAATATCAATATTTGCCAATGACACAGCTGGTAAAAACAACAGCTGAATAAGCATCTTATAGCAAAATTACAAAGTAATATTTCAGTATTTACCAAGTGATAATTAGGTTACAAAAAATGCATAGTGTACCAGAATACAACATCTGGCCAACCAGTTGTCTTATTCTGATACCCTTGCATATCTTTTAGTATGTATGTATGTATGTATGCCGCATTCACCCTAGTCGGGTTGAGCGGGCTTCCTCCCTGACGGAGCAAGTCTCATTGGGATTTGTTTAAGGGCAGGGTCCCAAGTCCTACCCCGCATATCTCTTTAGTATACCAGCATGTGTCTACTTACATTTATATTTTGGCCAGCCTATGATCTTATCAGCTTGCCCTCATAAAAAAGAGAAATTTCAAGAAAAAATGTGGAAGCGTCAAAATAAGACATTTTATATTTGGCACAATAAAAGTATTTTAAAATAATCAACAAAACACTACACAGATGAAGGTGAAAACAACCACATCTTTTCAAATTTTTCCCCAGCAACACCAAAAGTTTATATTGATAATATTTATGCAAATTCATTATATAAATCTGATCTGTTTATAATGCATACAAATGGAACAGAAAGTTGCAACACAATATGTGCTTCATTAAATTGTACAGGTAATATATCTAATTTAAGTAAATAATCACATAAAACTGATCAAATGACTAATTTAACAAAAGGAGCATGTGTGCACCTCTATAACATAGCACCTGTTTACACTGGACTCTTTCATCACCCTGAATCTACTTTCACTGTCTAAGGCTTAAACACAGCCAGTACACTGGTAGATTGCTGTCATTACACAAGATAGACAATTTTTTTAAAAATTTTATCAGAATAGTTACTCCCCCACCCACCCCAAGGCTGCACATACTATATCCAGGTCAAAATTAGCATATTGAAACTATATTTTCTGTTAGTGTATTTTATAGATATTAATATTAAAAATATTTTTATTTTATGAAAATTCAAATGGTATAACTGAAGAACACCTAATTCATCTGGCAAAAAATTTCTTTGTTAGAAATTTGGTTTGTTTCAAAGACTACTTACCAATCATTTGTAATCATTACATTCTGATTTAAGGTGTTTGGCAAGATTATACAAATTACTTAGTATTTTATCTCTCTTCAATCCAAAGAAAGTGTATTTTGAGATTAAATGTTGGCAGGTTTGAAGAAAAGAGTATTTTGAACTTGTTTCCTTTAATCCTTATAGATATTGAGAACGGAGTTATGTAACTCCCAAATATATTATAAACATTAACAAAAATGAATAAACAAGCAATGAAGAATTAAAGTTTACTATGAAATAGTAGATAGAAAAATTTACAAAATCAGATCAAATGTAAAATAATTTATTTACTCTTAAGCATTGTTGGGTAGCATGGTATTCAGACCAAAGCTTTTGAGTTACTATAATTTTGCAACAACATATTTTATAATTTCGTTAAATTTCTAGGAACTATTTTTAAACTATAAGAGACATAAAAAGGTGTAATTTTATATCCATCAATAAGCCAATCACTTTTATGGTTGCATGATTTTTAAGTGCAAAGAATTTTGCTTATCTTTATATACCTCAATCAAGTTTTATCATCACAGAAGCTAGATATTTCTTCATTAAAACATTATGAATATTTTAAAAGTGCATAAATCAACCTGTTAGATTTTTAGAAATAATGCAAAAAATAAAACACGGACAGCAGCAGAACTGAAGCAGATAACAATACAACAACTTAACTCTAATGTACAGAGTTCAATATGGCTTCATCCTATGAGAGAGAATAAGTGCTGAAAGATTTTGGGTCACAACATTACCCAAAGGAATTCCATATAAAAATTATGCTTGGTCATTTGGCCAAATTTTAGGAAGTGGATTAAGCAGAGAGCTTTTCAACAACTTTATATCGTATATATATTGTTGGTTTCAACTGTAGGGAATGACTGCCATAACATCCACTTCACCAATTTTTAGACAAATCCTAGAGATGAGTGCTGGGATTTCTTCTTAACCAATAAAAACGAACCACTTCTCAGTCTCATCTACCATATATTTGTTCTTGTCTTGAAGTCAAAACACTACAATCACTTGATTGTATCCCTTTTGTGTGTGAACATGATTCTTTGTGAACTTTTTGCCTTATTATTGCTTTGCCTACTTTTGACATATATATCATTTGCTTAATATTTTGCCATGTATTTTTTTTTCCTTTTCTTATTGTTTGAGAACTTTGTCTATTCCATTTGTTGAGCATTTTTAGCCAATTACACTTACTTCACATATGTATATACACACACACACACACACTGAGGGAGAGAAAGAGAGGAAAATACTTTTCAAATAATTTTGCATACATTTGAGTCTGCTTTTTGTTTATTTATTTATTTTTACAATGATGTTCACCCTTTACAAGGCTCAAGAGCCACTTGAAATAGGGGGTTACAGATTAAGAGGTACAGTTTATGAGGATCTGTCCTTTATCAGAAATATATAACCATATGTTTATATTCTAACACCTCTGTTAAAACATAAATATATTCATTTTTTTCTTACTTTTCTAGCTAAATGTTTCATTTATAGGGAAACTTTATAAAATAAAATTTAGTTTAGCTGAATCATTGCAGGCATGACTGAAGAAACTGAGACATATACACTAATTCTTAGATGAACAACTTTCAGAATAAAGTTTCATGAACCACAAAAATATTGCATTACTACTAATACTGTTCTATGCTTAAGGTTGAATGCTGATGAAATGTAAAGTTAATGTTTGAAGAGATCTGAACTTTTTGCAACAAAACTATTGTAACTATTTGGTTCCATCAGCTTCAAATATTTATGTTTGGCTGTAGAATTAAACTGCACTTTTTCAGTAGATGAAAATAATTTGAACTATACAACAATTGAGAACAAACATGGGTAGCTACAATAATATAAAGCTACACTTGTGGAGATATCAAATGAGATATCAAATGAGCCTCTTTGTATTAACAAAACAAGAACTTAACAGACAATCCCCTAATGTCAAATGCAAACCTGGAACTATTCTTTCAATATTCTTTTCTGTTTTTTGATGAAATTCTGCCTTTTATCACTGAATTCTTTTTGTAAATGTTGCATTTGTGCTTGAAGCTAGTCATTTGCTTTTGTGTGTTTAACCAACAGAGCTGTCAATTCTTGATTGCATTTTTCAAGTTGAAATGACATTTTCAAGCTTTTGAGAATGAATGTTTTTTTATGAACTTGTTTGAACTTATTACTGTAGATTACATCAAACATAACAATCTTAAACTGTTGAAAAGGCTTGTTTTCAGCTAGATCTCCTGTTTGCTGACTAGCTTCAGGTAGTCATTAGCTCATCTTGTGAAAGTGTTCTAAATAGACTTCCACTGTGCATTTTTGCTAAGGATTGTTAGTCAGTATCTCATCATTATAAATCATATGTTTTTACTCACACTGTTTTGGCTGGAATTCTTTTGGGTTCAATATTGTACCTGGCATCCCTTCAGATGGATACCATCTCTACAACCCAATTTTGAGTTGTATTTTTGCTACAAAATACACTCAAAATATGTTCTCAGCCTACTTTTCTTGATCAAGAGAAAAATGAGTACAACTAAAGCACCAACTCATAAAAGGTAGCATAAAAGACAACAGATCAGCTGATTGACTGTCACTATTACCATCATCTTGGTGACTAAAATAACTGACAATATTACTGTAACAAACTCGGATACTTTTTTTAATTCAACTAAGTCATAAACTACAGTTTTCCCTTTGCTATCTGTGCTGCTGACATTAGCTATGCATTGAACAAAATATATAGAATACAAAAAGTTTATTGGACTGTATACACATTGCAAAATGACATTTTGGCTGACGTTGCAGAAGTCTGCCATGAAGATACATGCAATTCTTTTATGAAATTAATGTTTTTGCAGAATTCTCCAGATTTTGAAATAATATCAGTGACAAAAATATAAAACTGATTCCTCTATGCAAGGTATCCTTTTCTGAGGAAACACACATTTGAATCTGATGAAATTTTGGAATATTGGTGGCCACCAATATTTCAAAAACTTTCAATGTGCTTGTCATTGAGGAAAAAAAACAATCAATAAAAAAAAGCAAAAAAAACGCATTAACTATTCTACTTTGTTGGCAGACAAAGACTTTCATGCTATATTGAAAAAAAAAAAAGAAAAAAAAGATTTTCAAAGGAAATTTTCAAAATATCTTCAATTTTTTTAAAAATACTAATGTCCACATTTTCACAATCAAGCAAGGAAACAATGCTTTTTCTTATGGTTGTAAATGTACACTATAGAACAAAAGTTTAATCACCATTAAAGAATCACCTAAAAATTGAAGATTGCATATCTTTTTCAAAACTAATTTACTATCTCACTTCAGGCCAAAGAAATTTTCTTGTCTAGGACAGTTTTATCATATATTTAATAATAATCAAATTATCTCATGAATGCATAAAGTTGCCTTAAAACTTTAACTCTCTTTGCCTAATTTAGCTTGCTAGCTAATAGTCATCTTAAAGTTGGCAGATTTTAAATTTTAGGTAACCCCCTGCTCTAAAAAAATGAAAGGTATAAAAAGATACAAAACTTGCTAATTATTAAGTCTAGAGGGTTTTCCCAATGTTTGGCCTATATTGTACCATGTTAATATTTGCTTTGACAGACACCAAATATCCACAAAGTATTAAACTATATATTATGCTCAATCAAGATTTTGGCAATTTGCAATTGATAATGTTTGCAGACATAACGAAGAGTTGTTATTTCATACAAAACAAAACAACCTTAGTACTAGCTGCTAAAAAGAAACTAATAAGTATCACCAAATTTGACATCAACCTTGAACATTGACAGATGGGCATCAACTTATTACTGCAGTCATCTTCATTTAAGATATTATGTATACTGGGGCCATAACCTGTTAAACTTTTAGAAATAACAGTGAAACAAATGAAACACCATCAGCAACAGAACTTGTGTAGATAACAGTATAACAAACTAACTAGTGTACAGGAAGCCTTACATGGCTTTATCCTATATAAGAGGACAGCAACTTACATTCAATTTTGCATCCATGTTCATCCGATCTTTATAAGAAATATAGAATCACATAGGTATCTATTCTATCACAAACATTATCCATATATATAATAGCAATGGAGAAGAAAAATTAAAATCAAATTTTTAAAATTATGCACGTTAAGTAACATCAGTTTATATATTAATCTATCCCTGCAAAACATTTTTACCTGATTTAGGTTATCTATAGCATTTCCTTCTTGTATATCTACTTAGCTATGTTAGTTTTATCTTTCTACAATGAAATATACCAAGTTTTTAAAAATAAATTAGTTAACTTTGCTGTTTTTAAAAAATAACCCAGTTTGGATGTAAGTCAGTATTACAAAAAAATGTTCACATTGTGTAAATCACAGAAGAGTTTGCAAAAGGTTTTCAAAGAGTTCTTGGTAATAGGAAGAATGTAAAAATTAAACAGGAGCTCATTTTCTTAGGATACATCCCAAAAGTAGACAAGTAATCTAAATTAAAATCTAAATAAATAAAACACTCTAAACCTCTATTTTACAAAGTGTTTGGCAGGTCCCAAAAGGGAATATGCCCCCAATTCAGGAATATTTAAAAAACATTACACTCACTTTGTAACTTTTTGTTTAAATGTTTAAATCAAGCTGATGAAAAATATAATGTTCAAACATTCTTTAATGCCTCACTAAGCTTAATAAAATTGTTTTCTTAGTATAGCATGTACAATACTTATATGTTTTAAATTCAAGAAATTCTGTTTCTATAGTATGTAATAAAAATGTATGGTAATGAAGAAATGTGTGTCCAATGATAGATCACTCAAAAGTGGGATTGGTTCATTGCAAAATGTACTCTATACTTGCTTTCATACCTCTTCTAGTTATAAGTATCAAGCATCAGGCATTTTAGAGAAAATCAAATTTATAAATGACAGTACTGTTCATAACCTTGAAGTTATTGAACAAGCATGCAAAGATTTGGATGTTGAAAAAGTGTCATTAACAATTTTGTACAATGTTTGTCCTCTCATGCTTTTTCATTGGAAAATCAAAGAGTTATGTCAGCAAATTCATGATCACTTGGGGAAACAAAAAATTAATGATTGTTTCTTGGTGGATATGAACTTTCAAAATGAGTTATTAATTGTTAAGGTAATAAAATGCCTAAAACATTTCATTAATTTTCCCACAAACTCATAGAACAGAAGATCTCACTGAAGAATTCATGAACCTGAAAACGAATATCTTTATCTTTGAAAGACCATAGGCTCAACTGCCTACAAGTCTATGCCTTTGTAAGACATTTTTTAATTTTCTAGTATAACAAATGAAATAATATTTTTGATAGAAGTTTTGTTGATAAGGAAATTCTCAAACCATTCACTGCAACAATTGTTTTTGCTTAGATTACACTTAACACACTCTTTTCAATCTTTTTTGGTACATTCTGATACCAAGTACACCACTCAATTGATTTCTTTTAAAAAAACCTGTATGAAGATTTAATCCAAATTGAACTAGTGAACCTTCTCGAAGTTCAGCATGTTGCTTCCTTTGTGTTAAAAGATATATTCAATAATTTACTCCCAGAAAGTTGGCTTCTAGAAATCTGGAAAAGCACTGAATGATTGTTTCAGAAACAAAGTATCTTGCTAAGGATTGTTTTGACTAATTTTACTGAAGGTTTCTCTCAGCAGAGAGGTAATATTTGTTCCAAATACTGATTCTGAATGTGGAACAATAGTGAAGATTTAGATAAGGAATCTTTGAAAGAAATGGATGAATATGTTCCAACTTGCATTCTTCTTTGAGAACAACTTGTGAGAGAAACTAATTATGGTCTGCACATTGCATTCTTCTTTGAGAACAACTTGTGAGAGAAACTAATTATGGTCTGCACATAAGAGGTAAAAGTAATTTCCCTGAATAAATGATCAAATTTGATAGCTAAGAATGCAATGGATAGTTTATAAAATCCAGAAAAAGAGTTTAGAAATGTACAGAAGTTAAAGATGCCACCAACATCAATACTTTCCTTTGTATTTTAAAAGAACTATAAGTACATGGCAGCAATTGAGTATGCAGAAAATCTTGTCCAGTATTTATGTATGAATTGTAGCTAATCTAAGTGGTTTTTAAAAATGTTACATTGTAAATGTATGTAAAGATCTTTAATACTCATAAGGTAAAAATATAATTTGGCATATTTGAAATT
The DNA here is from genome assembly GCA_037127315.1 of Ascarosepion bandense. NCBI lineage: Eukaryota > Metazoa > Mollusca > Cephalopoda > Sepiida > Sepiidae > Ascarosepion > Ascarosepion bandense. The sequence goes on from JBBBDQ010000264.1 coordinate 827,885, forward strand.
TTAGGTTATGTTAATTTTAACTTTTTACTGCTTTCTAAATTGATAAACTTAATCAGGAAAATGAGCATAAATATCTGAAATGGTAATATCTAAAAAAAATTATCAATTATAATAACATAAAAATAAAATTGTCATATTTCTTGAATGCCCTATCTTAATATTTTTCTTAAAAAAAAAATAAATTTTCAGGTGAGTAACAGTAAAAAAAAAAAAAAAAAAAAAAAGTGACCTCTTAACAAGAGATCATATTAGAAGTTACCAGCTACAGCTTGTTATTTATACAATTTGGTCTTTAAATTCTATGTATATAAAAAATGTGTTTTTCATTGATAATGGTTCAATTACTGTATATTGAACTATTATTTTTCAAAAATGTTTATCTTGACAAAAAGCTTACATTTTAAAACTAACATTGAAGACATTCAACATCATTGTTGATCATAAAGTGCAAATCAAATGAAAAAGATCACATATACAAGTACTGTGTATAACATTTAATCATACAGATTAAATATATCTATATATCTTGTAATTCTACCTAAATATTATTATAGCTGTTTAGTTTTAAGCTAAAATTTTGAAGTGTTTTAAATTTCTAAATGTACCAATAATATCAATTTTTCAATACATGCTTGTAAACTCTTGATCACAAAGTTATACAGTATAAAGTAAATTTGCATAATACTAGTTGGTAAATCATTCACATCATATTGGTTGATAATTAGTAAATAATGCACTGATCAAGATGCTTTAGCAATAAAAATTCAAGACACTAGTAAAGGAAACTGATGACACACCTTATTAATAAACCATATTTTGATTCCCCAGTTGATCCTCAAGCTCCACTTCAACAGCCAATAAATCAAAAGAAGCAAATGGATATTAAATGTTAGATTAATATTCTTCAAAAACTAATGTATGTCCACACTACAGAATATAGGTGATGAAAATAATTACAAATGCAATCACATGAGGTAATAACATGAGTTATATATGAACATAATTTTATCTAACTCTTTTGTATAATGAAAATTAATAAAATTAGTGAATTGGTTTTATAATCAATATTGAACTTTTGTTGCCTATTATGAGAGATGCCAGACTACATTGATCCAACATCAATTAAAATACAAACATGCAAAATACTCAAGACAATAACTCAAAAGACACAAATTACTATCATCATTGACTGTCCAAAATTGATTTTCTTATTTTTATACAGTAAATAAATTTATTTTTACCCATGTTACAACACCATTAGCACAAGACATCCAGAAGTGTCACATGCAAAGTAATAAAAACAGTGTTATTTATTGGTAATATAATCCCATGTGTATGATAGAAGTTTATCTGAGATATAGAAAAAGAGAAACAGCTATAGGGAGGGGTTAATATTAAACAGTTTTCATTGCCCTCAGCATAGAAATATTAGATAAGAGTCAGAATATTTTGGGGGGAAATTTTATTTCCTTTTAGAAAATAAAACTTGCTACAATAGCATTTCAACTACTGCCCAAAGTAAATAATGAAGGAAAAAAATAAATGCAATGTAAGTTATACAAAGAAAAAAAAAAAGAAAACAATTGCTAAACAACTAAAAAACTAAGAGCAAGGGGTTTTTTTTTTCAAAAATTTGTCCCTTTTTGCAGAGAATAGGATGACCTACTCTCAGACTAACAAGTATGAAACAAAAAAAAAAAAAAAAACAAAAACAAAAAAATAGCAAAAACAATTTTTTTTAAAAATACGATCCAGCAGCAAAATAATAAAACTGCGCCCACCTGTTTAAATCTTACAAAAAGAGCCTTAGTACTAAACTTTCAGTCTTTCAAAAAGTTCAAAAGTTCCTTTTTTTTTCTGTTTTTCTTTTGGAGACAAATTTTTTTTTTTTAATACCTTTTCTTGCCTTCCTTCAGTTTGAATGGAAAGTTTGTTTTAATTTGCTGTTTAATTTGAACACATTATTATAATTTCTGTTGAGCATGTGGTGAATTCTTCTTCACAATAAACTTTTAACTTCTAGTTGTACTGACTGGGGTTTCTTTTAGAGAGATTATTCTTCACTTTCACTGAAGACTTGAAGAGAGAATTTGCTTTCAGCTATTCTGTTACCATCTGTAGTATACTTTGGGAAACTGACATCCCTGATCTAGCCTGCCATGACCTTAGAGAGCAAGAAGCAAACTCCACTTCTCCAAGGCCTAGCTTCTGACTGACTATTACACCCACTAGCAATCCCAACCTTATCCCTTTAGGAAGACTAGTTGCCTCCGGCAGTCACCTCTTCCTTCAAAGGGGACAGCTGGCATTTAAACTGATCATAAAAAAAAAAAGAAGATATCAGTAGGTTCTTAAAAAGGTATCATCAGGGGCAGTAACACAGTGAGAATTTTCCTCTCTTCACCTCAAAATTTTCCAAAATTTTATAACAATTTCTATGGTTTATAGGATACAAATCCTATATCATCCAACGATTAACTGAAAAACAAAAAGTAAAATTGCACACCCACAAAAATGGATCAGAATGACTGAAAACATTTTAGAAAAACCTAGCCCAAGACAAATTTCACAAGCCAGTGTGAAATTTAATTTTGAGTTTAACAAATAGGAAAAGGATTAACCCCACACTGAAAGAAAAAGCCAAATTTTGTGATCAGATATTAAATTTATTTTCTAACCAATGAAGAAAAGCGATTTGCAAAACTGAGAGAAAAGTTAGCAATCCAGTGTGAAAAGGTGAATTGGTATAAAAGAAAAGGGAAGGAAAGTCGGAATCAGCCAGTCAAATGAAAGCACAGAGAGACTACATGATGTGACTAAAAAAATTTTAATTTGCCGACCAGGACATAAGGTCACGTCACACATTCGTTCACCTTCTTCACTCATGCTAATTTCTTTTACCTCTTTTTCTCCACCCTCACATTTTCTCGGTCAACAAAAATGACAACAAGATACTTCAACTGACTCCTAAAAACTAAATTCCAATAAATACAATTTCCTTTATTGCTTCACTTTCATTTTCTTGCTAACCATAAAAAAAAGAAAAGAACACAGACTTTATTAGTAACCTGTTAATCTTTCTACATACACACATTCTGCTACTATCAACTGTAAGCTCTGGATTCATTTAACTCCTTGCTACGATTTCCCTGAAACATTTAACTCCATACATTTTTCTCTTTGAACATTTTTTTTCTTACAAATTTTTATTCTGTTTAGTTAATAAAATTTTACTTTAACATATAAAACATTTTATTCTTCTGCATTTCAACATCCAACCTTCTGATATTTTAAATTGTGGGGACTTCGGTTGTGTTTGGCGCAAAGCCAATTTGACAAACAGCCGACAAATTCAAGAAAATGATTTAGTATATTAGAGTTTAAGCAACAGTTTTACACCAAACAAAAGTAAACTTAATACCTGTGAAAAGCCAATGAAGTTAGAGGTTCTGTGTATTTTCTCAATGAATAAAAAGGTATAAAACAGTACAAAATTATGAAATGACTAACAAAACAAGCTATTAAAACATACATAGAAGTGAAATGTTTCAGTAAGTTCATATTCCTAACAAAATGTTAACATTAAATTGGTTTAAGATTTTTTTTTTTTACAAAGAACTTACAATTCAACTAGTAAATGCTATAAGTGAGAAGACCGCCTTTGTGATGAAGACGAAATTTGAATAACTTTTTCTTCATAATTGGCAAACTCACAAGGTCATTGGATAAAAAAATACTACTTAGCTATCATAGGACAATTTACTAATCGCAGCTTGGTAACAATTTATTTATCACTTTATTTTTACTATATATAAACATTTTCAAGCACCAGTCAGCTTTCTTAATTTTTCTAAAACTTGAAATCTGATTGGCTAATTCACTTCACAAAAATATTACTGCACCAGGCCAATTTCCACTCTGTGAGTAAAAAAAAGTATTTAACTGAGAAAAACCACTGACGATTTCAGTTCAGGCTAAAGGAGATGCCCTTATGTGGAGCTAACTTGAATGCTGCTAACAGAATCTATTTAATCCAGTTTAATAATCACAAGAAAGTCAGTCGGCATCAGAGAAAAAGAAAGCAAAGGCTAGCTTTGCTGATGTCCATTTCATGCCAATAACCTTTAATGACAACCGATGAAGACTCTTTCTACTGTTGAAGCTAAGTACCTAAAAATACAGAGGAATTCAATAGATGTAATATTTTAATGTGAAAAATGAACTCTTTCAATTTGTTTTAATAATTTTGGAAACCTTGTTTTCATGGAATTCAATGAATTTTGGAAATGTACTTAGTAACTGATATTTTATTTTATAAGAACATTTTCTCTGACAACTTTTAATGTGTGATTATTAATTGCCTAGAAATAAGTTACTGACAATTAGATTTGTGTAAATTTGTAAATAAAATTCTTATTTTGTGTTGTTAAAATATACACACGTGTTTCCTCGTCGTTATACGCAACAACAACCAAACACCTTTAGTTTACTTACTACTTTATCATACAAGACCTTCAAATGATCAATGCAGAATGCAGATTAACTTGAACTCAAAGTAACGAGAACATAATTGAAATCATAGTTTCTATCCAAAGAGAGTGCCAACTGAGCTATTCAATTAAGCAAAAAAAAAAAAAAAAAAAGTGGGGGGAGAGGGGGGCAATTTATTTGATAAAAATAAAATTAAAAAAAAACAATGTATGAAGGCCAATTGAAAAGCAATAGCTCATTGCCTGTAAAAACAATGGCGAAATACTGAACAGGGGAGATAACTGGTGAGTTTAGAGTTAGCTGGTTTGAATAATCGTTTTAGGACAACTCATGCTTCTAGGGTAGGCTCTTAAGTACATCTTGCATTAACGCCTACAATAAAACAATGTTGAAGATTTACAGAAAGCACAAATAAATAATACGAGGATATTGTGCTGAGAATTCTTTTTTTTTTTAATAAAATAGTCCATTTTATATTCATTATGTTGCAGTAACAATTGCTAAAAAAATTCATAATTTGAAGTTTGAAAATGAGGATATTTTTTGGGGGAAAAAAAAGCATGTTTGCTTCATTAATCTTTGCTTTTTTATGATTGTAAAAATTCCTGTTCTGAATAAGGTTTCAAAAAAAAAAAAAAAAAAAAGTTCCTTATAAATGATATTTGTAAATGATTCCATATCCAAATTAAAAGTAGACAAATATGTCAAACTTTAACAATTAAGAAGCCCTGTTTTTATACTGAAACAAGTTTCATTTATTTGAAAATAAACAAAAAAGATGATCATTAGTGATATTTTGGCAGATGATATATTGCTTGTAATGAAAGAAAAAGGCTGAAAATGTGCGAGGAATATAGAGTTTCATGCACAATGCAATCTTCAGGTACTGAGTATAGAGATTGACCATTACGTAATGTAAATTTCTAGTTATCGCAATGTTGGTGTTTTTATACATATACTGTGATTACATTTTTTTTTCATTTTAATTTAAATATATGTTTCATCAAAGTTCCAAAATATTGCCCACTAAATTGGGAAGTTAACAATATAGTACATAGTAAAATAACTAAAAACCACAGAAAATTTAACATCTGAAATTTCTATAATACAAATCAAATAATTGAGACATCATCAATTTGTCCTTTACTTAAAAAATGACAATATGAGATTTTAAAATCTTTTTTTAATGAATATGGCATTATAAAAATATGCCTAAAATAATTATAATAGATCTGATACTGGATATTTAATCTTTTAAATGTAGGGTTTTGAAAACATGTAGCATCAATATAACTTTTTTACATTTTAATTTTGGCATCAATAATGTACAGCATTTAACATCAATATTTGTTTTTCTCTTAATCAAAACTTATTGATTTTTTAACATGTTTACAATATTAGTTGGATTAATAATTTGAAGTAATGAGTCTAGTTTCAAAATTACTGTTCTTATTTCAATAACAAATGTTTGGTTTTTTACCATACTGTGGAAATCACATGTTGATTTTTTTTTGTTCGGACAAAAATTATAACAAGATTTAAATGACTTCACCAATTACCTCTAGTTTTTCTGTAACTTCAAGTGTTGTTTGTATCATCAGAATTCTTCCACTTCACTTTACACATTCTGAAGCTCACAGAGCATATTTCACCCTTATCATTCTTAAACATCACAAGCCATTCAAGATACATACTTGCACCTACTGCATAATTACCATTAGTTTCAGTAATATATTCTCTAGTTTTAGCTGTATTTTTCCCAAATTAAACAAAGTGTAAATATTTTTTGAATGTGCATTTTATTTTCAGCTAAAATGAAGTAAAATTATCATCTTTCTGTGCACATGCCTAAAGAGCTGAGTAAACTTTAAAAGAACTTATAACATTTTCTTAATGCTGTGCAAAAATGCTGTTGGAAATCCTTTGAACATCCACCTATACTGCATATTTTTTTCTTAAAAAATTACAATTGCATTTTTTAAGAAAAAAATATAGAGTTTGTTTTGATAGTATTTTTAAATGTTGAAACTAGAAAGGATTGTAAAACTAGTATTAAAGATAAAATTTGAATAAAAATCCAGTATTAATTATAATTTTCTAAAAAAAAAAAAATATTAATGGGAGGTGGTAGGCACTAGTAGGCTAATTATTTTTTAATAACACAAGCACATTACCTAAGAATTGTCATGGGTTATACATTCTCATAGATAACCCATGACAATTCTTAGGTTTTTTTTTTCATGATATATTAGAAGCAGTAGTTAGCCACTGCTCTTATAAACATATATCTGGAATAGCATGGAATAATGAATGAATAATAATCACAAAATACAGCTAAAAATGATATTTATCATACTAAGAAAAACTAAGAGTAACATGTATTTAATAAACATACCTAAATGTTTGTAACATTTGAATGGAAACCATAAAATATATGAAGTACTGACAATCAAATTTCTGAAACTCATTGATTTAAACAGATCTTCAGAATAAAAACATTTTTCTTCAGCTATAAATCATGTATTCTTTAAATCAATTATATACTAACTAGCTGTATAGCCTAGCATTGTTAAGGGTTTTTTAGTGGTTATGTTGAAATGGTAAGGTCAAGTGATTATTCAAAAAGCTCCAGTATGAGGTTGCTATGACTCATAAGTTAAAAAATGTGAAGTAAGTATTGGTTTTTGTTGTATCTGTAAAACAGGATTCATGCTTGGTCAATTTTGCTAATGAATGGGAATGATGTATGTACAATTGGAAGAACGGGAACCTGTAATGTGATGCAATGACGTTGTGATGCAGAAGTGGATGCATTGTCCATGCAACATCAAAAGGGTTGGCACCTTGTAGAAAACGTGAAATTGTCATGGCATATAAGGTAGATGTTACAAAAAAAAAAAAACTGATTTTTGTTGGAATACAACTAAGTGTTTGGATAAATAGATGATTGCAAAAGGCAACATTTTTCATTAATTATGTTGCACATTGTGTCAATTGAAATTTTTGTTTGCATATCAAAGCATCAGACCTTGATCTACTAGTGACTCAATTTTAGTTGAGTTTGGAGAAATGTATAAAAGTGTGCAAAAGACCAACTGAAATTATGTTTATCATTGATTTTTGACAAACCCTGTACATTGATTCGAAAAATTTTTGTATACATCTAAGGTTTAGACTTTGGATCTACAAGTTGGTTGATTTTGCATAATTAGGCATCTCAGAAAAGAGTTTGTAAATTCTAAGCATTTTGATGATTTCTGCCATTGTAACAGTGTAAGTGTTCAAGTATTGACGGACCCAATTCGAACCCTGAAATAGATATTTAGAGAATATCCCTGTGTATATTTTCTTTCTCTGTCTTTTTCTTAGGAAGGGCTGAGAGATAGAGAAAGGAAGAAAGAAATAGCGCTGAGATGGCCGAAAGATAGGAGAAAGGCGAAGCACAAGGCATTTACGAGATAACATTGACTGATATAACAATTTAACAAAGACAAGCTGGCATTGAAAAGAGAGGGAATTCTGTTTCTTTCCTCTTTGCTGTCATTCATTCTCTCTCAGGGAAAGAGGTAATGGATCAACTGAAAGCAGAATTATCAGGTGGTTTTGGAAAAAGACCACTCGCGTGAGGATGGAATTATAATTAACACTGACAGGCAAATGTATAAAGTCAATGAAATCTTGTCTCCAAACTTCCAGAATGGCAGATATCTGCGAAAACCGTAAGCAGGTGATGTAAGCCAGATATATGAAATTGATGTTAGATTTTTATGAATAAACATTCCGATCACTCACCACCCCATGCCATATTGAAACGATTTCAACAAAAAGACAACAGATTTGAAAATCAAGTCAGAAAAGAGATACGTTAGTCAGAGACTAGAGAGAGGCCTGTTCAGTATCCATGGAGTGAAGACACGGAAAGATTCTCCTCTCTCTCACTATGGTAGTAACACGTACATCACCTCTAAGCATAACCCAAGGGAATGGGAGCATAGATGTATTCCCTCAAATGACACATGTAGACTCTGAAAAAGTTGGATTGTTTTTTCCTTTAACTTTTTTTTTTACTCTCTCTCTTTTGCTGTACAAAGAGATACAATATAATCATTAGTCCACATAGACTGGCCTTCATTACTGTCTTGTTATTTTTTTTTTTTTTGTTCTTGTCTGTTTCCCTTATTTCTGCATGATCTACTCAACTGCCTTTTGATTTTTGATGGACTGGGAGCAGGTGAAGGAGGCCTTAAAGAGACAGTACGCCACAGAATGTACTGCCATAGATACAGTTATGCACTGTTGCAAATCCGGCAAGGAAAGAAGGAGTTGGTCAGCAAGCTGAGGAATAGGATGGCCAAGTTGGCACAAATGGCCTTTCCCAATGATACAGCCAGTGATGAAGCTGTGATACAGGTCCAGCTGACAAAACTGTTTGTGGAGGTGATGTGAGACAACAACATCAGGAGGGATGTCATGTGGGGGTGGGGGGCTGGATACTAGAAAGGGTGGTGGACCTATTGTTTGGAGGAGAGAGATTCTGGGAGAGAGTTAGGGCCAGGGACAGCTGGGGCACAGATGAAATAACCAGCAGAAGAATGGACCAAGGTAAAGAAAGGCCCCAACCAAATAAGGTAAGGGCCCAGAACAGTGGGAGGAAGAGCCAGGAAGAAAAGCCTGGGACATGAGAGGTACATGCCTTCCCCTGGGTAGAGTGGGTTGGTGTGCTGGTTCTGTGGTTACCAGGACCATATAGTGAAAGAAAAGCCTGGCACATTGGGGGAGAGATCTGAGACATCCCCACCCAATGCACCAACTGTGGCCAGAAAACAAAATACTGCAGGGCTCCAGGGACCCCGACAAAACCCAAGGAAAGGTGAAAAGAAGAAAGGGGCACAGTCTGGCTTGTGTTTCTCTGTGGCCAATGGCATGTGTGTGGGAAGGCATTCCTATGCACATGGTTGGTGCTTTATAGCTGTGGCTGAGGGTGGTCCTTGTCATTGCTTCTCCTTGTTGGATGGCTGAGGCATACCTCCGTCAAAAAACATACAGGGTAAGCTAAAGAAGGAAATATATAACTTGCGCCAGAGTAGAGCATGGGTCGCTAAGAGGTATATGAACGAGGAAAGATACCGTAGGTTGTTGTTTTCACTGAATCAGGAAGCGACAAGAATAGAATCTCAGTGGAGAGAAATGACTGATTATCTAAAAGGAGTGGAGAGCACTTGAAACTAGAAGCAAGAGATCGGTGTTGCCAATGATAGGAAAAGCCCTGAGTGTGCTGTTTGGAATGGTTTTGGAAGGTGACATAAGAGCCATTAAAAGGAAAGTAGACAAGATCAAAGGAAGTTAACCCAAGTAACCAGAGAAAGCATAATCATGCTGAATGTGACAAGGTTAGAACTGACTACGAACTGGGGCAGTATAAATCAATAATAGACATGCACACACTGCATAAAGAGTTAACAGGAGTAACCAGGAACCTACCAGGGGAGGTACAAAAGCTAGAGGGGTTTGTGCAACATTACTTGCAACTAAGGACAATAATAAATAAGGTCTGTCACACAAGTTAGACACTGATGATGTTAATAGAGCATACGAGGATGCAGGTGGATATTCTGTCATTAGGACATTTGTCCCCAAGTTTGGTAACTCTTAATCACCTGAGTGGATTATTGCTAAGGATACAGGACAAGCTACCCCACCACCTAAGACTCCACAGAGAGGCTGTGGAAGTATTACAACACACTGGGCTGCATGACCCTGTTGGAAGTGGGTAGGTTGTCGGCGATATTCAGCATGCCACTGCTAGATAGGGATAGTGCTTTTGAAGTATACCAAGTGTTGAACCTACCTATTCGATATTCAAGAGTTGGACAAGGGGTGGAAGTGGTTGCCTGGTATGAAGTGGAAACCAACTATATTGCTTTAAATTTGGCCAGAACCAAATTCATGCTATTAACCCCAGAAGAGGCTGGGCAGTGTGAAAGTGATGCCTTGGGAACCTGTGCATCAGTTAGCCCCGTATATGCAGTTGGCAGCCACGAGCTGTATGTTCTAGAGTTGTTTGAAGGGGTAAAGAAGACCTGTTAGGTGGAAATCTTAACGAGGACCGTGTTACCCCAACCATAAGTATATCTGATGGAGTTTGGCCCATAATGACCCAGTGTTAGATGAAATTAACTCAGGTGTATGATAAGCCCCACCTCCAAGCCCTGAAAATAGTAACTCCTCTGACCATAATAAAATTACCAATGGGTTGCTCGGCATATGGAACATCGATCTCCCTGCCCCCATATTATCAGGCAGAGGAGAGGTTTGAGGAAAAAGGAGTGTTCAAAAGTTTGACAGAGATGAATGCAAGCGATTGGAGCAATTTGTGGGAACCTGTTGGTAATGATTTCATGAAATGACTGAGAAATCTGCCCATCTTATTAGAACCAGTTAAGGAGATCAAATTGGATCATTTGTAAGAGGAACTGAGCATTATTGAGAATAAGGACTATGTGGCAAAATAAAGTTGAATTTGTTATTATAGGTCGGTCAGTCGTATGAGGCATGTCAGTAGTAGTAGTTTCGGTAGCCTAGGCAAATTATGTGCTCAAATGGAGAAGCAGGAAAAACATAGAAAAGGGTAAGCTGGCAGGTGCAACTGATGATGAGATTGGCGGTCAGGTGGGTGCTTCTGGTCAGAGCCACACTGAAATAGAAATGATCGAACGCCCTCCAGATGCAAAGCACCAACCCACAATCCCTTGAGGAGTGCAAAATGTGAACATCAAACCAACTTATCCCAAGAAAAAAATTGAGTAAAAAGGATGGACAGTGACAATGAAAATTAAATAGAAAAAAAAATAAATAAATGAATAAATTATATGCAGTGACACGCATAAGTATTGGATACATATTATTTTCTGTTATAATTAGTTTATGTTCGCCATTTTGCCTGATATTTGGTAAGTAATATCTCATAAAGTTGTTTTAGTTGTATATATATATATGGAAGGAAAAAACTCATGGTTGAATCCAGTTTTTTTTTTTAACAAAGTTCAAAATTACCCTATGCAAAAGTATTGGATACATCAATTTAATATTTTGTTGCGTAGCCTCTGTTTAGTTTGACTGCTTCCAGTCACTTTCTATAGTTGGCCACAAGTTTTCCACACTGATCCACCATTACTTTACTCCATTCTTCCTTGCATAATTCCTCTAATTGCTTGATATTTTATGGATTTCACTTATGAACTTTAACTTTCAAAGTATTCCACAAATTCTCAATTGGATTCAAGTCAGGAGACTGACTTGGCCAATTGAGAGAACTAATACCATTGTTTTCAAACCATTCCTTTGTAAGTTTTGTGGTATGTTTGGGATCTTTGTCATGTTGAAGCATGAAATTCCAACCATGTCCTAAAGAAGTTGCAGATTTCTGAAGGTTCTTCTCTAGAATCACCCTGTACATGCTACTATTCATTCTACAATGGATAACTTGTAACTTACCAGTGCCCTTGGATGAAAAGCATCCTCATATCATAAGAGAACCCCCTCAAAATTTAACTGTGGGGATGGTATTGTGCTTGTTGAAGGCAGTGCCATTTTTTCGCCAAACACTTGTCACTGTGTTCCTTCCAAATAGTTCAACTTTCGTTTCATCTGACCAGATTAGCTTTTCCCAAAACTGCAAACCTTTTTTTTCATAAGTTTCAACAAACTTTAATCGGTTTTTGACATGTTTGGTTTTCAGTAAAGGCAGTTTTCTTTGTGATCTTGAATGAAAGCCTGTACAATATAGAGCTCTGCTAATGGTATCCTTACTTACATTAATTCCAACACCCTCATGATCAGTTTTAATTTCAGATTGAATAATGAAGGGGTTTTATTTGCACATTTCTGCTGATCCACCTTGAAGTTCTCTCATTTATTTTTCTCAGTCTTCCATTTCTTGGAAGGTTTGCTGTACCGTCACCATACTTATACTTTCTGATGATATTTCCTACTGTACTTAGTACTAGATTCATTTCTTTGCTAATTTTTTGGTAACCTTGTCCTCCTTTGTGATGTTCACTGATTCTATCTTGCATATCTCTGGATAACTCTTTAGTTTTTGCCATTTTAAATCCTTGAATTGCAGAATGCATATCAAAGAGTCAGATGATTAGTAGCACTATCTTGTAAGCAATTGTGTGCTTCTCTGATTGGTCAGAGATAACATTGAAAATTTGAATATTTAAAGTCTTTTAAAATACAAATTTTTGATTGGAAATTTGAAAAAAGTGTCATGTATCCAATACTTTTGCATAGGGTAATTTTGAACTTTGGTAAAAAAAAAAAATGGATTCAACAATGGGTTTTTAATTTTCCTTCCACATACAACTAAAACAACTTTATGAGATATTACTTACCAAATATCATGCAAAATGGCGAACATAAACTAGAGTTATAACAGAAAATAATATGTATCCAATACTTATGCGTGTCACTATAACATTATGTTGGTGTTGCAAAAAGAAAAAAGAAATTATGTGTTGGTAGGAAACAACCACAGGAAAGTATTTCAAACAGGTAAAACAAATTCACATGTCTTGTCCTAATCTCCAAAACGCTATTCTCACAGCTCAAATAACAATGACAACACACCTCAAAATGAGCATACCACATTTTATGCACTCGACCTGGCTACCACTCAGCCAATGAGTGCTCAGCATAGTAAATATAAACAGCTAGAAGCGACACCATTTCTGTTTACCACAAAGTACTGTTCAATTCTCCATCTGACCCAAGTTCCCCAATTCACTGTCACCACACTCTCTTACAAAACATACACCTGACTCTGGCCTGTTTGGGTCACTGCTACAGTTGGAAAAGGAACAGTAATTGTAGGAGGCAGTTTGAGTCATTTTTTTCTAAATTTTTTTATCTGCCTTTCAAAAAAAACAAAAAAAAAAACACAAATCATGAAGACTTAATTTTAGAACTTTTATGCATGTGCCACAGGAACAGGGCTTGTGTCATATACAAATAAATAACAGATATAGGTAGGACAGTAATGTAACACTAAGTGTTTCTTATGCAAACATATTAAACCAAGTATAGACAGGCCCTGGATTTGAACCCTGGAATAGATACTTGGGGAGTGTGTGTGTGTGTATGTATGCACACACACACACACACACATATATATATATATATATATATATATATATAGTCTTTTTCTTTAGAAGGGCTGAGAGAGAGAGGAAGAAAGAAATATCATTTGAGTGGCTTAAAGAAAGGAGAAAGAGGAAACACAAGCCATTTACTAGATGACATCAACTGATATAACAATTTAAAAAAGACTAGCTGGCCTTGAGAAGGGAGAGAATTCTGTTTCTTTCTTCTTTGCTGTCATTCATTCTCTCCATTTCTCTCAGAGATAAAGGATCAACCAAAAGCAGAATTATCGGGAGGTTTTGGAAAAAGAACACCCACGTAAGAATGGAATTATAATTAACGCTGACAGGTGAATGTACAAAGTCAACAGAATCTTGTCTCCAAACTTCCAGAATAGCAGACATCCATGAAAACCATAAGTGGGTGATTTAAGCCAGATACACCAAGTTGACATTAGATTTTTATGGATAAACATCCTGATCACTTAACACCCCACGCCATATTGAAACAGTTTCAACAAAAAGACAACGGATTTGAAAATCAAGCCAGAACAAAAAAGAGATACGTCAGTCAGAGACAAGAGAGACCTGTTTGAAACGCATGGAGTGAAGACAGAAAGATTCTCCTTCTTCCCACCACGCTAGTAACATGTACATTGCTTCTAAGCAGAACTCAAGGAGGGGGAGCATAGAGACTGTATTTTCTTGAACGACACATAGTAGCAGCAAGTAATCTGTAGACACTGAAAAAGTTGGATTGCATTTTCTTTTCATTCTTTTTTTTTTTTACTCGCTTTCTTTTTTGCTATACAAAGAGATATAATATAATCATTAGTTCATATAGAGTGGCCTTCGCTACTGTTTTGTTATTTTTTTTGTTCTTGTCTGTTTCCCTTATTTCTGCATTATGCACCCAACCACCTCTTGATTTTCAATTGTCGAGGAGTGCAGCACAAAGATGATCGCCTCTTTTTTTCTCAGGTCCATAGCTTTCTCTGAGATCAGAAATCACAATGTGGCAGAGGAAGTGAAAGATTTCAACTAATCATTTGACATCTTTGATCACCTGGGGGCGGAACAGGAGTGAACAGCTGCAGACTCAGGTGTGTTTAACTTACGGTCAGTTAATGCAGGCAACATACAACCAAAGACTGGGGCAGATGGCATCATACCGTACCCCATAAATTGATTTGAAAAATTTTCTCATATATCTAAGGTTCAAGTCATGATTGACAAGTGACCCAATTTTGGTTGAAAAAGAACCAAGCATTTCGAAAGAGTAGAGTTTCGTAGAATGGAGAACACTAACAGAGACATATTCATTTTTATATGTATAGATAATACTTGCTGAAATTAGATAATAGATTATATTACTAAAAATATAATGTATCAAATCCTACTTAGATCTGGTGCACAAATAATTATTGCTATTCATTCTTATTGAAATTAGTTAAAATCTAGAATTAAATTGAAAATGTAACTGCTATTCTCATGTGCATAATAAATCTTTAAATTCTTTGCACATTTCATAAAACAAACAAGTGGGAGAACTGTAAAATCTCAAAATGAGCAAAAAATATTAAGCATTATGGTTTAGTTGAAGAGACCAACTCTTTTTCATGGGTTTGGTCACTTTTATTCAAATCTAAACTTACGAAATTTCCACCAAGAATGTTTAAATGATAACTTCTTTAAATGTTACTTAAACTTTCAGTAGATTTTTTTTATCAATTTGATAGTAAACATAAGCAAGTAAGGTAAACCAATTTTCCATACTTAATTAGTTGTGAAATTTGTACTCATTTTATATCAAGCTCAAAGGCAATATTCAACATAACTCAGTCATCATAAACATTCAAAAGAACTACTTTCATCCATTGTTTTCTTAATTAAATCTCAAAATATTCATACTTTTAGACAATTTTATAACCTTATTAGAATGGTTACCGAGTAAATTGTTGTATACAGTAGAGTGTCACATTTTTATTACTAAAAAATGTGTGTGTACATGCATACATAGACATTATCATCTAAATCATATTTGCTGGTCTGTATAAGTTGACTCCTAACATTCTGAGACAGATATTAATTTAGGTTTAGACAATTTTTTTTAGCTAAGTTCCATTAGATTATTAAGTTTAAAGAATCTAAATGGACTAATGCTTTTGTGTCCTTTTTCTGTTTGAAATATAAACTTATATTCGAACATATATGGTAAATGCTATCTGATCAGAACATTAACTTTTTTTTTTATTAACGTAAAAAAAACAAAAAAAAACAAGAAAAACGAATGTGTAGTACATTTACCATTTTCCTTAATGCTTCCATTGTCTTCATAAGAAAGTGTTTCAGCAAGTTCAGACAAACTTTCATCAATGGGATGCCTCCCTCTGATGGTAAGAGAGAGTCGCCTCTTAATCTTCTTCATCATCTTGCTAACAAAAGCAGCAGCAGGCAGGATGAGTGGATATCTGACATCATACAGCCCTTGACAGGCTACCAGTTAGCTGAAGAAAAGAAAAAAAAATTATCATAAAAAGAATAAAATTAAAATGAAGGGAAAAACCAAAATTTCATTTTTGGATCTTGTTTAGGAAGTAAAATTATTTGTTGTTAGATGAAAATGATTACAGGTATGAAAAATTAAAAAAAAAAATCAGAAGATGATTTCCTTCCTGGTCTCAGAATATTATTATTAGATAAATATAAGCAACCTCTTTAGCTCCCTCTGTATTTAATAGTAGAGTTTGGTAAATAGATGTAGCTATTAAACAAGCTATTATTGTCCGGAGGGATAACAAGATTTCTTAATGAACAGGAAATGTTAATATTTAAAGAAAGAAAAATTAGTGGTAAGATCATTTTCTTTTAATAACGATAGATAAAGAAAACTTCTTATACATATAGGTCACATTCAAATGTTGTACAAGCAAAGTTTAGCAAAGGATCCTTTTTAATTGTCTATTTAAGGATAGCATATACCTACTATAAGCAATAACAGTTTAATTTGCCTACACATAATGTGTAGCTTTTTAAAGGCAGTTTTCAAAACTCACAGGTATCTGACTGCTATTATCACTGAATTTGTTTCTATGTATTTTATCATCAGATACCTTTTGTGACATTAACATAGTATAGTTCAAAATTTATATTTTTAAAGACACTATCTCCCAATAATTTTTTTATAAATCATATCAAAGAAACTTGTCTAATATGAATAAATAAAACCATTGTTTTTCTTACCCTACATGGCAATAATAGCATAAACAATAAATGTATCATCTGTAAGTACAGAATAATAGGAAAGTGTTATGAAAATGAGGTTCTATTTAAAACAATAAACTTATGTAAAAAAAAATAAAATAAAGTTACACTTTTTCTTCACAGTAGTTGTTTTATTACTTATACTATTTTCCTCCCTTTCAAAATGTAACTGCTAAGTTGAATTTCCATGTTAGTAGTTGTTTACATACTTCATGTACAATTGGTAGGGAATAACATGACAGAAGACCTGCTTTATTCTGAGTATTTAAATGCAAAATTCAAACAAATATAAATATCAGGTCTTTAGAAAGTTTTATATTTAATGTAGGTGAGAATGTACTGTATATTTATTCATTTCTTTAGAATAATATTCACACTGGGTCATTAAAGCAATATTTCCAGTGGGAAAATTTCAAATCAGCTTCAAACCTCTGACATGCACTTGGGATAGAATTACAACACCAGAAAATATTAGTCTTTCAAAGATGATATGAAATAAAATAGGAAACAAAGATGAGAATTAATTTCTCAAAAAAGAGAAGTTAATGTGCATAAAGAGACACTATTTTCAGTATCTAATAATAGCTACAAAGTTCATGCTAAATAAAGAGATTTATTGACATATTTTCAATTTTGTACAGAAATAATCATTCTCTTGGCTTTAATGAAGTTGATTTTCTAGTTATCTATTCTCTTGTATTAAGTTCAGTTCCCACTGTTCTGATTGCATACAAATACAATAAGTACAATAATAAAATTAGACTATTTTTTTCTCGATTGCTTTTATGACAAAGTTATTAAACCTGATTTATTGCTCAATCAGGTTTGGAATGAATTAGTAGCAATATAAACAAATAAATGGAAAAAAAAATATTTCTATTCATAAACTATTATTTTTTATTCATAAACATTTTTGTTAAATAAACTCCTTGCAAAATTAACTTTTCAGTGATTAAATATTATTAGATCAATTAAAAATATTTCAAAATATTTCCAATAAGCTTTATTTCTAACATTTTTTAATAGACTAGAAAATTTATTTTCTTAGGATTCCAAAGAAAATGACTTAAATGAATTTGAATAATTTTATTTAAGTTGAGGTTGCGAAATCGAATTCAACAAGAATAAGGGAGACAACTACGCAATATTAAACTCACGCAAAGTATGAGGTATTCTATGAAAATTTAACAGTAGCCTAAGATTTGTAACTAATTATTAAGTATTCTTTCACTGCAAGATATAGAAATGATAAAGTAGTAATTATAAAAAAATTTGTCAGATAAAACTTTTGTCATCAATCTTATTTAAAAAAAAGTTCATTAATGCAATAAGCAGAAATATAAATACAGAGTTGAATATATAGATTGATATCTGACAAAATGAATAGAATAAGAACAAGTAGGAAAAAAGTGTCTTTAATCTCACATGTTTTACTTTAAAAATCTCTGAAGAAGCTTGTTAAAGATGAATGATTAAAAAAAAAAATCAATAAACACTGTATAAAAACTGTAAAAATAGAATATTGGGTCAAATAATTACACTAAAAATTTAATTCACCTGTATATCCATTCAATAATGAAATAATTTGCTTCAACAAATTAAAAAAAAATCAATGCAAATTTGTGCTGTTTATTTTATTAAGTTATTACTACTTGCCACACACATAGAAAAATAAATTAAATCTAATTGTAAGGTACTGAAAAGTTAGCTATAATTAATGCTACCAGTAGGAAATACTGGCAAATTACAGAAAGATACATCCCTAAATTAAGAAAATAAAGCACACATACATAAAATCAATTCAAATTTTATATAAGAAAATTATTTTTAGTAAAATATTAAGTTTTAAGAGTAATTTAAACTGATCAGTGAGAAAGGAAAAATGGTAAAATGTTTCCAAAGATAATCAAAATTTTAACTCAAGAAAAAAAAATCAAGTACATTTCTTATAGATGGTAAAATCAGCTTTGCAATAAGTATTCTAGAAGATAATTTATAATTCTGTTTATAACTACTGACATGCTGTATGTTTGCTCTATGTGAAAAGTACAAAAAATAAAGAGTAAAAAATATATCGAGCTTTACTTTTTTTGTTTCCAAAACTTGATCACACAAGGGGTTACTGTTGCTGCTGTGACTGTAATCCAAGATATTATGATAACTTAATTTCAACAAGGTTTAATGACTTTCATTGCATCTAACAATCACTTCCTAGAGAAGCATGTGTGTTCTTAGGCTACACACTACATGAGTCACCTGCAGTATTTGCAGTCAGCATTCTCTGATATTACTACTATGACTGTTGCCAACATAACTCTTGCAGCTATTTAACTAAATGATTCATCTAAATGTTTATCTTATTCACATACGCATAAAACATGAACAAAAATCAAAAACAAATAAGAGGGCAAAAGGTGAGGACCATTAATGTATATACAATTTTTTGTTTTCCTTTTAAGTAAGTAAAACATTCACTTAAACAGATTATAAACATTGTTATTTTAAATTAATATTTTTTTATACATTTGTTATTAAAAAGTTATGGTTGACATTTGTGTCATAATTAGTGTCTCTGAAGTTAAGGAAAGGGATGAAAGTTATTAAAGTATTATGTCCAATACGACTATAGAAAACTAAAGTGAGTGGCAATATAGGTTTTGGTTTAAGGTTATCACATTCACTTTAAGGCATACATACACTTACCGGGTATATGTGCTTGAGTGCCCCACATTAAATCTGACCTTGTGTCACATCACCTCTCGGTGGGGAGACAAGGTAAATACCTACAATCACTTACTAGTATGGTTTAATAGTAAAGAAGATTAAGAGCTATAGGATTTGTGATTATATCCTAGAAACTATTGGCAATGTACCTTATCAGAAAATAAATCTAATATGTTTTAAACCAAAATTAAACAAAGTAACATTTTTGCTGCAACTTCTAGCTTTTGGGCTTAATCTAAAAAAAAAAAAATACAGAACAAACAATATATTAATGTATCCAACATTCTTTGTAGAATAATGTTTTGATTAGTTGAAACTCCTTTTTTTCCAGACAGAAGCAAAATAATTGTTATATTTATGAATTAAAAAAATATTCATATATTAAGATTAATTTTTAAAAATTGATACTCTATAACAAAAAGTAAAATATAAAAAAATGATCAGATAAATTAGGAATTCAATTTTATTTATTTTATTCCATAGTAAAGTTTAAAAGTTTATGTTCTGGGATGAAATAACAAAACTATTACATCTGAAACTTAAGCTACACTTAATGTAAATTATAACAAGATGGCTCTGCTGTTGTTGCTAATGATGATATAAAAAATAAATGAAAAAAATAAACTTTTAACATTCTTGGTTTGCCCTGACAAAAAGAAAATTCATACTAATTAAGTTAGTATGTAAAACAAATAGAAAATATGGAATAGGACTCTGAAAACTCAAGGTTTTTCTTTGAAAAAGCCTGTTACTAGGTAACTGATAAGGCCATCCAAGTTTCCATCAGCTGTCATTCAAATCTAACCAAAAATAATAGACAAGGTAGACAACATATTATGACATGCTTCACAAAGAAAAGGGATGTAGGTTCAAGTTTTGTCAAAGGTTTCTTTTTATTATTCACATTGCTCATGAGCAACTATAGAATGATAGAGTTGCGATAAAAAACAACTGAAATTATGATGGAAGAAATACCAGTCAAAAAATTAATAATTGACAATGAATCAAATCAGAAAGTAATAAAAATAAAAATGCTAATATTACTAGTAACAGTTAATATTTCATTAATATTTATATATTCATAATGTATATTTGTTTTTTGTTGAAAGAAAATACTTTTTTTTTGTTGGATTTACAAAAAAAGTAATTATGTAAAAATTGTTTCATCTAGATCAAAATTGTCTCATAATCTTGATGGTGAATCTAATTGTCTCATTTAAACTTGATCTCAAATGGTTCATTAAACAATTTAAAAAGACACTTTGAGAGTTGTTTAAAAAGTTATTCATTTATCAAAAACTCAAAACAACTTTTAAACTGCTGGAATTCTTATCAAATCTAAGGTAAATGCAATCAGGATCAGCCTTTTCTGGCCATAGTGGTTATAGAAACCTGAAAGGCTTAAGATCCAAATATGAAGCTATGACTGAAACCTAAATCAAATGTAAAAGGACAAACATATTTACAAAATGAGCCAATATCACTACTACAAAGATAAAAATAGTAAGTAGCACACAGTAAAAATATTTCTTGGCAAAAGTCAAGCTCATATAATTAAGTGTAGTCAAATATTTTCAGGAAAATACATTTTTCTCAAGATGTGTAAATTCATATTTACTTGTATGCAAATCAAGTGAAGAATAAAAAAAAAGCAAAGAAAATATATTCAGACAAAAAAAAAAAAAAGAATAAGAGTACAAACCTATAATGAGAAGAGTGAAATCTGAGAAAAGAATGATAGAATTGAATAAGTATAAAGTAAAAATATAAATGTTGCAAAAACACCTGTGGAGGAGGGAAGTTAGTTCTTCTTCCCACCCCTCTGTATACTGCTTTCTCTACTTCCTCAAAGTGCATTTTAAAAAGTTTCTCAGTCACAAAATGGTGGTTACTGATTTATAATACATAAAGATTAGATATTACCTAAAACAACAAGATTGTTTTGGGGAATTTTTTTTTTACCTATTAATGTTAAATATCAGATAAGCTTCTTGTTGGTAAGGCTTCTTGGTGTGGCTGAATACTGCATAAGTATTGATTTTAAGTGATAAGAAAAATGCTAATTGCTCCCAGTGAAGAATATGGAAAGTATATCAGTGCTACCTTCATTATATAAACTGTTCAGAATAATAAAATGCTTTCCTATTAGATTTTTTATGTTAAAATAAGAGCAAAGTGAAAGTCCATCTTGAAGTTTTATTTTAGTTTGTATGTACTTTACTAGATATGGTCTATATTGATGAAGGAGACAAATTTAAATGTTGATAATAATTCCTTAATTCCTAGAAGTTTTGTTTAGAGTGCTTGATATTCAATCAAATTGTAAAGGCTGGTTACCTTTTCAAAGATGTAAAGTTGGTATTAATGTACCAATAAAAAGTATGTTCACACTTCAGAATAAAAAAATTTCTAGGTTTCTGTAAGAGGAGAAGCACAGGTTGTGTATTATTAGCATGCTCATCCTTGAATTGTTTGGGATTATTTACAAAATTGACACTAAATCTGCAATAAATGGTCATTCAAGCAGATTCTGTGAGAAAATAAAAAATGATGTCACTTATTTATAATAAGGATTTGCATGTTCTGTCCAATGGCAGGTTGAAACAAAACTCTCTCTTTATATATATATATATATATATATATATATAACTTACTCTGCCATTTCACTAAAACTTACCAAGTAGGCTACTTGCAGTTTTCCCCATTTTTCTTACCTTCACAATGTGCTTTGTAAGTGTTAAATTCTCAAAGCTTTCTTTTCTCATTATGTACCTCTCTCCAAAAAAACAATTCACTTCTTTCTGATTGTTAGCTGCAGTTTCTTTGTAGTTCCTATTCTCCTCAGAACATCTTATCATATACTTTCTCCATAGTATTCTCAACAGTAAAATCAAATCTATAAAGATTTTCTTCCTTTGCGATGAAATTATCACACATTCACTGCCATAAAGGGGACTAGACACTACAAAGCCTAGCAGTTTTCTCTGTTTCTAAAGACATTTTTCAGTTCTTTAATTCTTTGTTCAGTTTCTGGAAAGCATCTTTTGCTATTCTTGTATACCTTCAGATTCCTGTGTCATATTTTTCATTATCTTTTACTATACGACATAGAAATTTAGCTTTCCGTGCTCACTTAATTTTTATGCCTCTGATATGTTACTCATGCCTTCCATCTATCACGGCTTCAATCCAACTCTGGAATCTGGCACATATTCTGTTTTCTTATAGATCATGTTTATTTTTTCTTCTTGATTTCATTAACTACCTTGTCTAAAAGTTCCTTAATTTTCCTTTTTGAATCTGTTGTGTATGCTGTTATGTTTATATCCAATGATGATAAATCCTGGTAGGTCTTCTAGTCCTTTTAAGATCATTTCACTGTACAAGCTAAATAAATTGTCCTTGCCATACTCCTCTTTCTATTTGTATCTATTCACTTGTTCTCTGTGTGCATGCAAGCTGTTTATTCCCAGATTATGGATTAACATCTAAAGACTGGCAGACATGCACACAGTGTTGAAGTACCAATTCTTGCTTATTTCTCTAGGCCATCCTCTTTTAAGAGTCTAGACCTTTCTTCCGAGACAAATGGAGAAGAGCTGATCTGTTAGATTGTTTTCTAGTTTGTATGAAAATTCCATTTAGTATCACATTTTGTGCAAGTAGACATGCTTCAAGATAGTTTTGAATCTTCCTTTGCAAAATTCTCAATTGGGAGAGACATAATGGATGAGTAAAAGAGAGAATACTTTATGTCCACTCTTTCATTTTAATTTTTTCCAAATATTCAAATTTTGAAAAATCTTAGAAAGCAAAAGAATTGCCACAGAGCATATTAGTAATCATTATCATTATTATGAGCCTTAAAGTGAAAAAAAATACTGTGTTAGGTCATTTGAAGATAAAATCTAAAAGTCAAGTAAATTAGCTTTCAAAGTACTCAGCAACTGAAATATAGCAATTAATCTTCAGGTGTACCTAAAGAAGCATAAGAAAAACTCCTGTTGAGTAGGAGATAGAATTACTGACTTAGTATTCCATCACTGAGATCAGATACTGATTTGATAGTTTTACATTTTAAATATCCCTTTAATTAATTCACTGTAACTTCTGCCAAAAATTTATCTGCAATCAGATTTTGAAGATTAATATTAAATTTCTTTAATATATCATTAAAGCATTAGTGAAAAAGAAAATGCTTACACAAAGTCAAACTTTAAATAGAATTTCTTTATACAAATATTATCAAAATTTTTTATACAGAAGAATTACAGTTGTTTTCCTTTAGCTACTGTGACTATATAGTGTGCTTCTGTTCATAAATGTAGTTTTAGAGGAAAAAATATATTTGATAAAAGCAATGATATAAAAGATTTTATTCTCACTACCATATTTTCTTTGGTTAATTAAACTAATTTTCCTAATTAAAAGCTAATTATGTTTAATAAAAAAATTCTGTGAATAAAGCTCAGAAAGAAGTCATATTTTCTTAATTAAAAAAAAAAAAGGATTTTTAATTACTAAAAATACACACACTTCACCCATGGTTTTAACCAAACTAACATGACTTAAAAGAGCGTTAGAGAGATCCAGTTAAGTTTTGGGCAAGTATTACTGGCAGTAAAATTATAGGATTTTTCAAAATTGAAGATAGTATGTAAAGATAAATACAGGAAATTATTAGAAGTTGTTGAATGAGATATCTTTTGAGCTAAAATGTCTATTCAGGCACAAAAATGCTTCACATTCTGCAAAGCTATTTCTCACCTTGTCAAAAACTTTATAAAGATACTAAATTAATAGACTGGTCCCTCAAATATTAATCCCATAGAAAACTTATGCTCCATTATTAAAAAAGATGTATTTAATGGAAAGCAATATTTAAGTAAAGCAAATATCTGGTAAGCAAAAAAAAAAAAAAAAATGCTGCAAGTAATGTTCTAATTGAAACAATAGAAAAGGTAACAAAGATTATAAAACATTCAGCAACTCATTAACATGTATCATAATAAATTAATTTATTCAAGTATAAAGGCTATTGTATTAACCAAATATAGGTTTCTTTAGCCTATATCTTTTGTAATTATTTAGAAATATTAAAAAAATTATGTTGTACTTTGTTTGCATAATAACAGTTGGCATCCACCAGTTGACTAATACCACTTTTATAGAAACATTGACTTGCAGAATTTGACTATGGAAAGTGTTGGATTACCACCCCCTTGTAATAATCACAGGTAGTGAGATTTTGAATTATCACCCCCAACAATAATTATAGGCAGTGCAAGATTTTTCATAGCAAAAACATTTCTCAGTGACTTTTCATAGCAAAAACATGTATTCATTTCATTACTGCAAAAATGTAAGTACCTCAATAACAGATACTGATGGTTGTTTTGAACTCTTCACATTTAATTTCATTTCTCATTTTTATTTTTGTAAAGTTTTCTATCAATATATTCATTAAAATTGAAATTCTATGTCTTATTTTTCCCTTGGACTTCCACATCTGTCAAAAATTATTTGCAGATCAAATGTACCAGCAGCATATAAAATCTCACCAAAGTTTAAGCCTGCAACAAAAGCAATAAAATAAAGTAACATGATATAATTAAGAAAACTTTACAGCCCATCTTGCTTGGGATGAAATGATTAAAAATAAAAAGATAATGAGGGGAAAAAAATTTACAGTAGCAAATGTAGAGTAACTACTGAAATTGGTGTGTGTTCTTGTGGGGGTACTCTAAGCTTAATGAGTACTAATGGACATCAGGATTATATATAAGTAAACCAGAGATACCAACCAATACGCTTTGGTGTTACCATAGATCAGATTATATAAGCAAAATTGATCAATAATAGATTCAACACTGGACACAATTTTGCCTGAAGGAAGTTGCCAAAATATTGTAAAATAAAAAAGAAAGATTAAAAAAAGGAAAAAAATATATTAAGAGACTGAATATTAAACATTTTATTGTCACAGTTTCAGAGTTGAATTCATAAAATTTTAAATGTATTCTAAGATAGTGATTTTTTTTTAATATCAAACATTATCTATATTTGCAAAAATTTTGACACTTTTTATGAAAGAATTAAGAATAGTTACTGGAAAGTATTTTTGTTAGATATGAATAAAAATTAAAAAAATATAAATCTTTTGGCTTTTTATTTTATGCTTTGTAAGTTGTGTAAGTTAATGAACATCTATTTTCCAGTAGTTTAATTTGATCTTATTTGATTTTCATGGTTATTTTTTTTTCTTTATCTTTTCTTATTATACATTCAAAATAGATATGTTTGTCTTTCAAGAAACTTATTTTTATCTATTTTCAACAAACTCACTTTTCTTTGACAAAGCAAAGTTAATATTTTATGAGGTTGTCAAATAAAATATTTAGATTTCAATTTAGAAATGAAGCAAATGTTAATAACAAACCTTTACAGTTGCTCTCTTAAAATAGTTTCAAACCAATCAGCTTCCAAAATACAACTATGGATACCATATTCTTGATATGATTAGCAAAAGAAAAAAAAGTGGAACACAAGAGGAAGTAAATGAGAATAGTCAACCACTTTTCTGAAACAAAGTTATACTTTTAACAACAGACAAGCTGTACAAAAACATTAAACTAAAAAAAATTATCTGTATTTGACTATATGAGAAAATGCACATTTTATCATTTTTAACATTTGTTTATTAAAGAAGTTGGTTGTACATTATATCTAAATCTCAACTTATTTATAAATGGAACTTTGTATGTGTGTGTCCGTTACCTTATAGACTCTGAAATGGCTGACCCGATTTTCTTGAAAATTTACACAGTTGTACTATAAGCGTCTGCGAGTGTTCTTAGCTAGGTTTTGTGTTGAGGTACCCACAATAAATATCGAAAATCAATAACCAAAAAATTGGGTTATAGAAGGAATGGTCTGATTTTAATCAAATTTGATACACTCATAGACAAAGATATAAGAAACGATATTCAGAGGTTTCAAGGTTGCAGTTCTTACAATAGTGCAGAAAATCAATATATATATATATATATATATATAAGCAAGATGTTTGTATGTGTGTGTTTATCTGCCTGTATGTCTGTATTTTTTTCAGCTCTTTTATTTTAGTTTTTGCTTTGGGTTTGGCTCTAAGTAGGCATAATTGTAGTTCTTAGTCTCAGCCATGATACCATTTACTCAGAGGACTTATTTAGCCTTCAAAATTCAGTTTACGATGAAAAAAATTATTTGATATCAATACCAGGAAATCAAAATTTGACTTACATCCATTCATTTTTTTTCAGTCTACCGTTTTGCTTTAACTGGAAACAACTATTGCTTTTTAGTCCTTCGTGCCAACGTCCAAAGAGTCTGAGCTCCAGGACCATGGATTAGTTTAAAACTTTCATTACACCCGAGCAACACCGGGCTATATGCTAGTACTACATAATTATTTCATTGTTTAAGTTTGATATGTACAAAAAACTGTATTTGGTGTTGTATTAACAGCAACACTCTAGTGGCTTCTGTTTTTCCATGTCCAATGGAAGCTATTCTAGTCAGGCATTTCTGGTTATAATCAGAAAACCTTGTGGTCAGCTACTGTGATATCTGCAGTGGATGATAATAGCTTCCATCATTTATTCCTGGTACACACCTGAGACGATAAATTAAGGAATTTCAAATGTCTGTACAATGGACTGTGCCATTTTTTTAGCACTATCATGTACTGTTCAAACTCTAATAACTCAATGTTACCTTGCCAAGAGTAGCCTATTCAGTATTCACATTGACTCACCAGATCTGGGTATTTCTATGATGTCAAAGTATGGTGATGCAACCTACCATTACCTTCACATACTACTATCCTATATCATTTGGCATATCAGTGTAAGTTTAAGTCTACTAATTATATCAATTAGTATTAATTATATCAATTAGTAATCTGAAGTAGGTCATAAAAACATTTTTTTTATCTTTCTTATTTTAACCAAGAAACTTTAAAGTAATATTTCAGTGTGTTGATAAAATTCTAAGTATTTTAACTTTCCTGTTTGATTTATTTTTATTTTCTTTATAGATACACAAACTGCAAAAGTCAAAGGTCATGGAATAAATGATATGAAACCAAGCAGAACAGCCAGCAAAGATTTTATATTAGCAAAAAAAGTGTCATTACTGGAATGCCTTTCTTCTTTATAATTTTTCAATC
This sequence comes from Ascarosepion bandense, assembly GCA_037127315.1. NCBI lineage: Eukaryota > Metazoa > Mollusca > Cephalopoda > Sepiida > Sepiidae > Ascarosepion > Ascarosepion bandense. The sequence goes on from JBBBDQ010000264.1 coordinate 855,716, forward strand.
TTAGGTACTATGTTCGACTTACCATATATTTCCTTTTCAATTGATATAAAATGTATCAATTGAAAAGAAAAAAACGTTTGTGTGAAAGTTTTCATGATAACTATCACAGATTTGACAAGTGCAAATATGTTCCTCATGGTCTAAATAAACTTTCCTTTAATAGAAATCATAGTTGATAAGTCCCCATACATGAGATACAACACAAGTTCTTTTGACAATATCAAGATGTGTTTAAACTGAGACATTAAGGATAAATAAAATGAAAAACACGAATACTTATTGAGACTAAAAAGTTGGTCACCATGCATATGCATAAAAAAATGTTTTCTATTCACAAAAGGAATGACTTATTTTCTTTTGCAGTCATTTGCATGTACAATCTATACAGAATATGAACAGTTGACATATTGCAAAAATAAAGTACCTTTAATTTAGAACAAAGATACTTAGAAATCAATTTTTGAAAGTTTACATCATCATAACCTCATAAAATTGAATTCAATCATCAAATAAGCAATTTGTAAAAATTGAATAAGCATAATAATTTTTCAGAATTTATTTTGGATGAAAATAATACTTTAACACTGAAATCTGTTTAAAAATTCAGATTTTATCATTAAAATAGTTAAAATCAATAATTATTAAAAATAACAAAAAGAAATTTTATTGCTATGTGTTTTAGAAATTTTTCCTTTAATTTTCTGGATATGAATCCTTAACAAAAGAATAAAATTTGTGAATGATTAGAAAATGTTTTACAGAAATATGAAAACAGTTTTAACATTGAATTTATGGATATAGTATTTTTAATATCTCAGTGAGTTTTATAAAGAAGAAATATTTTCTAAACCATTCTTCAAGTAAAAATGGTCACATTAACATTACTACAAACTAATTTTTCTGCTTTTTACAAAGGAAAATGTAAAAAGTTTTTATCAGTCAGCATTAATAGTATCAGTGTCTTTATGCTAATAATAGGAAAAAAGCAGTCACTGTTGAAAGAAAACATCACTATTAACTTGGGCATTGCAAAATTTCCAAATTACTAGCTTGAATTTCATAGTATGTGTAACTACCAAATTAGTAACTGTAAAGTTGATTTCAACCACATATAAGATACTATAAGAGAGGAGATGTGTGCAGTCAGGCTGTAAAAATATAAGAGCTTATGAGTGATATTGGTTGTACTCATATGCAAAATTTGTGTAATGATGTAAATCTGTGTATTCATAAATTTGCCTAATATTTTTGTTTCTGACAGCATCACAAACCATTTTCAGATGTTTCTAAGATTTAACTAAAAATCAAGAAATAGAAGCCATTGAAATATACATGAATATCATATTTTAGAATTGCAAATACTTTCATCCAAATATATATGCATAAAATGGTAGTAAATTCTATATTAATGTTCATTTACATGCTTAATAAAGAGTTTTTCCCTCTCATTCAAATACTGAACAATAAAAAAAACATGGGCAATTTTCCATACTTCCTTAACATAGACTGAAGCAATTACAAGGCATATGGATAAAAAATCAGATGCACTATCAAGATAATCATAAAAAAATTATATTCAAGTTAAAAGATGACATATTGAATGACGGAAACAAAAATGGATGTACAGGTATCATCTATACCTATATTTTTCTAGTTTTAAAATTTAGACAGGACTAAAATTTGAAAGAGCGTATCTACATCCTGCAACTTAATTTTACACTTTCTTCTAAGGAAAGACTAGAAAATATCTATTTTTTAGTATAATTTAAGAGCATAGGTTTGTAATGTTTTTTTCAATCATTTCATCCTAAACAAGGTAATAAAGCCACTAAGATACAAAGGAGTGAAAAGAATCTGGGGAAAAAAACATTTAAAGGGAGAGGCCAATAAAAGAACAGAAATTATGGAAACAGAATATAACCGTTGACATGGCATTTACACTTTTGATAATCATATCTGACTGGAAAGCAAGAAGCCAGAAGTGATTTTTGACAATCATATTTGACTAGAAAGCAAGTGAAAGAGAAGAAGCTATTAGCATAGAACTTATGATTACATCTAGCAATTTCAACTGTAAAAGAATGAGACCTAACTGCTAATCTAGTACTGTGTTTAAATTCGTGAAGTCAAGATATCAAAAAGTAAAGTTCATAAGAACAATTACCATGAAAATATTCATAGAAAAGGCATTGGAAAGCTATGTTACACCAGTGGGAAAGCAACTGAAACCAAGATGTCAGTCAAGTCAAGGTCAATAACATTGAAAATCCTTCTTTGTATTTTACCAAGAATCTCTTAAATACAAAGCAGAAACACCAAAGCACATGTAGCAATATTCAATGAATGGATGACTAGTAAACTTATAAATAATTTTTCTCACCAGAATCTAACACAACACTATAAACTAACTTCTCTAGCAGCAGACTTAGCAACTGATTCACTTCTTGTCAATGGAAAATGCATAAATAAGTCACTCTCTTGGAGGTTAGCATCAGATAAGATGATGAAATGCAATAAAATGGTTCTCTAAGATGATTTTGGAGGCATTAAAATTAACATGCCATTTCTTCAAACACCTTAAAAGTAACTTTAATGAAAAGAATAAAAGATTTTTATTGAAAGTTATGTTAATGCAGTTTGTAATGCTTTTTGAAAGTGGATTATTTATGGTCACTGATTTAAAAAAAAAAAAGGCAAAACTTCACTAAGGGATAAATAGTAATTCATACATAAAATTAAACTATCACAAAATATCAGTTTTTCTGTTCATCAAAGCAAGCTGACCTAAGTTAGCATCAGGTAAATTTTTATAATTCTCTTTATTTTCAAAGATTAGATCTCATTTCCACAGACACAGAGAGAGACAGAGAGATAATTGATTGCTCAACAAAAAGAAAAGGAATAAAAAGAAAAGAGTAAAGTAATACAGATAAAACAAGAGGGAAAGACAAGAGATAAAGGAAGAAATGTAGATAGTTATAATATATTGATTGCTTGAACAGTTGAAAAAATGGGTAACATACAATGAGAACAGTAATTCCTGTTCTTGAACTACTCAAATGAAAACAAAAAAAATTTTACTCACTGTAAACCAGGCAAATGCCAATAAATAAATAAAAAATAAAACCAAGCTTCATTAGTCTTTATCCACATAATTGGACATGTTCTCTACAGAAAGATAACGGTTTGGTTCTAGCCATGTTTAATACAAAAATATAGAGCTGCTACTGGCTGCCTTTTTAAGATGCTATTTGGGTTTTATTCATCGCAGATATAGAAAAACAGATATAACCTTATGAACTATCAAATCAATTTGTATTCCTGAAATTCTATAAGGATTTGTTGATACATAAGTTATGAGAATAAATTGTAAGATACAAAAGAAAAATGTCAGAGATTGCTAGCTCTCAGGAATGATTTGGTATAAATATTCGAGAAGAAAAAAAATCAGAGCAAAAAGGATTTTCACAAAACTTTTAAAAAAATATGCATAAACTAAGATTATACCTAGTAGAAAGAAATAAAAAAAAACAGAAATATACATGTGGAATATACAAATATCTGAAAGCATGTCAAAGAGAACCAGTAAAATGGCTGCAATGCTACTGTCAAACATTAGTAGTCAGGCAAACAGTTCTAGAAAAAAACAAACAAATAAAAACATGAATATATATTCCCAGACTTGTCACTGGCATATTCCAATGAGACAATGGGAATAGAGGATGAACCAATATTGCTGAAGAACTTAGTATGACAATTTCAAACTTTAAAAGGGATTTACAATCATAACCAGAAAGGACTGACCATTTATAACCATTTCATATATTTTTGCATATATAAAAGGACTTTATAAAACTGGATGAGTTAAGAACTTAATGAAAACCTAAATCAATAGAAACATGGCAACCCCCTTATTAAAAAAAAAATAAAAATAAAAACAATAATCTGAACAATTCTGTAAAGATAAATATTCATTTCAGAATTACAGAATGTAAATTAATTTCAAAATCTCAAACAACCTATGTATTACTATGTAGTCAATGTAGTATAGAATAATTAGGAAAGACATTGTCAAAAAGGGATGAGAAGTCTTTTTGTTTAAGCAATAATATAGCTTGAATAATTTATAATGTATTTCAATACTTTAAATACTAAGAAAATTTAAGAACTTAGTCTGTACAAAAGTTAACTTCCAGAGATACTGTTCAAAATTTTGTCAAGTCATAACTAGTCCCTAAAGTTCCTTGAATAGAACAAAATTTACAGAAGCCATACATTTATATCAGTAATTGAGCAAGTGACTTGAAATTTTGTGTGTGTTTAATCTCTACTGTATTTCTTTCCACCATCTGAGGAGATAATAAGAAAAAGAAAGTTAATATAATAAATCAACTGAAAATTGACAAGTGATTCCAGAAATTTATGCTGATTTTTATGCTAGATTTTCTGACAAGATAGCATTTAAAAGTTAGCAAAGACTCAGACATAATACTACAAGAAAGCAAGTTAAGAAAAGTTGAGCTTTTTAGGTCAATAAAATTATACAAGTAGATTTACTAAATTTCTCAAGACAGTGACACCATTTTTACTATCAAATAAAAGAATACATATTTTACAATCATCTCAAATCAAGCTTGGCAGAATTGCCACTTGTGCACAACAGTGAGAGAAAAAGAGAGGAGGAGTTACTTAGAGATCTTATAACAATTTCATCCATATTTATAGGATCCTAATATTTATTTATAGTTATGATTACATCTGGACATTACTTCTGATCTTTCATTCAGTAATTTTTTATTTTTTTTATTCTGGAAACAAGATAATGGCTAACTTTTCCTCCTGGCACAATCTGCAAACATCACCACCATTGCATGGTTTAGCTTTTTTTGCTTTTTTTTTAACTATACTCCATATTATATCAGGGTCTTTTCGATTTATCAGTTTTAATTTCCACACGTGGCTAGTCAGTTTGGTACGATTTTTAAAATTTTCCAGTTTAAATGTAGAAATATGAGAAAAAGATAAATGAAAATAAAAAAAATCACCAAATATTACAAAAAGGCATTAGACTTCTACATTGAAAATATCAACGAGGAAGCGAAACAGATCACAGACAAGTTGGGTTTAAGCAAAAAATTTTGACCGGTAAGCAAGTTTCTCTAATGATAAAATACCATAAAGATAATTAAAAAAACTTGTACCAACAAAGACTGAATTAGATAAGATCCATCAAATATTAAAAAACATGACTTACTGAGAATTGCTACTCAAACCAATCAGTGGAAAGACACAGGTGATCGTATTTCTTGGTTTCAAAAGATTAAAAACAAAAATAAATATTCTTTCATAAAACATGGCATAAAAAGTTTTACTTATCAATATCTAAAAAAAGGGTTGATGAAAGAGTTAAATTTCACTAAACAGTGAAAAGATATACCATCTGATCCTATAAATATAATACTACATTGCTGAAAATTCATACTATTCCACAATGGTGAAGCATGAGTTATCAAATCATAAAAAGCACATTTGATGTACCACAAGGCTTGTTTGACAAAGCTGAAATTTCAGAATTAATAGGAATATACATTCTAAATAAAATCAATGAGATAATCCACATAGACAACTGCAGCTTAGACAGAGATGATGGTTTAGTGATAGCACTGGACAACAAAAGAGAAAATGACAAAATAAAAAAAAATCCTTTTCAAATTCTTCAGAAACCTTGGTTTTGAAATAGAAGTTGAAACAAATAAGGAAGTTGTCCAATATTTAGATGTAGAATTTAATCTACAAAGTGGCAGTATCTCTCCATATATGAAAATAAACACAACTTTAGAGTACATAAACACAAGATCTAACCATCCACCCAACATAATCAAACACATCCCGATGAGACTATCAAAAAATTCTTCCCACAAAACAATCTTTGATGAAAAGAAAAAAAGATTATGAAAGGGTCTTAAATGAATCTAACTATAAAAACAAATTAGAATAGAAACCTCAGTCAAACAAATGAACGAAAAATAACAGAAATCAAAACGTTGTTTTGTTCAACCCACTGTTTAACTTAGAAGTAAAACCCAAAATGGGGCAAATATTTTTAAAATTAATTAATAAACATTTTCTAAAATACTCAGAATTAAATAAAATTTTCAATAGAAATTCAATTAAATTAAGTTATAGCTGTACTAGTCATTTAGAAAATTATATAAAAAAAAAAAAAAAATGCCAGAAACCTAAACAACAACATGCAACAAATAAAGAATATAGGGACAAAAACAAATGCCCACTTAACAGGCTTTATAAAACAGAAGGGGTTATTCGCAAAGCAGAGGTACATAATAGAGATCGACAAATATATTTGGGATTTAGAAAAGGAATTTTTAAAAACAAATGGAATAATCACAAATCTACATTTAAACTAGAAAAACTTAAAAATTGTACCAAACTGACTAGCCACCTGTGGAAATTAAAACTGAAAAATGGAAAAGACCCTAATATAACATGTAGTTAAAAAAAAAAAAAAAAAAAAGAGGCCAAACCCTACAACGGTGGTGATGTCTGCAGATTGTGCCAGGAGGAAATGCTAGCCATTATGCTGTACTAGGTTCATGCAAACACTGATGAAAGTGTTTTAAGATTTTTAAATAACTCCTTCATAATTTTGAAAATTTTCAGTTGTTTAAAAATTTCAGCCATGCATTCATAAAGTCCCTGTTTGTTTGAAAAACAGAAAAATCAGTTATTATAAATCACCTGAAGATACCGAAAGGTTGAAACCTAGGTTGCAGAAATAACTCATTTCTAAATAAAAAAATCTTCAAAAGTTATACAATATAAATGTATGGAACACTTTAATACAACTGAATACTGGTCTAATTTAATTATGACCAAAAACTAACTAATTATATATATATATATATATATATATATATATATATATATATGATTAGCAGAAATTGAGCAAATTAAAAAGTGTTTATTAGCATAGTAATTTGTATAATACTACCATTAAAAATAATGGATATATAAAAGCCCAAATGTTAAATATGTAAAAGAAGATCTACACCCGAAGAAAAATAGGAATAGAAATATTATTTGGTATACACCCACTTTCAACCAAATGGTTAGCAGTAAATTAAGAAAAAAATTCCTCACTTTGATTAAGAAATACTTAATGGATTATTATTCAGAAAGTAAGATTTCAATAAATTAAGTTATAGTTGTATGAATAATCTGGAAAAACTTATTAAAAAAATCATCATCATAATATTTTAAATAAAAATTTAAACCTAATTGAAAATAAGAACTATCCAATAACTGAGATCAATAATTTGGACAATAATAAAATTGTAGAAACCTCATAGAATGTTCTTTGGAAAACAAGTGCCTTACAGAATCCATTGTTTATCAATGTACTATTTCTTCTATGGAAAACCCTAGTAATGTAAAGATTTATGTACATAGTACTAAGAACTCTTTAAAAAGTTTTTATCAAGACACGTTTTTATTTAATAATAATAAGTACAGAAATAGAACATCCCTATCAAAATATTATTGGTATCTAAAAGAAAACTTCCACATTAAAATGGAAAATTAAAAAAAAAGCTAGCATATATAAGTCTTTAAACAACCCATGCTCCTCGTGTCTATATGAAAAACTATATATTATTAAATTTCTTAATAAAAATCTATTAAATAAACATAATGAAATAAATGTTATTTGTAAACATTGCAAAATGTTCACCTTAGAATATAGTTAAAAAGATTCTTCATAAAAAATATTTATTAACTTACATATGTCTAATAGTTTATTTTATATTATGAGATATTAATAATTAGGTATTTAAATAGATATTTAAACTATTAATAATTAAATAGATATTAAAAATTGTATTAGATTATAATAATAATACAATAGATTTTATAGAAATAATAAAATGAATATTTAAATTTTTAATAAATAAATAAATATAAAATGTTTTATAAATTAAGAGTTTTATGAAAAATTAGAATAAAATGAATTCTGAATCAAAATATAAATAGTATAATTACACTCAAAAGCGACTAAGTCAGATCAAAAATATAAAATATTTTCTTTCTTTTTTATTTTAGAAAATGATGGGATACAAAGAGAAAAAAAGAGAATAATTGTGTAACAATAATGAATACATCAACAGAAATGCAGTCTAGACAGGGGTTTTGATCAACTGACACTATTGCCATTAAGATTGAAAGGAAAAATCATGTATTCCCCAAAAATATAACCTTTTTTCAAATTTAAAGTGGATCTCTATTCTGACTTGTTAAATTGAACACACATAAATTCTTCTGTCTTCCTACATACATAAATAACAAACATATTATTTCTTATATTCAAATGAAAATCATTTTCACAACAATGAGCTAACATTGTCTGATGACGAGGTAAAAATCTTGAAACATAGAAATTTCCATGTCACAATGTAAACTATATTAATTTTAAATAAACAAATTTATATATATATATATATATATATATATATATATATATATAACGAAGTTTTTCAGTTAACTGAGCAGAGTTATGCTAACTTCAAAGTTTGTGGAGGCACTATTGTGATGTCTTCACTTTTCAGGAATCTTGTTTCTTCTGCTGTTTGATATCTTTGTATGTGAGGAATTCTTTTTGCTTGATGAATTTGCAGGTTGTTAAAATACTTTCTATCTTATGCATTTTATGAAATGTTCTATTTTCCAGTGAGCTTAATTTTATAGTTGTGTATACTTGATGCGGATATGTTTTTAGTAAATAGTTAAATTGTGTTTGTTCTATGTTGGTATGTGAGTGTTTTTTTTTTTTTAGGGTTGTAGCAGCAGCTTTTGGATGTTACTAGAAAGTGGCTGTATAAAGACAAATTTCTGCAAAAGTGTTCAACTGGGAATATATATTATAATCATTTCACCCCAAGCAAGGCAGAACTGTCACTGGTGTGCAGAGTGCTACAGAGAGAAAAAATGGTACAGGAAATGCAGAAGAAAGGACAAGAGATGGCTGGAATTTAGGGAGATGGAAGATGGCATTTGATGTTGCATTTTAAATATGTAAACTGTATCTATCAGGATAGCAAGTATATGGAAGAGAAGGACAAAAAAAGAAAGAATAGAAGCAGCGATCACATTTTTGACAATAAAATGGTGGGAACTTGATGCCAGGGAAAGAAGCTCATCAGAGCAGAATCCACAAAAATATTTGTAGAAAAGACAGAGAAAAGCTACATCCTGTTGGTGATAAAGTGACTGAAGGCAAGTTGCTAAGTAATGACTGATTACGTTGCAGATCCTCTTTTCAATTTTGTCAATAACCTTGAGATGAATAGTAGGAGCACCCAATTAGATATGGCAACAGTATTCAATACACGGACAAATGGTAGATTTATAAATGTGCAAGATGGATTCTGACGAGAAAAACTTTCTCACCTGACACCCAGCCTTCCTAGCAGTAGAAGTAGTTATAGAGTCAATGTAGTTATTCCACTTGAGATCAGTTGAAAGAGTGAGTAGTGTCATCCATACTGATGGGAGGTACAAAAGTTTCTCTATGGTGGTTAAAGGAGAGCAGCTTCATTTCAAAAGCGTCAAAATTTACAAGTTATTTCCTACCTCATTTCATCACAGATCGGAGGTTCTTTTCAAAAGCAGCAGCAAGGTTTACTTTGTCAGCCTTAGCAGATTTCTTATTGAGACAGAAGTAAATGGTGGTGTCATCTGCACAGATGCCTACTTGGGAACTGATTACACCAGGAAAATTATTGATGAAGATCAAAAAAAGTTAGGACTTAGCATTGAGGGGACATTGAGTTCATATGAAAGGATGAAATGTATATACACAGATACATGTACCCTTATGTCAGTGTTCTGTTATTAAAAAGCCAGTGTTTAAATGGTGAAATTATTTTTTTCTGTTTTTTGGGGGTATTAATTATGGTTGGTTGGGTTTATAGAATGTTTTCTTAGTTGCTTGAATATATATATATATGCATGCTGCTCTCAAATACATACATGTGTGTGTAATTGTTATATAGTGTATATGCATTAAGTATTATATCATTATCATTTATCCAATGTTTAATTTTTACTTAATGGTTAGTAATTTGCTTTGGTGTTATATATTTAGTATTATGGGGGCAAATTTGTTGTTTGTGCATTAATAATTCATTTTATTAGTTTATTTAATATTTATTTCAAGTTTTCATATATATATATATATATATATATATATATATACACACACACACACACATATACTTGTTCCTTCATAAAATTTTAAGCTGTGAATGATTGGATTACTTTTTACTTGTCATTTAAAAGGTTTTCATTTAAAGGACACCAAAAGGTTTTGGAGTTGTAATGGCAGGAAATACAAAGAATAGTACAGCTAAGCAGCATTTTTTTTTTACCTGAAGAGTAGAACAGTTATTCAGAAAAACACTAAAAGATGAGAACAATGGCAATAAAAGGAAAAAAAGAAACATGGAAACAAGTGGAGGTTCTCCTCTAAATACATGGAATGACCCTGCTCTTGCTGAATCAATATTGCATAATTCATGTCGTAGGTTAAACAATGCACCCACTTTGTGAAAAAAAGAAAAAAGCTTGCTTGTCAATCTAAATTGAAGGCCAATGAGAAAAGAAATGTCTGAGATTAACAGTAAAACAAAGAAAATTGTCAAGTCCACAAAAGACTGCAATAAAAATCATTGTCAAGATACAAGCTATAAAAGATACAACCAGAAGATTGTGGCTCTGATCATTAAAGATCCACAAAATATAGGAAGCATATTTTGCATGTTATATCAACATTAGATCAGAGTGTCATTATCTGCAGTTCTTAGCTTCAATATAATGCATTCACTTGATAGTGATTATCCTACAATATGAGGAAATTGTTGTCATACCTCGAAAAGTTTGAGGAAGGGTAAGTAATTCTAGACAATGGGATACTTTACAATTTCTTGGCTAACTTGATATACAAGATGATAACAGCAGATTATGAAAGGAAGATGTCAACAAAACCTGTGTTGCTTTGAGAAGCATACATGTCGATAATAGTGAGACCCACCACATGCCTAAAAAATGTTGACTTGAAACAAGAGTCATCTCTTAGGTGGAAACTGGCTTATCTGTACCACAGGTGTTGTCCAAAAGGTATATCAAGTATCAAGTTGGTGGGAGGAGAGGTCATGTAAGCCTATTTAATGGGGCTGCTTGATCTAGAGAGGGTGTAATTTCACACCTTATGATTTTGGGCATCCAGTTTTAAATGGCTCAATAATGACAAGACATCCCTCGCCTGGCCAGTGGTTCAAGGTGTGTTCTCTGGGTTAGCAAATCTTTCACAACAAGACTGATTTTGTTAGAATGAATCCATTGTATGGAAGACTATCAAACACACTTTGTTTAATTGCATGTTACTATGCCTGCTCTGAAAGCTTATGGAAGGCTACATAGTTTATATGCCATATGATTTTTTTTTTTTTTTTAAATCGGTTCAGTTTGTAACAATATGAGCCCATTTCTTGAAAAGAAGAAACAGTATGTATTTCTTAGCCATATGGGTGATGATGTCCATGGTGATTTTTTTGATTTTTTTAAATTTCTCTCCATTCTCTGAACAATAAGTATCAAGATCAGGGTAGAAAATTTTGTCACACATTTGTGAAAGGTGGGTTATATAACATATTTGTGTCATGTGAGAATAAGTTAACTTAAGAGTGGTATCTTGAAATGACTGACTAGAGATTTTGCCCTTTTGAGAAAGACTCTTCAGCTAAGCTCAGTTAAACTAGGATAATGTTTTGGGATTTTTATTTTTAAAGTTATTTTGAATTAACTTGGGAATGTATGTTCACTGTTTTTTTTTTTTTTGTGTTGCATTTACTATCTCTCCCCATCCCATATTATCTCACTTTATTTTTACATTTTCCCCTGCATCATTTCTTGACCAGTTAACTTCCATGGAAGTTAATATGCTAACACATTTTAATATGTTAATATGCTAACACATTTTTTGTAAATATATTTCATCGCATTTAAAGTAATCTAGAGAAAAAATTGTTTTCATATTAATCATTTGTTTTACACATTGAATTGCAAATATGTGTTAAGTTAGGATTTTTGTAGAGATTGTTGCATAAAAAGAATGACTATAATATTATGATGGAAGGAACAATAAAGATTATTTAGGTTAGTGAAAATGACTAGCTAAATTAACGACATGATAGTGGAAACCAATATCTTCCCTTTTCTATAATGAAAATGATTTATGAAAATATTTTTCTCAAATTTTTACAATAACTAAATATTGTTGGAGTTACCTGAGGAACTTATACAAGTGTGAACCAAGATTCTTCTTCAAGTGCTGTTTTCTCTTTGGATCTTTAACAGTGATAGCATTGATAGGATGTGGCAAAGTGAGAAACTCACCCAAAATTTTAGTAGTGTACAAGTCATATTTCATGGCTGGAGTTAACAAAATAGTTAAACTAAACACATTAAAGTGAGTATAGGGATACATAAAGTTAAAAAACTATAATGGAAAAAGAAACCAAATGAAATGGTTAATTAGAATGTATAAAAAATACTTGATTAAGGTTCTGATATTGAAGTTGTTGAGAGTCAATATTCATATTCCTACTTGAAAAGATTGTGTACATAATAATCTTCAAATGACCAAGCAAGCAAGTAAAAAGTATCCAAATATGTTCCTATTCACCTAAAATACATGTATTTCTCATCACTTGACATTACTTCAGAAAATAAAGAAATATATATATGTATGGATTCATCTATTGACTCTAGATAGCCATCTCAGAGCATCTAGTTTTTGTCAAGAGAATCTTTTTTGCCTGAAGAAAAGGTCTATGTGATAATTCCAGTTTCTGAAGACATAAGCAGAAAGGTCCACACCCATAGTGGTTGGGAGAAAGTTGCATCAGTCAGTCAGTAAGGCCCATTTTGTCCTCTGGCCATTAGAGATATAGAGCTACCTTTCATCTAAATTAAAAGAAGAGAGTTGAGTTAAAAAAGGAAAAACATACTTAAAAGAAAAGATAGAAACAAAAGAAATCACTACTCTTGACAAACTGATCATTCATAGTAAAAGGTCTGAAAGGAAAAGAGTCTCTATGCAAAGACTAGTGTTTGCTCCAGCTATAAACAAAAAGAAAGAAAATGATATGTAATAACTGCCAATAAATAGTTGTTTGTTATTATCGGAACAGCCCTGTAATTTGAATTCATTTTTAGCTAAAAGGTTTATAGCAGGCCTGTTGGAAATCTTATTTGATAGAGAAATACAACACCAGTTGCAACATATCATAAAACAGATCATGATATGGATAGTTGCAACATAGCAGAAACGGATTACAGCTGGTGTGGTAGCATTCCCAACTAGTCTTTTCCCCCTTAAACCAGTGAAGGTTACCACAAATAAGCATAACATGACAGTGTATTCAGTGAAGAATGCCCCAAGTCCTTGAGGACTGTCCTGTCATTTGTTTTTACAGAACATCAAGATGCCGTCAGGCTACAAAATCTGCTAAAATTTGAAAAAGAATTCTTGAGAAAGCTCATTGAAAATTTGGCAACTCATGATAAACTTAGATAAAAAAAAGTAACTTTATCCCTTATGAGTCATTTTTAAATATAGGATCTAAATCAGAAAAATGGAATGAAAATTTCAATTACTGCACATGATCTATATATAAAAGAATCAATTAAAAGTGCTTATGAGATACAGAAACTTTAATGGTTTCCAGAAACTAGAGACTATATCTATATTGAATTATATTGTGGAATTTCAAAGACAGGATAAAGACACAATATAAAATGGCTTTGCTTGATCTGATATTAGCCTTCAAATTCTTAAACAATGCTAATGTAAATCATCATCAACAGTCATAATTGCATATATGACAACAGATCTGTAGTACAAAATTCAAGAATTAACATTCAGAAGGATATTTGGTGAAAATAATTGTACAGATTAAAATAAACCAATAATGGATTCAATTACTGTTAAACAGGAAAGAGAAATATACAGTGAACAAAATCAAAGAAAATTTACTAAATTTTAAACAAAAATGGAAGGAACTGCTGTAAATAAATATAGTAAACCCACTAAATATAGGATATTGGTGGAGAAAATGTTCACACAAAACTGATTCGGTCCAAATTAATCAAAGCTGTAAATCTTATAATGAAAACTGTTGAAAGTGTAACATTACACTTTCATTCAAAGTAGAATTTCCAGGTGTAGTGGGATTGACAAATAGCATTTTACTTATTTGCATATGTTGGTTATTGGATAAATAAAGTGTAGAGTAATGAGTCAGAAAGAAGTTGACCTACTGATTACCAGCCACAGAAAAACACTATACAACAATATAGTGTCATCAATAAGATGTTCAAGTCACTTAGACAAACCATACTTTGTTGAGACTTGAATCTGGTGTTTTGCAGCCCAGAAAAAGGCTAAAAAGTTGAAAGACAGAAAGACAAGAGGAGAAGAAAATGAAATAACCAACCTCTTCCTAGCTTCAGTAGGTTGTTAAACAAAGATTAAAATTTCTGGTACAGCATACCCCCAAAGAATTGGAGGATTTGACTTTTGTTGAAATTTCAGAAATTATAAAAAGAAACAAAATGAATCAATTATACAATATCTTCACGAATTAAGAAAAGCTAGCAGATTCTGTAAGTTTGAGAATCTGGGAACTCAAGCTTTAACTATAAAAGATGAACTGATTCAATTACATTTTACTGAAAGTATAGCTGATATATCTAATAGACAGTTTCTCAATTGGTACAATTACAATTAAATAATTTGTCTAACTGCATGTATGAAAGTTATACAACAGGTGGAATTGATTAAAAAGTATAATTTTATTGAGGACAATGTTGAAACCTATAATATAAAAAAAGACTGCAAGAAATAAAAATACTGTAACTATAAGCATGAAATTGACAGAAAAAAGTGCCCTGATTTTGAAAAGATTTACCATAACTGCCAAACAAAAAATTATTTTCAGTCTGTATGTAAAGTTAAAAAGAAAGTAGACAGTATAGAAAAATTGGAAAAAGAAAGAATTGATGTTATAGGGTTATGGGAAATGCAATTTCCCCAACACTATATTTTTTTAGGCACACAAATGAATGACAAAACTTCCTTTTAAAACAACAACAAAGAATGGTTTATTATATAGTAAACGTACAAGATTGATAGTATGTAAGTGTCCATGGTGAAGCTAGCAGCAGCGTCTTCAGCGAAAGTATTCCAAGGGGAATCAGTGGCAGCGATGTGAGAGAGACGTCCGTTACTCCCGCTGGCTCATGGCTCTCTGCCTTTCGTCCGTTTTACCAAAAAGGACTAGGAAAAATAGTTCTAGAGAGGAATCAATGCGCTCCGCCCGTAGATTGGTCAGTGAGTGACCGAATCTCCCGTCGGGGGCACTGATTCGCGAAAGGAAATAGATCTGTGGCTGCTACAATGTATTTTCAATACAAAGACTTAAGAAAATGAATTCTTTTGAAAAAATTAAATTAAATGTCATGACTTTTCTAATGTCAGTGAATATAGGGAGTGAGATCACTAATCCCAAGAAATTTCTGGGAACAAATGGGTACTCTAGAATTGAGACAATTTGATGAATCTTTTATAAAAACTTTGGATTACTTCAATGGACCTTTTGAAACCTGTAACAGAATTTAAATTATTCCCATTACAGTAGTGGAATTAAAAAAAAAAAGTCATAGACTACTGAGAATAGATGTTCTAAATGTAGATATTAAACAATAATGTAAAATCAGAAAATCTTTTAAAAAAGTGTTAAAGGGGTACAAAATGAACATACAGTTAAAAGAAAATAGTACCCAATCCTATTTTGAATCCTGTGAGTAACCTATTCACATTATACTTTATTAGTTGCTAAATTGATAAAAATGGTAGAGGAAGAAATTTTAGAGCATGTTCCTCCAGGTGATACTAAATGTGCCTGTCCCACTGTAGTTTAACAAAAATCAGATGGAGACTTAAGGATATATGGCAATTTTAAAATGGGCATAAATCATAAAACACACAAATGATCAAGCATGAAATATTCTTCAAAAACTGACTAAAATCTGCTTATAATCAAATACAAATTGATTATAAATTCAAGGAAATTAACCACAATAACCCTTACTCATCTCAAGGATTATTGAAGTGGAAATTCTATTTTGGATGAAAATAGCAAGTGCCACGTTTCAGAGAGAAATGGAAAAGTATTAACTGACAAAATTAGTAACATGATTATTTATCAAGACAATACTTGCTTTGGTGCCATCACTAAACAAATTAAACAATTTAAAAAAAAAATAGAATTTGTGTTAAACAAGTTAAAAAATGCTGGGGTGACCATGAAAAGAGATAAAAGTGAATTTGGTTGTGATACAATATCATATTTAGGATACCAGATTTGAAAAGAAGGTATTGTACCAGAGCCAAAGTTAAGGAAAATTTCAGAGTTACTATAACTACTAATGAAAAAAAATTACAATCCTTTTAAGGATTGGTTAATTTTTATAATAGATACCTACCAACATACAGTGACTTAATAAAACCATTTGCTGAACTGCATAAAAATAATAGTGAATTTAAATGGACTCAAAGGCAAAGCTTAGAGTTTCTGGATTAAAAAAAAGATACTTATAAAAAACACCCATTGTAAAAACTTTTGGTCCCTAAAAGGTTACTTTAACTATGGATGTGAGGGAGTGAGCCGTATCAGCAATTTTAACACAAGAAGGCTATTCGAAAATGTACTTTCCAAGTAGATGGCAGCAGAAATAAATTATTCAAATATTTAAAAAGAGGCACAAGCCATTGTGTGAAGCAGAGAGAGAAGTTGACAATTTTTTATTAAGTAAGAATTTAGCTAAGGATCATAAACCTCCAGAGTTTATTTTTAACCCTAAAAAAGAGTCACCAAAAGCTATATCTTCCAGAATTTTAAGGTGGACCATAAAATTAATGGCATGTGATTTGTACATTGAGTATGTAACACATCACTCAATACATTCTGGGCTTAACTAATAAAACAATGATTTTTTGGCAAAATTCAACTTTATTCATCAACATAGTTTATCACCCTAGAAGGAAACTGATTCCAACGCTTCTCTAACAATTTGATGTCTTTTTTGTAGAAAGATTTGTCTTTGGCGTCAAAATACACCTTAGTTTCCAATATCATTCTTCATTGAAGCCAAATCTCTTTCCCTAGAGCATTCTTTTAAGGTCTGCAAACAGCCAGAAGTCGCTGAGGGCCAGATCTGGAGAATAAGGTGGATGTGGAAGCAATTCGAAGTACAATTCATGTAGTTTTGCCATTGTTGCAATCAACTCGTGACACTGTGTTGTCTTGGTGAAAGATCACTTTTTCTTCTTTATTTGCGACTGTTTTTGCGATTTCTTCCTTCTAACGAATCAATAATGCTATATAACATTTACCATTCATGGTGCTTCCTTTCTCAAGGTAATCAATGAACAAAATACCTTGCACATCACAAAATATGGAGGCCAAAACCTTGCCTGCTGATGTTTGCGCCTTTGGTTGCTTTGGATAGCTTTCACCAGCTGCTGTCCACTCAGATGACTGCCGATTTGACTCTGGAGTGAAGTGGTGAATTCATGTTTCATCCATTGTCACATATGTATGCAAAAACTCTTTGTTGCATTGAAACAGTTGCAAACAACACTCTGAATCGTCAATGTGTTGTTGTTTTTGATTGACTGTAAGCAAACGTGGCATCCACTTTGAACACAACTTTCTCATTGATAAATGTTCATGCAAAATGGGGAATACACTAACTTCTGATATGTTCAACTCTTCTGCTATCTCATACAAATTTCAATTTATGATTGACCAAAACAAGTTTGATTTCTTTTTTTTTGGTGTTTTCTGGGACAACTGCCATTTTGGGTGACCTTAGTGTTCAGCATCATTTGTATCTGTAAGACCATGTTTAAAGTCAGCATATCACTTTTTAATTGTTTTTGCTGGAGCAGAGTCTGAATAACACTTATCAACCCATTGCTTTGTTGGAACAATATTTTTTCCACCAGAAAACAATGCTTTACCAACACACAAAATTCAGATTTTCTATTGTCAAAACAATGCAAAAATCTGAATTTGCAACAGTAGCGTCAAACTTTGTCATGTGCCATTTGAAGGTTACTTCAGAAAGATTATATGGATTTTTTATGAAGAAATATTATATTGAACTAAAAGGTTGGCATCAGAACTTGACATGATCCAATATTAAGCAAGATTGCTGAGAAAATAAGAAACAGGTGGAGAAATTGTTCTAAAGCTGAAATACATTATAAAGAAATGTCACAAATTAATGATAGAAAACAGCATTATATACAATGGAGATGTGATAGTATCCCCAGAAACAGTAAGAAAAGATATTTTAAAAAGTATGCATGATGATGTTCATTGCGGGATAACAGCTATACAGGAGATTAAAATTGGAGGCATGATAGCTTGGGTATTGTCATGATATAGATATGTACATAAATGCACAAAATATGTAGAAATGAAGAATTTTCAACAAAGAAGACACTCATGGCCTAAAGAAACAGAACCAGCTTCTCGTGCTTATAAAGCCCATGCATGCATTAACAGCATGGGGCTATTTCTAATTTTAGTAGACTCCTCCTCTGGATGGCCTGAAGTTATTAAACTTAAAGATAGAAAAACAACCACAATAAAACAAATACTAAGAGTGGTATTTTCTAAAAATGGAGACTTTAAAACCTTGATATCAGACAATACACCAGAATTTTATGATAAAGATTTATGTAATTGGTTGAAGCAGATTGGCTACTTCCTTTACAAAACACCACTATATCATCCACACTCTAATGGATTGCAAAAAGAATAGTGCAGTAAAAATAAGTGAAGGCATTTTCTCAAAGTAGAGATACTATAGACAGTTTTTTTTTTTTACCAAGGTTACTATTTATTATAGAACTATTCCACATGCCGACAGAGTGCAAAGCCAATCTGTATTAATGAGAAGACAAATAAGATCTCCATTGGCAATAAAAAGATGTGGAATAAAACTGACAAAGTAGCAAATACTGAGAAAGTGAGTTTCATCAAGTGAAGAGAACATAACACAGCTATTATGTCAAAGAAAAGGGAAAACATAATGGTTCATTCTGACGAAATTGATTTTATTGCAGGATATAAAATTTTGCTTCCAATGATATAAAACCTGTCTCGGTAACATTTTTTTTCCAGGTACACCTTATATCCACTCTAAATTGACCAGACTATTACATTTTCTTGATCTGAAGAACCTTTCTTCTTAGTCAAGATATTCCTCCATCACATCATCACCATCTTTGACATGATCCAATATTAAGCAAGATTGTATAATGTATCACATCTCCATTGTATATAATGCTGTTTTCTATCATTAATTTATGCCATTTCTTTATAATGTATTTCAGCTTTAGAACAATTTCTCCACCTGTTTCTTATTTTCTCAGCAATCTTGCTTAATATTGGTTCATGTCAAAGATGATGGTGATGTGATGGAGGAAGATCTTGACTAAGAAGAAAGGTTCTTCAGATCAAGAAAATGTAATAGTCTGGTCAATTTAGAGTGGATATAAGGTGTACCTGGAAAAAAATGTTACCGAGACAGGTTTTATATCATTGGAAGCAACATTTTATATCCTGCAATAAAATCAAATCTCCTCTCTTATCCACCTGAGGTAAGTTTTTTTATGGGCATTTTTCTGAGCACCACTTTATTGAGGAAAAAAACAAATACTATAAGGTGAAACATGGTTCTTAGCCACTTGAGTAGTTTATACTTGTAAGTGTTTTTCATGCACAGGTCTTTTCAAATGTGTATTACAAGTTATTCAAACATTATGATGTAAATTTTTAATGTTTAGTAGTTGAGGTTATATTTCCTGATGGTGCAATCTATAACTGCTTCATATTCTTAAAGATCAGATAGTATCAGATAAGAGACAGAAACTTATTTGAATGTGTACTTTATTTGGATTGTTCTGGATCATTGCAGTGAACAACCCAGAGTGAATGCAAAAGAAGACAAGAATTTTGTTTAATGCCTCTGTTTTAACTTTTCTTTTTGAATGTTGCTGATGAAAATGTTTCATGTTGTATTATTTATGCTACTAATACACGTGTTTTGTGTTTTTCAAGTTGCAAGAGGAATGATGCTCTGCAACACAAGTTCAAGAAATCTGAATATCAATATTGCTCTTGTATTCCTAATTGCTGGGGTCTTGCGAGGATGTAGGAGAATACTATACCCTTGGATCATATATGTACTTAATAGAAATAAAAAGAACTTCTTTTCTTTGTTATCTCTAAGTAATTCATATCCATGCACTTACAAGCTATATATAAAAATGTTTGCATAATCTTTCTTAGGATAGAAAATTAGATTCAGGCTTGTTTCAATGAGTTCTCCATAAAACTGTCTCAAGAGCTTTACAAGCACACGGAAAGGCTGTCTCAAGAGCTTTACAAGCTCACTTCTTTGTACATGCAGCCTTGATGAGCAAACTTATCGATGCCGTGCTTTCAGTAGATTCTAACCAATTGACTTCTCAGCTGATGTAGCAGAAGCAGATGAGGGAGAGATTACTTTTGGCGTGGAAGAGGAGTTTGCCTCTGTAGAAAATGAAGCTGAGCTTCTAGATATTGAAGGAATTCTTGAGTGCAGTATGTCTGATGTGTTTCAAGATAATTTCCATGATGTGGTGTAAGGTTATTTGGCTAAGAAACTAAAACAGTCTGATATGGATGAAATAAATAATTTATATAATAAACTCTAAGCACATGAGATCAATATTGAGGACAAATCTTCAGCCCTCATAAAGCTGTAGAGAATGCTCAATATTCTGATGCCTGAGCTTAAAAGTAAATCAAGAACAGCAAAGTTATGGCTAGCCAACATTGAGTACATCGACATGCTTAATCTGTTCATTCATACCAAAAGAATGGGATCAGAATGTGCATCTTGTGGTGAATGCTAAATTTATTTGTAGTAACCAGACATTTCAACTATGCAAAGACTGCATGGTTGTACCTACAATGGATACTAGAATTGCCTGAAAAGCATCCTTAGCTTGCATCAACAGTTCTCAGAGTACAGGTTTAATTCTATGTGACACAGTGACCATTACCAGCTTGTCAACTGAGCTCATTATTGAACAAGTGATGATGAGATCCATAAAGAGCAGAGTTGGGCTAACTAGGGGTCAAGAGTTTACAGAATTAGTGAGATTGATGTGGGTGTATAGTATGCACCTGCACCCAAGTGCATGATGTCATGACAACACTGACCGGTCTTGCCTACAGAACTAGCAAGCAGCAGGTAGTGCTAACAAACACATATTGAAAAAGAGATCCTGTTGATATGACCAGAGTCATCAATTGGATCTCTGACCCATTCTGGCTGGCTTGGGTCAAAGATCAGTATCATTTATTTTGACAACTTGTGCTTGGCAAAACAGGACTTTCAGGCCTCAAGTTGCTTAGTTGGTTGCTTGATGTAATGAGTTATTTCTATGTATTTATTTTCTTCATGTTCTAGTCATACTTTGCTTGTAGCACACAAGACTGTCAAGTCTTCTTTGAATAAGTCCTATGTTTTACTGACCAGACTGCCAAAAACAAAAGAGGTGAAAGTGAAGATAAACTTATCCTGCCAATTTGTCTTTATTAACAATACTTATAAGCAAGTAAAATTTCATGTTCTCAGTATCAGTGGTTCATGAAATGTAAACTTTCTTACTTATCATATGACCATCTTAAAAGCTCTACACAGTAAGAGCAAGGTCTGAGAGCAACATATGGGTTGATTCTAAAATATTTGTCTGACTGTCACCTTTCTCTACCTCTCCCTGCAGACTGTTTTATTTGTCAAATTCAATTTCACAGACCAATTATTAGTCCATAAATTGTGGATGTTTGGTCAGTATTTCATTCACTAAGAGGCATAAAAAGCTGGTAGTTTTTTGTTTTGTGTTATTTTTTTTATGTTATCTACTGTTTTACTGCTATATACATGACTTTTGATATATGCCAGCTGATACTGGTAAAATACAGCTACATTTTACTTCCAGTTCATTATTTCAGAACTGGTTTTGAAACTATACACCATAACTAAATTTCCCCAGATGGTAAAATGAGGATTTTTCAAATTTTGAAAGAGGAGACTATAACCTTTCTAAAAATACCATATTTAGCTTGATAATGTTGATACTGACCAGATTATAATAGAAAACATGCAAATAGATGATAGTGGGAAATCAACAGAAAGACCTTTTAAACAATGGTTTTGTAATTATAAAATGTCAGTAGAAACAAATATAAAAATAGTACTGCCCTTTCTAAATATGTTTGGAATTTCAAAGAAAAAATAGAGAAGGTAAAAAAATAAAAAATGTCTATTCTTTAATTGAAAGGAAAATATTGTAAAAAGCCACATGCTATAAAATGGGATCAAGAATGAAAATTAGCAATTGCCATGTTCAAAGAATAAAAGATATTATCAAACAAGAAGAGCAAAATAATGTCAAAGTGCAAACAATCAAGAAAATATCTATTGTTGCACATTGAGCCTTGCTAAGAAAGAATTATGCTTAAAAATATATATGGAGTGGGGAGTCGAAACAGAAAGAAAAATGATATGAAAATGTTGACATTTTGTAATTGATATATTGGATAGTCAATGGCAGAACTTGAGCAGATTCTTATTTCAATCATTTTTATTTTGTGTATTATAGCTACATAAATACATTTTCTTTTTTAGGAATACCAAATAAACTGATTTCTATTTTTAAATAGAATTTTTAAAATAGATTAAAAACTTACTCTTAATTTAAATTTATCATTTGATATAAATTTATTTTTAGGCTGAATACACTATGTAAAGAAATTATTTTTGAAAATATCTTAGCATGCATAATAATAAAATAAAACAATTTACTAATTAAATTTGATTTCATTTGATTTTAACTTAATATTAAATATCTTAAATTCTAAAAACAAAAAAACAACAGGACAAAAACAAAAGATAGTTTTATTTATTTTCTTTACATATTTTATATATGAAATTTTAAAGTATGAAGAAAAAATTGTTGATTAAAATATAAATTACTTGTGGATACTAAGATGAGTACAAAGTTAAATTATTTGTACATAAATTGCAAAAATTACTGATTATATATCAAACAATATTTGAAACTATTGAATATTTATTTGTATATAAAATACAACTTATTTCAAACAGATAATACCAAAACTTAGGGTGTAAGTACATCTAGTTATTTATTCAACTTCTTTATAAAGACCCACGTAAAGAGCAGAAAGTAGCAAACTAAACTGAAGCATTTCAAAACAATGTTTAAATGCAGGCAAGGTTTTCTACTTTAGAAAAGATAATTCTTCCATTTATACCAAGATCTAGTATTAAATCTTATTTACAAAGTAATTATTCACATACTTTAACCTTGCAATAGCCAAGTACAATAAATATGTTCACAATGAGAATTTTTTGCATTTCCAGATGTTACAATGATCAAGTGGTAATGAAAGTTCTGTCCAATTTTAGGATTGAATATTTGGAACAAGAATTAATGAAGTCTAATCTTTAGCTGATATTTGCCAGTGACTAATATTTTCTTCAGAGTTTGTGAGAATTATTTGAAGAAAAGTTTTCAATCAACACCTTGTTTACTTCAAGCAAAAAGCAAATTCATTATAACAATCTCTATAAATTTTCCTTTGAAGGAAATAATACAAATGCAGCAGCAAAATTCATCAAAAGTACTTACAGTAATTTCAGTGTTAAAGAATACGTAGGTGACAGTTTTTCTGTTTCAGAAAAGGGAACTTCAATCTTGAGGATGAGCCAAGAAAAGGTCAGACTTTACTCTGACAAAATAGAAGCAGCTGTTGATGATAACTATTACATTTAGGAAACTTAGTGAGCACTCCATTGTTAGTCATATGACTGTTTATTGCAAAATGAGAAGGCTTGAGAAATTATCAAAGGTTGAAAAGTAGGTTTCACATGACTTATCAGCAGAGAATTACAAACAACATGTTGATTGTGTATCATTGTATTTCCATCAACTTCAAGTATCTTTTTTGGACAGAGTCTCTACTGAGAATAAAAAGTAGATCCTATATGACAATGCTTCCAGGAGGTATGGCCACCCAGCAACCAAGAGCAGGACTGCTCTCAAGAAAGATTCTTCTGAATTTATGGCAAGATATGCAGGGAATTATTACAAGCTGTTAAATGATAATTAAATAATCACAATCAAAGTTTGTCAACAAGGCTTTTAAAAGCAGCTTTGGGCACAAAAAATGTCCATGTTTAGTAAAGAGAAGAAGCATCACTTTATCCTTCTTTATTGCTAACCACACACACACAACCCTATGCTGCACAACTGATCAAAGGTTTGGAAAAATTGTGAAAAAAAAAAAATAAAATGCTTCACCCACCCTATTTCCTGGGCATCAATTTTCTAATTACCATCTGTTTAGAAGTTTGTAAAGCCATTTAGATGAATTTAGTCTAACATCAAGAGAACTAGTTGAAAATAAGTTAGTTTATATTTAAGATAAAAACAAAGAACCTTATACACTTATAAGCTTGTTGACAAATGGGATAAAGGACATTAAGAACAATGGTTACTATATTGATGATTAAATATATCTTTATTAACTATTATTTTGTTTTGTCAGAGAAAAAAATGTCCAACTGAATTTGTTATAAACTGATATATTCTTCAATTGATATTTTCATTTTAACTAAAATATATTGTTAACTATTTAGAGAATAAAAAATATTTACACTTACATGTAACATAGAACTAAGGAAAATATTATAAAGTTATTTTCTTAAGAAAACTTGTATATTAAACATTTACATTATTTTAGCATTGAAAATTAGTAGTAGATTTAGAAATATTTTTTAATATTAAAAGACCAGTGTGGTTAGAACACTTCTGTATTGAGGAATTTTCTCTCATATTGATATAAACATTATTGCAATCACAATTCATATCACTGTCAATGTTTTATTTCTACAAAGAAAAAAGAGAAAATCATTGAAAGTTTGCATAATATAAAATTGTTTTTTTTTTTAACAGACACTGGGGAATTGAAGAATAAAAAAATAAGTAGTGAGTCAGCAAAATTAACAAAAATAAATTCTTATCCTTTTCCAATACTATTATTAAAAAATATTAATATAAAGATAATTTCAGATTCACATCTTTTCAATTATACTTTTTTGTGTTTCTTGGTTTGAAATGCATACATGTGTTTACAACAAACTGCATCAAATGTTTCCATTAACAGTGTAATTAATGTCTGATAAATGATGCTGCTGGTATTATGATCCAGTTCAAATTATATATATCATAAATAAGACAATGTTCAAATGTCCTACAAAAATAAATCATCAAAAACAATCACCAATAATAAACCTTATCAGAATTACTAAAAACCAGGACACTATTTTTATTTTTTATCCTTAAAGGTTTTCACATTTGCAAAATAATTTTTCAAGGAAATTGAAAGCATAGAAATACTAATTGTAATGAAGATTTGGCTATTTTAATACATCTGGGAGCAAAAAAGAATTTGAGAAAAAAATTAATTGCTTAAAGATTGATTATAATAAATCATAAATGAAAAGATAAATATTATAAAATGCATTAAAAGATTGCTTTTCAAGCCATCTTGACAAATCATACTCAAATATTGCAAACATAAATGTACTTTTAAAACTAATGAACATCACAAACAACGACTATATCAGGTTGGACTGAAAGTTTAAGACCAATGTAGTTAGAACAGTTCTGTAGCGAAGAAATTTATCTGATATTTATATAAACAATGTTGTCAAATAATTCACAAGATTTTTCAGACATTTTTCCATTTTTTAGAATATTTTTAATAAAATAAATAGATAAATTCTGGCATTGCCAACCCAGAATAGTAAAAAAAAAAAAGATCTCAATATGGTACCTCCTTGGACAGAAAAATACTTTTTTATAAAATTCTTTTCATAAAAAACAATTCCATGAGGTAGGGTTATACAGTAAACTAAAGATTATATAGACATCAGAATCTTCAATACAATAAAGAACAACATTATTTTTGTTGTTAGAGTGATATTTTCAAATAAAATTTGCATATTTTTGTGATAATGAGTATAAAGCCATCTGTGTTCAATATTTCAGTGTCTCTGAGATATTTTAAGTGAAGATACAACCCACAAATTCATTTAACATTATTAAAAATAAGTTTTTCCAAGATCTTAATGGTTAGGAAATTCACAACCTTCAATAAAAAACACTTTGAAAACTTGTAAAAATGTTTGGAAGAATGATATCTTTCACAAGAAATATAGTTTATTTAATATTTATTTGATTTATTATATTTTCAGCTTATGGCCATGTGGTGAAACACCAGTTTGCACTTGATCAACAAAGTTAAGCAACATTAAGCCTGGTCAGTACTTAATTGGGTGACCACTTGGGAATATTAAATACATTAAGATGGAATGAACAGAGGGCATAATGGATAAGAAATAGAGAGCTAAGTTTGAATTCCAGCCAAAGTTTGTTACATTCCCTCATGCACAAATACGCATGGGAAGCATATGAATCCATCTCTCTCTCACCAACTATCGGCTAAAATAGCAAGGAAGACTGGATGCTTGAGCCTTGGATGGCAATCAGTCTATAAGAGGGACAACTCTGAATTCAAAAACTGTATGTAGCCCTATCAAAGCACATACTGTGCAGCTAATGAAAAGATTGTGAAGTTTACAATAACCAGTCAGGATCATAAATAATAAATTATTATGTTTTATTTATAGCTAAATGAAAATGAAAAAGACAGAGCTGGCTATTGCTAGTTTTAAATTTGTGTTTCAGTTTAATTTAACCAAATATATTTGTGCTTATATAGTAAGTAAATTCTTATTTATGTTTAAGTAACCCTTTAGCTCTAAGTGCTCCATGATTACTTCAAATTTCAAAAAGGTATTTCACCCCTCCATATCCACTGTATGCATTTGACTTGTTTATTTGTAAAATCAACAGGATATAAATATCTAGTTGGGTGCTGTCACTTATACAAAGTAATTACAACTGATTTTAATTTCAAAGCAATATTATTTTCCTTTTCACCATTAAATATTGATTAAAACAATAACAAGAAAAAAAAAATGAAAATTTCATATCTTTGGTGAAATAGTAGAGCAAAAAAATGACAAAAAATGGTGCCACTTCATAATCAGATGTTTCAAAAAGAGTGAGGTTAAGATAGCAGTTTTTTTTTTTATTTCTTCTTTCTCTCCTCTGGTCAATAATCTTTCCTGGTCTGTCAGAATGACTAGACAAAGTTTTTTTTTATTATCTATTCCCAAAGAAACAAAAGACCAATCCAAGTGAAATAAGTATTTTTATTTTTAAAATTATAAATAAAACTTCAGTTTCCATAAAATTATATTAACAGAAACAACTGCTATAACATAAATACAATTCTTAACTCAATACCACTAGACTAATATATATATAAAAAGAGAAAAAAAGTAACATGAAGGGTTTTAAAATTTAAATGTGAAAATATTTTGTATTAAAACTGAGCTCGTGGAAAACTAAGGACTGGATGAAATACAGTTTTGAAATATGTTTAAATTTAATATGTGTGAAAACAGGAATTGTATAACCTTGTGTGGCTATTTAAAGATTAGAACACTGAACATAAAAAGTATGAAATAAAAATTTCTCATTTTATCAGTTTTTATGATTTTAACTATCCAGAAATAGTAGTAGGTTTTACTGATATAAAAGTATAAACACTGTTACATTAGTATACTTATATATTTGATCATTCCAGATGTGTCATTCCAACCCAATTTTGGAGAGGTTTCGAATAAGACCACTAACTCATTGTTTTTGAAACTACTCTTGATCTACTATTGAGAAACAACTTTGCTGTGCCTAGTAATAAAGGTAATCTAAAAAGGTGAGCCTCTGAATTTGAAACAATATCAAAAACTGAGACCAGATGAAGTCATGAAGCTGAAACTTTCAGGAAATACCTTTCTCCTAGAATAGTGACAATTTGAAATATCAATTTCATACCCTGTTGAATTTGCCTAGAATTACTAATATAAAATATCTTTACTTAATCACAAGGTAAGCATTACAATGACAGGATCTAATTAATATAGTCAAATCGCCCGGTTCATAC
Source organism: Ascarosepion bandense (assembly GCA_037127315.1). Classification (NCBI taxonomy): domain Eukaryota; kingdom Metazoa; phylum Mollusca; class Cephalopoda; order Sepiida; family Sepiidae; genus Ascarosepion; species Ascarosepion bandense. Next base: position 884,077 of record JBBBDQ010000264.1, read on the forward strand.
TCCACCCACGTCTATACTATCGCCCGGTTCATACTCCACCCACGTCTATTGAATAGGTGTAGAGGCTCATCCCTTGTTCCCTGTTTAGGATGTGGTTTCCGGCTTTCTCTCTTCTAATCTTTTCACTCTTACGTAGCCCCCTGCACATCAGTGGCGTTACCAACTTGCTCGGGGTGATATGATTAAAATAAAAAAAAAAAAAAAAAAAATTCATTTTGGTTTAAATCAAATCACTTCTATAAACTGAATGATAAGATCATCTATGACAATAATTTAGTCTTAATAGTGAATTTTTATTTAGCATTTGTTCATATATGAACAGGCTGCCAGAAAATAGCTTCTTTTATATGTTAATGAAAAGCATTTCTACTGAGTACATAAAGAGTGAATATCATAGAATGCAAACATTGGCTTATTAAACTAAAGATTAAGTACTGTAAGGTTTTGAGCCAAATATTGAGAGTAATGGTTGCAAAATCAACTGATGAGTCTATGATTTACTTCATATATAACGTGAAAAAAATGTTTAAGAGATGAATTGATAAAAAGAGAGAAATCATATCATTGTAACAAAAGATTTTTTTAAATGTTAGAATCTGATATATTCGTAAATAAAACTAAAAATGAACATTTCCACAATGTTAAGTTTGTTAATGAAGATTTACAAGGTTATTAACTTTTAAACAGATCCATAATGTATTTTTATTTTTTTAGATTTTTAATTTCAAAATGTAATTATTTCTAGTTAATATATTGAAAGAGTTGTCGCAATATCTGAAGTCAATGTATTGCAGAGTTATTAATTTATACCAAAATCAGACAACTATAAAATAGTTTAGGTAAATAGTTCACCTGCAATTCATACAATCTGAAGCATTCTTTTAAAAAGTTAAACTTTACACAAAACTTTTTTTTAATCTAAACTTATTTATAAATGGAACTTTGTCTCTGTGTGTGTGTGTGTGTGTCCGTTACCTATAGACTCTGAAACGGCTGAACCGATTTTCTTGAAAATTTACACAGTTGTACTATAAGCTTCTGTGAGTGTTCTTAGCTAGGTTTTATGTCAAGGTACCCCCGATAAATATTGAAAATCGATAATCGAAAAAAATCAGGTTATAGAAGGAATGGTCTGATTTTAATCAAATTTGATACACTCATAGACAAAGATATAAGAAACGATATTCAGAAGTTTCAAGGTTGCAGTTCTTACAATAGGGCAGAAAATCGATAATATATATATATATATATATATATATATATAAAAAAGGCACAATGTTTGTTTGTGTGTGTGTGTGTGTGTGTGTGTCTGTTTATCTGTCTGTATGTCCTTTATACAAATCCACAATTTTTATCCGATTCTCACCAAAATTCACACAAATATTCTTTAGGCTGAGTCTGAGCTCCAGGACCATGGATTAGTTTTAAAGCTTTCATTACACCCGAGCAACACCGGGCTATACTGCTAGTTGACCATAAAAGTAAAAATCAGAGTAACAGACAAGGAAGAATCTTCTTTTCAAAACAATTACAAACAGATTTACCTTGCAGAGGAGCCACAGCTTTATTCATACACAACAAAAGAAGCTTACCTAAAAAATATAAATAAAAATAAGAAAATTTCATCTAATGATTAAAAAGAAAATAAGTTTTAATAAATCTGAAAAAACAAATATATAAATCTGACTTAAATATAAAAAAAGCAGAAAATGTGGCAAACATGTTCCATGAATGAGTTTTACTTCAGAAAAAATAAGTGAAAATGAACAAAATTAGACTAACAATCATGCTTTTACTTTACTGCAATAAACACTTTAAACCCATTAATCACAACAAAAATATTCATTTATGAATATTGAAAAATATTAATTTCTGTAGTTGAGTCATATATTCCAGTGAGTACACTTTTTATCTTTAATTCATCAAGTAACTAGATGAAGCTGCAATTTTTTTTTTTAATCATATCACCCCGAGCAAGGCGGTAATGCCACTGATGTGCAGGGGGGTACATAAGTGTGAAGAGATTGGAAAAGAGAAAACCGGAAACCGCATCCTAAACAGGAAACAAGGGATGAGCCTCTTCACCTGTTCAATAGATGTGGGTGGAGCGTGAACCGGGCGATAGTTTAGTCTATCTACTCCAATTGAAAAAAGACAAAAAAACAAACCGAGAAGATTAGAAAAGAGAAACTGGAAACCACGTCCTAAACAGGAAACAAGGGATGAGCCTCTTCACCTGTAGCATTTTCCCTGTTTAGGATGTGGTTTCCAATTTTCTCTTTTCCAATCTTTTACTCCTTTTCACTCTTTTACTCTTTTTTTTTTTTTTTCAATTGGAGTAGATAGACTAAACTATCATCCGGTTCACACTCCACCCACGTCTACTGAACAGGTGTAGAGGCTCATCCCTTGTTCCCTGTTTAGGATGTGGTTTCTGATTTTCTCTTTCCCAATCTTCTTACTCTTATGTAGCCCCCTGTGCATCAGTGGTGTTACCGCCTTGCTTGGGGTGATATGATTAAAAAAAAGATAGTTCAGGTTCAATCTTCAAGCTGGTAAAATTAGTCTAGTAGAATATTTATCTAGTTCTTAACAATTTTATAACAAATTTGTCAATATAGAGATTTTCTTAATACTTAATCTTGTTTGAAGAAGCAATTGTTATGAAAAGTCACTGGTATGTGACCACAAAGAGGTTAAAGTACATTAAAAGTACAGGTAGAGTAGTTGAAATTTTATAAACAGAATCATTTCATTACAAACATTTTTATAACAAAAATATTTTAACAAAGTCAATTGTTTGAAACTAATAGTTTCACAATTTACTTACAAAAGTTTATGAAAATCTTTCTAGAATCTGTAGTGCAGTTATCATTGGATGGTTGGAAAAATTAGAAAAAAAAACCCTTCAGAATATATACATTAAAATACCAATCAACCAGAGTGGTCACTACAAAGAGAAACACTAGCTAATAATTAAAAAGTGGACAGTAGAGTAAAAGAAACATTAAAATGAAATGTAGTAAATGAGATTTAAAAATGTAATAGTAGTAAACAGCTATTCATAAAAAATACATCTAACAGTACCAAATTCTTCAAGAAGCAACAGTTTTAATACTTTAAGATGAAGTCGATGTGATACAACAGACAAAAACAACTCACTTTGGAATAAAGATCATGTTATTAATGAAAGAAAAAAAAATACAATGAAGTGAAATGCAATAATTTGAGGCCAGTATTATTTTTGAAGCAATCAATAAAAACTCCAATCTCAGGGCAATCAATAATTAACTTTTGTGAAGTGCAAATTTAAACTAATGAGTATAGCAGAACTTAGACAAAAATGAAGCAGATTTGATTAAATGATTATTTGATCAATTAAAATCTTTTATCTACATTCTGTAATGAACCAAAACATGACTGTCTAAATAAGGTTGAATGGTCCTCTAAATTACCACAAAACAATTCTTACCTAATCAGACAAGAACTTTACAAGTCTGCTAAAGGTTTTCTCTGAGAGTTGGTGACCATGTTTAATTGCTGCCAATTTCATATTGGCGGTTTTGCAGAGTGAAATTCTTAGCCCAAAGTGCACAAAGGTATTGAGATTAGCGATCCCAGTGTTTAATATTAGTTAGCATGAATATTTTGATAGGCCTCCACAACTCTATCCACAACAATGACCAATGTACTCATGTTGTGTTAATATTTGATAAGAAAGTCTCCATTCACTTTTATCATAAGGTTTGGTTGCACAATGCCTTGTCAGCAGTTTGTAATTTTTCCCTTCTTTGATGTCTGCCAAAAAGTACTCATTGTAATTGAAAATGAGTAACCTTCAAGCTGTACTATTTCAGAAATGTTCAAAAGCAAAGTCTTACAATATAAAGCCTCTGGTTCATCACAAAACCATCTGTTATTTATCATTTTTATAGAGATTTGTGTATCGATTTCAAGTAATAATCAGATTTGATAGGAAGTTTGGAATATTATGGTGTCTGCTGAGAAAGGCATTGATTTGTATAAAATGATCAAGATAGCATTTTCATTTGGTCATTAGTAAAGTGAAAACAAAAACAAAACCTAAATAAAAGTGGATATCAGATTGATGCTTAAAAAGAGAGAGGAATATAAACTCACATACAAAGAGATTTGTTAGAGAATAAGCAAGTAACTTGAGTTTAATGTAATACATTAGGCAAGATTGATTACAATAATGGAGAACAGAGAAGGTGCAGGATACAAAGGAATGAATAATCTGAAAATACAATAGAACAAATGTTTTTATGCAGGAGAGATTATGTGATAAGGCAAACACAATATTCAGTTCTATTAGACCAAGTAGATGATATTTCTAAGTTTATGATATGAATATAAAAATTATACCACTTTGCAAAATAAGTAGGTTCAATTTGTAACGACATTTGTCAAATTTATCAATAATAATGTGATTGAGGGTTATATGTTAACATGTTAAATATAAAAAACTGTAGTTTTTATTCAAATGATATTGATAATATATAATAAGTATATTTTAATACCACATTGCAGCGCAACTTGATAGAGTTCCATGATAGGGCTTGAGAATTCATTCCCAATACCAAATGGGTTTTACTATAAATTCACCTGAACAAAATACTGACTTCAAAAACAAATTAAAAAAAAAAATTCCACCCACATTACTTGAACATAACAATCCTTGAATTTTTAAAAAATCTTTATCCAAAAAGTTTTAAATAAAAGGACTAAAATGATAACACAAAGATATGGCAATAATTGCAATCAAACTTACAAACTCAGTTGTAAAAAATATTCTAAATCAGTTTGATTAGGAAAAATGCAGTATTTACATTATACTGACTATTGTCCTCATCTTTGTTGCCATTTGTACAGAGTTTCGGCCATTGCACGCTCCAGCCTTCTTCAGGTGTTAGGAATTTTGAACCAAACCCTTTATTACAATTACTGGGGTATATCATTCTCATCCCTTGCGTAGTAGTGCCTGTTTTGAAAGTCATGAATTATCTCCCTCTAATCCTGTAAGTTACTTGTTCACCACTGCTGTAGCCTGGTATTGAACTCACAGCTCTTTGGGTCAAGTCACAGGAACTAACCAACGTCTATATCTACTTCAACTTCAACTCCCACCACCCATACAATGTAAAGAAAGGGATCGTCTGCTGCCTTCAACATCGAGCAAAAGTCAAAAGCGGCAACCCAGAGTTATATGAGCAGGAAATGGTCACTATAAGCAGTACCCTACAACAAAACAATTATCCAGGGTACATGACAGCAACTCAAACATACATGGAAGAGAGGGTTGCATGAGGAAAACAACTGTCAGAAAACGACCTTGGTTTGTCTACCTTATGTGAAGGGGTTACTGGAGAAAATACAAAAAATCTGTGGTTCATATAACATCAGGATGATCTTCAGAGGTGGTTCTACACTTCACAGGTACCTTTCCCAATTAAAATCCGTAACATAGGAGGACATGACTAAAGACTGTGTGTATGCCATTCCATGTAGCTGTGGAAAGACATACAAAGGAGAAACAGGCTGCCTCCTTAAGGTAAAGCTACAAGAACATCACAAGGCTGTAACACGAGAGGGGATAGAAAAATCAGGCATAGCTGACCACATATGGAAGGAAAAAGAAGATCACTATGCCCTATGAGATGAAGTTGTAATAATAGATAGAAAACACCACTCAAAACTACATGAACTAAAGGAATCAGCACATATGCTAGGCTTCAAAAATCTCCTAAGCCAACCAAGCATAGAGATGAACACATTATGGGAACCAGTAATATGGAGTACCAGAGAAAATCATTAGTGTCAAAATTACAATATGAGCTCTGGTAAAAAATACTAGAGAAAACCATTAACATCAAAAAATTGCAATATGAACTCTGGTAAAAATAGGGTTATTGGACATTAGGTTTATAAGTCCCAAAAATTCAATTGTTCGTGTCACATGGCCCAGTGGATATAGATGTTGGTTCCTGTGAGTTGACCCTAAGAATTGTAAATTCAATATCAGGCTATGACAGTGGTGAACAGGGTTAGAGGAAGACAACTCATGACTTCCAAAAGAGGCACTACTATGCAAGGGATGAGAATGACATACCCTAGTGATTGTAATAAAAGGTTCAAAATTCCTAGCACCTGAAGAAGGCCGAAGCATACAACAGCCGAAACATCGTACAAATGGCAACAAAGATGAGGACAATAGTCTGAATAATGTAAATATTGTAAATACTACCTCATCTCAGAAAGACAAATACAATAGGAAAACTGCAATCTCCAAATTATTAAGAAAAAAATATTTTGATCTGAAAGTACAACTTTTTCTTCCAAGATATCCTGTGCCAACTCCATGTGTCATAAGCTTTAAATAACCAGCCCAAGCAGCAGCAAAACCTGATTGTCTTATTAACTCCCAGGTAGCTAATCATAATCTCATCTGAAAGCTTCCTGTCAGATTTTGTATAACATTGTAGTGTGTGTGTATGTATATATATATATATATATATATATATTAGTGTCAGCAGTAGAATCTCCCTCATAGGTTAACATTTATCATAGTACAGATAACATTTTATATATGGCTTCTATTTTCATAGATAACTTTTCCAAAGTATGAAGGAACATTTACATTGACAATAACAAAGTAGAAGTGGCCTTACCATTGACAACAACAAAGCAGAGATTGCCTTACCATAATTACCAAAACCAATCACAAGCAACACAATTTTCACATATACTTAAATCTTGTTAATTTAACAATTTACCTGAGTAGTTTTTCATGTTAGGTATGATAGTAAGACTTTTACTGGGGGTTACATAACACATTTATATCTAAATTATTGTTGCAAATTATATAAATATCAAATTTAGAATTATTTTGTTACCATTATAACAAAGTTCAGAGCTGCAAATAAAGGAAGCTGATAAAAAATACTCTTATTTGGATTACAGATCAATAGAAAACTTATGTTAAGAAACAAAAAACATCAGATTGGACTGCAAACAAGTTTTATGACAAGGCCTTTAAAAGCTATATAAAACTTATGATGTTTTTATTTTTTTGAAAGCCCTGTCATAAAACTTGCTTACAGTCTAATATTGTCTTTTAATATGCCCAGGAATTAACCAGTGACATGAAATAGTAGAAGCCGTTGAATGGTTTACCAATATAAAAAAGAAAATGAATATATATTCATCTAATTTTATATTTGTGACTTTTACCCATCTATCACTGAGAATCTGCTAATGTCTGCTATAAATTTGGCAAGAATTTACTGTCCTATTAGCAGTCCCAAAATAAATATCATTTAAGGAGGCAGTTATCTGTGGACCAAAAGTAACCCAGAATTTAATATTGCTATGACAGCATATGATTCAGCAGAGGTGTGTGAAATAGTTGAAATCTTGTTATTGTGGCAAATAAAATTTATTTTCAACATTAAAGACACAGGACTTTATACAGAGGACTGTAATTCTCCTCCATAAAGTCCATGAAATAAAGACCGATTGAGAAAGGATCTGATAAATTTTTCAATGATCACTTTCTAAATATTACTACTACCACCAATGTTAAAGTGATCAACTTTCTTAATGTGACCTTGAACTTGAATACTAGATATTACAAACCATGCACCAAAGATCCATATAACCATAGATACATCAGTAAAGAATCAAACACCATCATGAATTTGAGATAACTTACATAAATCAGTCCAAGTTAGATTATCTACCAACTTCAGCAATAAGGAAATATTTTAACAAAAATAATTATTAAGATCAGCTATAACTGTGTTAATAACATCAATTAGTCTATGCCCCAACATAACATACGAAATATATTTCCAACAAAGAGAACATAATTTTTTTTTAATAAATGCAACATTTGAAAACATATAATCAGTCCCTTAAATAGTCAATGTATAAATGATAATATTATATACCAAGCTAGCATACATTTCAGTAACGACATTAAATTTGATTTTGGCTCCATTGAAAATACTTGGAAATTTTGTCTCTACCATTATCAAATGACTTTAGGGAAAATAAAACAGAAAATCAGCACTACTCTCTCTAAATATTCCTGGCAATTAAAGAATGGTGGTAATTCTATCATCACCTGGGATATAGTAGTTAGAGTCAAATCTTACAACAGGAAAGGGAATAGATATAATTTGTCTTGTTGAAAAAGTTATTATCTTAAAACACTTAAATAATACTAGCTTATAAAACAAAAAAGATGACTAAATGATTACATGTAGGCATAAAAATAAATATCTACTTAAACATGTTGACCCAGATTAAAATATTATGCATATATATATATATATATATATATATATATATATATATACACACACACACACAAATCCCATTTATTTAAAATGTCAAATATAACTTTTAAAACTAAAAAAAATCTAATCAAACTAATAAAACTACATTAACATTGCAATAACCAGATATTTTTATTAAAATTTAAATTATGTAACAGTCAATCCATACTAAGCCCCTGAAGATTGCGTTGTGCATGAAACTCCAAGACGGGCTCCTGGTGAGGGATATATATATATATATATATATATAAAAATCATTATCATCATATATAAAAATCAATCTCATCTTTGAAGACTAATACAACTAATAAGAGAGAAAATTGGCACATTAAACGCATGAAATACATATTCAAACTTACGTATAAGCAAATTAGTGCCTTTAATCTTAGTTTTTTTATACAGGATTCAAAGGAAACTCTTGACATAAGAAAGTAATCTAATATATAAAATTAAATAGATTAATAATTTTATTATATTTTTTATAAAATAAAATAAAGTATCAACTTATATAAGGTCAAATAAAGATCCCAATACATGAGTTGCAGTAGTTTTTTGAAGTTTTAAATTTTGAATACACTTAAGGTGACAAAATCAAAAAATAAAGGTTCAGTTTTTAGAGTACACTTAACACACTTTTTTTTTCTTCCCACTGTTATAACAAAACATAGCTGTTCAATAGAATTACTAGACAGTGTCAAGATCATGTGTTAGTAGTATCAGCATGAGGATGAGAACTGAAATTTATGGTAGTGAGAATGCAACAATTCCTAGTATAGGAATCAATCAAAAGATATATTACAATCTCATTTATTATCTTGGTTAATACTAAAGTAGATACAGCATACATCTTTTCATCTTTTTTAGCTGAAGAATATATTTTAAACAATATAGAGAACAATTATAACTTATGAACAATCAAAATATAGGTTATACATTTATAAATGTTTAAATATTTTGCCTGAACTTACTATCTAACTATTGGATTGTCCAGAAAGTCCATGCCATTTAGTCATTCATATTCCAACACATTAGAACATATCAAATATATTGACAGATATGCTTGTATTTCCAAAGAGAGCCTACTTCAAATTTTCTCTTGAGAAAGTTTAAAATTACTTAATTTGTGTCAATTTTGCATCTCTATGAAAATGGGAAAGATTATAAGGTGCATTCTAGAACCTTGATGCTTTTTTTTTTATGACTGCAAAAGCAAAAACACATTGCAAGCAACAAAAAAGATATATATCCTGTGTATGGTAAAGGTGCTTTAGTTGACAGAACTATATGGAAGTTGTTTGCTAAGTTTAGAATTAGATTGTAGCCTTGTTGATGAAGAACACTTAGGACCCCCCCCCACACACACAACAAATGATGACCAAATTGAGCATTTTTTTTTTCCGTGTTGCTCTGAGCTGTTCTGACAAAATAAATTACCATTTACTGAAAATAAATGTAAAACACTGACAGTGATTTCTCATAAATGCTGCCATTTTGGTTTCGAATCAGACAAAGCTAAATGACACCAACACACAATATTGGGTTGTTCAGAAAATTCATGCTAACTTTTAGCTGTTCATGTTCCAACACGTCAAATTTATCAATAGATACAATATGCTTACATTTCCGATGAGAGCACATTTTAAATTATCTTTTGAGAAAAAAAAAAGTTAATTACGTAATTCATGACAATTTTGCATCCCCATGAAAATGGAATATTATAAGGTACATTTAAGACATTTGATGCTTTTTCTTACCGCAAAAGGCAAAAATGCCTTGCAAGCAAAAAAAGAAAGATATGTGCTGTGTACGGCGAAGGTGCTTTAGTTGACAAAACTGTATGGAAGTGGTTTGCTAAGTTTAGAGTTGGTGATTGTAGCCTTACTGATGAAGAATGCTCAAGCTGACCTCCCACTACAGATAATGACCAAATAAAGATATAAATTAAGAATAACCTATATTATACAATGCAGGAATTGGCAGAAACACTAAATTTATCAAAATCCACTACCCATAAGCACGTAGTGAAGCTTGGGTACTCCAATCGCTGTGATATCTGGGTACCACATGAGCTGAGTGAAAATAATCTTTTGGATTCTATTTTTGTGATTTGCTGCATAAACACAATGACAATACACCATTTGAAGCAACTTCTGATGAGTGATGAGAAATGGATTGTTTCCAACAATGTTCAGCAAAAAGGACCCTGGAGAAAGCAACATGAGCTAAGTTTAGCCACCTCAAAAGCAGGTCTTCATCCTAAGAAAGTCATGCTGCGCATCTGTTGGGATTGGAAAGGAATCCTGTACTATGAGCTTCTGCCAAGTAACCAGTCAACTGATTCTGAAAAGTACTACTCACAACTGGAGTATTTAAAGACAGCAATTCAAGAGAAATGTCCAGCATTGGCAAACAGGAAATGCATTGTTTTCCATCAGGATAATGCCAGACTACATGTTTCTTTGGCGACCCAGCAAAATTTGTTTCACCAGACATTGATCCTTCAGATTTTCATTTGTTCAGGTCCTTGCAAAATAATTTCAATGTTAAAGATTGTAATTCTTTGGCTGGCATTAAAAAAACCCACCTTAATGAGTTCTTTGTTGAGAAACCATGAAAATTCTGGGAAGACAGAATCTTTAAGTTGAAGGAAAAATGAAGAAAGGTTATGCATTAAAATGGCTCATATTAAGTTGAATAAATATTTATGGCATAATTTTGTTTTATGTTTTAACTTCCCTTAAAAATCAGCATGAACATTCCAGACAACCCAATATTATTTTGATTTTCAAAATCAAAATAATAGTTATATAGTAACAACAAATTTTTGTCTATGTGAAACAAGACCATTTTCTTGTCTTTTTTTTTTTATTTGTGGAAAAGTAAACTTTCCTATACATACTTACACATATGCATAAAGATTAGAAAAAGAAGACAAAAGACAAAATGATTTAAAGCAATTAAAAAATATTTGTTACTTTTATATTAATAAAAACTGTGTTATAAAAGATGCTGATTTACTCAGTGGAGAGCCATCAAATTAGTTTCTTTTAAAAGATTAAATAGGTAATCAAAACAAATATGCTTGCAGATATTAACTGAAATCCATTAGATAAGATTTGCAAAACAAAATATTAAAAATGAACATAATTTTTTTAAATAGCTTAAAAAGCCTTGAAATTTTGAATCTAAAACATTTAATTGCTTGCTCAACATGATCACTGAAAGTATTGCATCTGGATTTCATAAAGATATAGAAATTTCTCTCATGGCTTTCAAATTTCAAGGTTTGATAGCAAAATGTCAAGATAAATTGTATGGTCCTTAGTTATCAAGTTATCCGAAATTACAATTAACAATGTATATATTGCAATGCTCATCTATACTTAGGGTACAAGAGCAGACCACAACTATTCTTCCCACTCTTACTGCATAAACCTTATTTAAATATAATCTTTACATTTAAAGACTGCTATTTCCCTTAGATTACTTACCATTGAAAGTGCTTAGGCTGTATAGATATCTGCTAAGTGAAGAACCAGAAGCTTTCATGAAACATGTACGCAATATAAATTCCCATCAGTTCAATGTAGTTCTTTAAATAAAATTGTGAATGTTTATAAAAATTCACTGTAAGGCATAGTGGCTAAGCTATCTGCTTAAGTGAAATATTTTTATTATGGCATCAGAAAAATTGAAAATGAACTAGTTTTGATTGGTCATTAATTTAGGTCTTCAACATCAGGTATCTTGGCATGTATATTTTCTCTATCAATTTATAAATTTTGCTGGAATAAAAAAAAATCTTTAAAAATAAAATAAATGTAAAAGATATAAATGCATACAAAATAGAAATGTAACAATTTTAAACATGGCATGTATAGTTTTAGCAGTGTTACCAGTTATATTTAATAGCATATTTATGAAAGATTTATTTATATTAATTAGAAGACAAATATTAATAACACTGCTGTATTATTAGATGTAAATTATAAAATCTATAAAAAACAGTAAGTATAACAGCCTGAGCTACAATTAAAGCAAAACTTTTTTACTAAAATAAATAAACCTCAAATAACTTACTTTTTTGGTTATATATAAAAATTAATTGCAAGCACAGTAAATTTGTTTGAAATTTGGAACTGTAACTGTACCATAAGACATTTAATTAAAGTAATAAAATCATAATTTAAACTTTCTTCACAATGAGGATATAAGATGAGAAAGCATATTTGGAACTTTGAGATATACAAACCATACAATTTTTATTTATTTATTTATTTTTAATCATATCACCCCGAGCAAGGTGGTAACACCACTGATGTGCAGGGGGCTACATAAGAGTGAAAAGATTGAAAAAGAGAAAGCCGGAAACCACATCCTAAACAGGGAACAAGGGATGAGCCTCTACACTTGTTCAATAGACGTGGGTGGAGTGTGAACCTGCCGATAGTTTAGTCTATCTACTCCATTGGGGGGAAAAAAAAAAGCAAAAAGAGAAAAGTGAAAAGATTGGAAAAGAGAAAAGTGAAAAGATTGGAAAAGAGAAAAGTGAAAAGATTGGAAAAGAGAAAAGTGAAAAGATTGGAAAAGAGAAAAGTGAAAAGATTGGAAAAGAGAAAAGTGAAAAGATTGGAAAAGAGAAAAGTGAAAAGATTGGAAAAGAGAAAGCCAGAAACCACAAAAAATAAAATTTAACCCCTTAACCAACTAGATATTACTGATAACAGATTCTTGACCAAGTCTTTACATTGTTTCTATATTGCTTTACCAATTAAAGTACGTTTTAAAATATATGTAATTCTGCATGCATGTAAAGATTTGGCTGAATATGGGATAACCTCCAAAAATTCCAATAATTTATATAATTTTGAAAAACAATGTATTCAAAGTTTGAAACATGGTCACAAAAATTTAAAAACATCTATACTGTCCTATAAAGCAACAAATCTCATTTTCCTTTAACTTCTATTTTATTAAATCAAAATTCTTGTTTGCATTTAAACAGAATATTAACATGTTGAAAAATCAGAATTTATAAATTTATTTATAGCACAATCCATATTCATTTGGTGGAGGTGAAGGCAACATTCACTCTTTCATTTCTCCAGCAGAGCTTTGTGCTAGACTAATATATTATAGACACAAATACATACATATGCATGTATTTTAATCCAGTGCCCATGTTTTGCTTGGCTGTGATCTTCAACTTGATTTAATCAAAAATACATTTGTCATTAACATAAAGAAAAGATCTTTACAAATATGTGAAACCCAAGTACAAAAAGCAATACTGGGTAACTTAATGGTCATTTACTATAACAATTAAAAGTGCTTTCAAGTAGAAATATTTTACAAACTAACCATAAAGACAACTCTGAATTCAAAACCAGTTGGGTTGAGGTCTGGTAACTCCACTCATAAGTCTACTTTCTACAGAAACCACAGCAACAACATTAGTGTGGTGAAGCTGTGGTCCTATATTCTACAGAAGTCTACTAATATGAAAGAAGATGAGAAATGTGAAAAAAGTCAATTCAAAATTTAGTAGTGCTGAGCTTTCAAATGAATGCCAAATTGCTACTTGGAGTCTAATCTGGTAACTGTTCCATAGTAAGTTGGCATAATACTCTCCATTGATGGTATGGCCTCTTTAATTATATTCAATAAACACAATGCCTTTTGCATAAAAAAAAAACCTGAGGCTATCACCTTTGCTGGAAATGAAACAACATTGGCCTTCTTTGGAGCAGCTGAGAAGGGGTGTTTCCACTGTATGGATCGTCTCTTTATCTCTGGCTCAAATTGATGAACGCAACACTCATACTAGGTTAAGAAATGTTTAAGGAAATAAGCTGGATCTATCTCAAACAATGTCAAATTTGATAAGCCTACGTCAATTTTGATCAGGTGTCAGAAAACATGTCATCCACTGAGCAGAAACTTTCACCATATAAAGTTCATTGCACATTCTTAACTCTCACAGGATATGCTAATAGCATTGGTAATTTCATTTATAGTCAATCGCCTGTCATCTATCACTATATGTTTAACATAATCAGTGTTTTCTTCAGTGGTGACAATTGAAGATGTCCAGACCATGATGCCAAACTTTGTCCATTTTTCAAGAGAAGTCACTAATTATTTTTGAAGTCTTCTTTAAATAGACAAATGTCAGTTTCTCTGGAAATAAATAATGCAGTTATTAATAAGAACAGTTGAAATTAATGTATGCAAAATTTCGCAGCTTTAGCATCACTCCTTCATAGTCAGCCTATGAATGTTTCATTGGACTTTCGTAGACTATAGAAACATATTTGATCAACATTATTCTATATACTTGAATGAATTATTTTTATATGTTAAATATGGGTCATTTGATACTATATCCTTCACCAATCTTACATTTATTGATCTTGTTAATTTTCTACTGTTTTGACTTTAACATTACTTACTGCTGCTTTTCTTGCTTTCCAGAGATTTTACATTTTCAAACCATAAGTTTTCCATTGGATTAGTTTCTGGAGAGACTGGGTATACATTTTATTAATTTAATATCTTTGAAACCATTTGGTAAGGTAAGCAATAGTCAGCATTGCAGAATGTTAGGAAGCATATACTATACCTTCATTGTGACATGTACCAATTAAAAATGTCTCTGTCCCAGGACTTATCTATCTATTGTAACTATATTCATCATTATAAATTATTGTGGAGAAATCAGTTTTCTTTCATTTCTTTGCTAAATTAACACTTTTCTCATAGCAATGTTTACTTAAAGGTGGTACTTTGGCTAATGCCATGAAAACAAGCAATTTTCTTAATATTCTGCATCTTTTCTCTGTTTACATTTATAACACTAACTGCTTCAAATATTTTCTTGTTGGTCAATTCACTTTCCTTGCTTGTTACACTTTCAATTTTTCTCAAATTTCTTTTCATGACATTCTTAAAACAGAAACAGTTTTTTCTTGTTCTTATCTTGTCAATGTTTCCAATTTCTTTTTTTGATTGTTCTGTACTGTTTGATAGATTTTTTCATAATTTTCAATGTTGTATTCTCATCACTTAATAACTTTACAATATCTGCTTTCTCATTTCAAGTTATATATTTCTTATATCCTATAGAAATATTTATATATTTGAAATTAAAAATAAATCTCAATTATGCTATTATATATATACTGATATACAATTTTATGAACAATCTCCAAGTTGCATAATAAAATCTCACACTACCATATACAATATTGTAAATAAAAACATATAAGCTGAAAGTCACAGGATTTAGTCATCTTATGTCTTGAAATCATTACCAATATCAATAGATTCATACCAATTCTATAATTAAAATATTAACTTGCATAATAAAAAATCTGACATACATATACAAGGTGCGATGGATAAATTGTCTAAATTACACAAAAATGAAAATAACAAGGAACTTCATTTTAACATATATAAATATATATTTACCAAAATTACACAAAAGTATCTTAAAATATTAACAAGTAAATTTATTCAATAAAAATCACCATTGGCCTCAACAGCCTCCAGATGACTTCAAATCTCCTGCGTCTTTTCTGGAGGATCTCTTTGTTAAAGTTGGTGAATGCTACCATAATCCTTGCCTTCAGTTCAGCTTTGGTATTACAAGAAGTTTTGTTGGTCTCTCACTCAACTGTGCCCTTACACATAATAATCAAGGGGATTGCTGTCTGGGGAGTTAGATGGCCAGATGTAAGGGGTGATATGGTCACAGTTTGACAGTCATGACTGGATTCTCCTGCTTGTGTGGCAGGGTGCACAGTCCTGTTCCAGCAGCCACCCTTTTGATCCAGGGCAGCATCTCCTCAAGGCACTTGATGTAGGCTTTTGTGTTGAGTCTGAGGCTCTGTGGAAGGATGAATGGAAGTATGTTTCCATCACTAGTGATCACTCCAAACATCATGATGTTGAGTGAATATATCATACAACTCTTTTCAAAACCTCCGCACTTTTCTCAGTTTGACACTCAAACACTCAAATGTTCATATTGAAGCATCTAGTGTGAATGCCAAGTAGTACAGCATGCCTTTTCCAAATTTCTAGCAGAGTGAATTGCCTCATGGTGCTCTTTTGCTCACAGACAGTGTTTAACTGACTACCATAACGTGCAGTCAACAAAATCAAAAACAAATAACATGCACTACACTAAATTAAAAATATTTACCTATTGCACCCTGTATATAGTTTAGGTATATATATATATATAATTTATCCCTTATAAAAATCCACAGTAACATTAAGTTAGAATTTCTACTATCTTCTCAAACAGTGAATGTATATAAATGATGTTTTTCTAACAGAACAATTATTGATACAAGTTTGGAAAGTAGGAAGAAATCCTGCAAGATTTGTTTATCATATGACAAAGACTGTTTGCTAAATGCAAACCTGATCTGTAAAAACTAATTTTTTTTATACATATTTACAATATACTTATTGCAATATATATGTGGTTAAAAAACACACACACAAGTGATAATACAGCATATGTTGGGTATATAATGTAATTGCTGGTACTATATACAACTACTCACATTACTTCATGAAATACTAATATTATGAATCACTAACTGACCATCTATAGAGTTTATTCATACACATACTGATAAAATGTTTTTTCTTCCAAACCAACATTTATAATCAACACAGATCAAATAGTTAAGACCCAGTTACATTACAAATGCAAAAATCATTAAGCAGTGACCATTCAGTTAAAACATTTTTGTAAATTGACAATACTTTTTTCAGACCTACCACAGGTGTTTTGAGCTTTTAATTCTTAAAAAAAATTGCTCTGTTAAGAAATATAGTGTGGTATAAAATCTACAAAATATATTTCTCATAAAAATGAAAACTACTTTAACTACAATATAATAATCATAGAAAACAATCATTTCAATATACTTATCCCATTATTAAGTACCTATTCAAATTATTTTATGTACATACAAAAACTATATTGTTTACACAAATTGATCATGACAATATCTTTCATGTTATGTTTGAGCAAAGTTTGTCAATACTGACATACTGATCATGAACTTGTCATACACAAATGATAACATGTTCTGTCTCACCAACAGAGTCAAAATTTATCGGGTACAGAAGAATACCTACCATCCACTGGCTACATTTTATACTGATTACAATCATCAATACAATGAAAAAAAAAATAACATATTTCATAAATTATATTTTTAACATGGCTATTTACTCCCACACATAATCAGCAGAATGAATTATTGCATTAGAAACTCCCACTCATATAGACAAGCCAATGAATACTTTTATATGCATACACACTGACCCATTGAAATAATACATTATCATAAACAAACTAAAGTTAATACATTAAAATATCCGCATTTCACCGAAGAAAGATACAAGAAAAAGGAAATAATTGCCATGTATTTCTTCAGAGCTTTATTTATGGTTATTGTTTCCCATTTTTTTTATTTTTTTTGCAACACACTCACTTGAAGCTTCCAAGTGATGTACTTGCTGATCTAACTGTTGTGTTGGTGACAGTATTGACGTCATGGAGATTTGTACATTGTGCAGAGGACATGCTACCCAATCAATAACTAACACAACACTAAAAGTGGTGGTGGTGGTGGTGGCAAAAGCAACAGTTATAGAATGGTGGTGGTGGCTGTGGCAGAGTGGAGCATGAGGAAATAAGAAACTTCTTTGTAGATACCCCTTTTATTCTACACCCACCACTTACTGACACAACAATAGAAAATGTGAGAAAACATTTCTCAATCATAGTGAAAACTGATTGAAGATCATCTAATATTACTTCAGAGATAGAAAAACAGTTTCTTTTTTAGACTGAACTTTTTTAAAATAGTTTGTATTGTAAACCATAATGATATATAACCTCTTCAGTCATATATCTTTTAATGTGGCTATAATCATATGTTTGTAATACATTAAACATGAATGATTCAACAATAGACTGGATATCATTCATAAAAATGCCTTCCAGATATTTGTTAAACAAAATTAGGTAAGTGTAATATAAACAAATATCTATATTAATGTTCATTAGACTAATGTTTCATTAAATATTATAAAATAATGTGGTGCTATTTTGATACTACCTATGCCCCATAATAATTATAACATTTGTGTTATGAGCATTTGACTGCAAAGAAGAGGAATTAATAAAGATTAAGATTTCAATGTGTATTGGTCAAAATTCAGAATATATACATAGTTGTGCCAAAAATTGTTTGTGAGGTTCCTTAGTTGTTGCTGGTAACAAAAGCAATTAAGTGTTAGAGTTGTTGGTAGAGCCAGGAGTTGACCGATTATTGGGTTGGTTGTCCAATATCACAGTTGGGATAGTCATTGGCAGGGTTTAACATAAGCCTTTCTTCAGGATTGAGATTGACATTGATGAGATGCTTGATGGTTTGGTGGTCATGTGACAAGGCTGAAGTGTTGAAGCTGAACTTCTGTTGGCCAGCGAGGAGTGCCATTATGTTTTGAGTTTACCAGGTACAGACTATCAGGGACTTTTTTTTTTTGTGAGAATGTTTGTGATTGGCTATTGGATTTTTGCGGAGATTTGTTTTGTGGAACAAATTTGATGCTCAGAGTCCCTGTGTGATAGACAACTTTTTTTTATTTTGTGTTTTGCTTTCTTAATGCTCCCATTCAGTCCCCATGTCTGGTGAAATGTATTTGTGAATCAGAAAGATCTTGATTAAGTAGGATAACATTTGCATACATATTTCATACACTAAATGTAACAACTACTAAGAGACAGAGGTAGGACTATATACATTTTTATAAGATTCATTATCACTTGAAAATATCAAAAGACATTTAAGTATAGTTTTGAATATAAAAAAAAATTAAATAAGGTATACTTTCAGCCGAGGATAGAAAGGACAGTGGCGGAGGGAGATGATAATTGTCTTAATCTTCAACGAAAGTTAACATAAAATAATACTGAAATAAAAGTTGTTAATTTTATTGAAAAGCAAGAATTTCAAATGTCACATGGTACACACAAAATGCTAACCACAAAAGCCAAAATTGGTAAGTGTTTTGTCTTTATGACTAAGAATGAAAGTAATGCCTTTAACAAGACAAACTCTTAACTTAGATATTTTAACCCTTATACTTTACTGACTCATCTAGAAAAGATTAAATCAGTTCCTGGAAATTCAAACTCTAGCTTCTCTTAAAGGCAATCTGCAAAACACTCCTGATATGCTCTTCTATAATCTACTTTTCACATGTGATATCTTTCAGAAAAACCTTAAACAAAATTAAGTGTCTAGCCAATTTAAACATAATTCTTACAACAGAAAGATTGCCTTCAGCACAAATCAAATTAAAGCTTAAGAATTCCAGTTCTGACACAACTAATCTATGACAGTTATAGTCAGTTTCCAATGAAAATTTAGACTTAACAGCCTATATAAAATAAATAAATAGAAAATTAATTAGGAACTCGAGTGAGTCCTACACCAAATTTTACTATTCAGGTACAATGAAAATTTTGTTAATAATTTTATCTAATGTAGCTTAGAATTAGATTCCAGAAATTCCACATAATCATTACTTTTTTATATAATCTATTTGAACTAATTCTAGGGTAAATTAAAAATTTTCACAAACCTGAAAAAATTAACTTTTTTTTTAATATTAAAATTCCACCATCAAACCAAAATATTACCAGAAATACAATACTTAAACATTGGATTAATAATCCAGTGATTTCTATATTTTTCTGTATAATTTTAATTATTTATGTGAAGAATACATACCAGAGAAATAAAAACAGTTCATTAGCAAATTAAGATTATTCTATGATCAAGTATCAAATTTTATAACTGATATTTACTGGGCAGGAGAACAGTGGTCATTTGGTAAATATGTTAGTTCAAACATCACAGTAAAGCTTTGATATGGCAACCATTCTTGTATTTCTAAAATATGATTTGCTATAATTTAAAAAAGCAACAAATACTTGTTTTCTAAGTTTCCAAGATGAAAAAAAGCACAATTAACAAAAAAAAATTCTTTAAATGAAATCAAATAATCCTCATAAAAGTATAGATTTAATAAACTTGTGTAGAAGGTATTATCTTAAAACGTAAACAATGCCAAAAGTATTATAAACATAAAATTATCAATCACATGGCATATTTTTAAAACAAAAATTATCATTTATGAATTGAACCTGCTTATTCATGTTTGATGGACATTTTTCCAAAGATTAACCAATACACAGATATGAACCTGATATTCTGATACATTAACACACAGTTTATGTCATACCAAGCACAATTTTATGCTATCAAACATATAGAGGACAAGATTGAATCAGAATCTTTTGTGATTTATATTTAGTATCAATAACAGATACAACTGGGAAATGTTAATAAATATTATGTTTATTTTAGAATTTGTTTTAAATTCGTAAGTTATTTAGAATTGTGCATTTATTTATGAATTATGGTAACAAGTGTAATACAATCTATAATGAAATAAAACCACAATGACAAATATACATATTTATGTTTGTACATAAGTAGGAAGATTTAAACAAATTTTGAATTATTTAAAACTTATAATCAAGAATAATGTTGATTTTCAAATTGGTTATACTATATTTACCTGTAATAAACATTTATTTAGAGCAAACTAGACTATCTTGCAATATCCCCTTGAAAGGAAACTGAGTACATATTAAGTGCCATAAGAGAACGGTAAATTATCACAGAAGACAGGAAGTGTTCAGAGATGAAGTCTGATAGTGAGATTAGCATCACTAACAGGGAGGGATATCTTTTTTCTCTTAGAATCAGATATCAGTTTGGCATTACATTATAATTCTTTACACAATTTCATGGTGTACTGCATACATACCGCAAACATTATACATACATTAAATTTATTTCCACTTTTATATCTCTTTTAGCATCAAGTGTCACAACACACATATTTTATGCATATAATTGTCTACACACATATTGCAGATGTTAAAATCACAATAAAAATTCTGATAAATCTGACTGCCTATATGTTTGTCAGCCTTATTAAATATAATTGACCAAATACAGCTGTAACCCATTACCAACTGCTTACTAAACTGGATACTATAGTTTAGATAAGAATATATGCAACTATATAAATATAGTTTTAAAAAAATCTTGAGCCAACCAAGATGAGATACCAAAATAAATTCTGATGTTTGATCATTTGGTAACATTCTGGAAAATTGCTTTTTAGCACCTCCTCATTATTATAGATAGTAGAACAGGGAGTGACGGTAAATAGACAAACATTACTAAGAGCTACAAAGGACAAGACGTTGTGAAGAGCCATGACTGCCCATGTCCTGAATGGGAACAGTACTTAAAAAAATAAAAAAAACTTACTGAGCATTACTTTTTTAATAATAATATTTTCTTTTACAAGACTTTTTGAAGCAGAAATGGGATTTTCTGGTAACTGGCATAACATCTTCATTGAATTTAATTTGCACATAACATGTACCTTTGCTTCATAGTCTGAACACAACAGGCTTGATATTAATGTAAAAATTGTATGTTACTTGCAGATAGCTGAAATTAGTAGCAGAAAAATTGTAGCAAAGATCACAAACTTGTCTAAACCATAGCACTAATAGTATCTTTATAGATCTAAATCAAATAGGGATTCTAAACATTCTTAATGATTTTTTTTCCTTTTGTTTGTCAGTCAATTCATTTGAAAGTTGTATGAAATATAATTTGTCTTTATTTTATTTAATATTCATGTTGATATTCTAGCATCTCCTTACTGTACCTGACACATTCAAATGGTCTACCTGTACTTAAATTACTTTATAGTGATTTTATTGTATTAAATAGATACAAGAATACATTCAACTAATAATTTTAAAAAATTACCTTTGTAAATTACCTACATAACATAACTGTTATGTAGGTAATTTACTGTTTCTCTCTTTCGCTTTTGATTTTAATAAGTCTTGTGTGTGTCAAAGTTTCCAAAATCTTTTTCTCATGATGTGTTACAGAAATTTTGTCTCTTTCTGATTCTAAGTATCTTTTTGTTTCCATATACTTTAAAACTTCATCATTGTTCACATGCACATATATGTGCATGTGAACAATGGTACTCTCAGCATCCTTCTGTAAAACCTTAAGTCTTGTTACCTAACATTTACTACCATATAGGATAATTAATATGACATGGCAGTTCAGCACTCATCTTCATTTCTAATTATATTTTTTTTGCTTCTTAATATTTGGTTTAGCTTTTGGAAGACATCTTTCACTATTCCAATTTCTAATACACCTTTGGATTTTGGTGTCACATTTTCCATTCCCTGTGATAACACTAACCAAATAGTTAAATTTTTGTACATGCTTGATTTTGACATCTCCAATTTGTAGATCACATTTTGAGGTGTTCTTGTAAATGATCATACATTCGATCTTCTTACAATTGATGATTAGTCCTTTCTTTTTGTTTTCCTTTATCTTGTCTAGTTCTTGTAATTTACCTGTGTCTGCTATTAACACCTAATAAACTGCATATCTTATGTTAAGATTGTATAAACCAATAATAAATCCTGGCAGCATATCTAGTTCTCTTTTCAATTGCCTAACAATAAATAGTAAATAAATCTGGTAAAAGTAAGCATCTTTGTCATATGTAGGTTTATTAGACATATCTTTTTATTTGATCATATAAGTCAACATTAAGTAGTATCCAAGTGAGAGGCATGAGGCAAGAAAAGAACGTAGTTCTTGTGTAAATCTAAATTTTGATTTTCATTGTTATAATATTGCAAAACAACATTTTATGCATAATAAAACCAGAACATTTATATGTAAACACTTCACAAAACACAAAGGAACCATTATACATAAAAGCACCAAGGACCAGTTTTTTCTGCAATGCATTTGTACAAATGTTTTTATTTTGTTTGTACTTTGTTAATATTGAACTTAATATTCTTGAAGACATTTCAATAAGTATAGAAATGTACAATTAAAAAGTCAATCTATACATTATACTAACAGTAGTTTGTATAAGCCATAGTATTGCTGGAAAGATTTATTAAACACATTTCTTAAAATTTTAATTCACTGATGATTACAAATATAGTGATATAGCAATTTCTGGCAGTAGGTGAGTAAGAAAGAATAATTTACAGTCATATTTTAAAACAGATTGCATTTGAACTGGGGTATATAAAGGTAAGATTTCAAGTTTTCTCATCACTACCTTCTCAAACGTTTACCTGTTTAGCTCATCTTCTGTCAATGTTTAGGAAGTCTTGAGAGAACAGAGCTATTATAATTTTACACACTCTTAATGGTACTGCCTATTGACCACATATCCCAGATTAAATCAAAGTATAATCTCAAATTAATTCTAATAAGAATGCAAAGTTGTAACTACTTTTATACAAACTTGATGGTTTTATAGCATAGCAACTGACTGGTGAGATGTCCCAATCAAAACACAATCTATAAGAGGCATCAAAATTAAAATACACAGGTATAAATTGACCAGAATTAAAACATTGCAAAAGATGCAAACACAAAACAACAACGTGTATGCTATACTTCTTACAATAAAAGAACCATAATGTTGAATGTATGTGACAACTCAAAGAGACCTAGAACCATAAAACAGTGGACAAAAAGCAGTATAATGTGTGATAAGATTTTTTTTTTTCATGCTAAAGGCAAAAATCCAACTCTGAGTCCCAAAGAAATTGATTGAAGACGACAAATTCCAGTGCATCAGGATTTCTTTTCTGCTTCTGGAATAATATGGGGGATTTTCTGAGACACCTTATCATATACATTATATGTTAACCCAGAGACAAGACTTGATTTTATGACCTGAAGCATCCATCATTTCCAACCACTCTTTCCCACAAAATTCAAAGTTAAGCAACCAATAAAATCGATGGTGACTATAATCTGGCATACAAAAATTGTGCTGCTAATGGACTTCATACCAGACAGTTAAAAGGCAGAAACTGTGAAACATTGGACAGACTGTAGGAAGTGATTCATAAAAAGAAACCAGCACATTTGTGTAAAGGCATCATCTTGCTACACAGCAATGCTACTCAACACACAGATAATCTGACAAAACATAAGCACCAGCAATATATCTGGGATATTTTATTTCATTCACCACATAATCTGATGAAACCTAATCAGACTTATCTGTTTAGGCCTCTCAAGTGATATTAATTCAGGGAACAGTTCCACACAGATTACACTGTTGTTGCAAAGGTTAAGAGGAGCTCCAGTTTCTTGATGCTATGTTCTTCAAAGAGGTTATATGTGCACTGATAGAATAAGTGCATCAATTTCAATGACTATATGAAAAGTAACATATGCACAATGTTTTATTTCTATCTAGAATAATAAAAAATCTTGGTTTAGCAAACGTTTGTTCCAGGTATCCCTCATGCAATATTATTATCCTCATCATCATCATTCATAATTATAATTGTGGTATTTTCTTATCTGTTATGCACTCTCATATTGTAATGATATTTAATATTATTCATGACTGCTATAACTTTATATATTCTTTGGCATTTTCTCATATAAAGTTGATGAACTATTTCTTACTGAAAGATCACAAGATTATTGTCATGTGTATTGCTTTGGTAAATAAAACCTAAAAGAAACACCTGTTTAATAAGACAAAATTAATATATTTAATTAACTAGTTAATGTTCAAGCAACACTAACTAGTCGATTATAGTAAAAAAAATTTAAGTTTTCTTCTACTAATTAGAAATGAAATTAACAATTTCTTGGCAAGTCACTGGTTTACATTTCAGTAAAACTTGAACCTCTAAATCAAATTATTAAATTAGAAGTATATGTTTTGAGATGTTATAAAACTTATATTAGAATTTAGAAGTTAGTTTGCATTTTATGAGATACTTGAAATGTAACTGCATACTAAAACCAATTTGTTATATATATATATATATATATATATATATATATATATATATTGATTACTACCAATTAAAGAATGACATTTTTCTAAAGAAATCAAGTATAAATTAATCACTAAATTAAAAACAGATCAAGGGAAAATAGGCCAACAATAAAATTACTTTATTTTGGATAAAGTGAAATAACTAAAAGAAAGCATGGGTTATGATTTTTTAAAAATTATACTTTATCTTATGAAATCTAAATAAAAGTGATGCCACAAGCAACCTTCTGTAAATGATAGAAAAACTGATAAGTGCTGACAATTCATGTTTAGTCACAGTATTTTCATTTTATCTGTATATATTTGCATTGTCAGCATCTAAGCCAGAAAAAGAGAGAGAGAGAGAAAAAAAAGAAAAGGTTCTCTCTCACACACAAGATTAAAACTACTAATGATAGAGAAGTCTTGAAACCAAAGAAGAGCTCTTTAAAAATATGATCATTTAATAGGATTATAAAGCAAAAACTTACTTTTGTTATGTTAACAATTCAAGTATTTAGCAATAAATTAAAGTTATAAAACTCAAACTGATTTGACTGGAAAATATTTGTTTACTCATTTGTTCTTATTTTTTTTAATTTTTAAAATCATTTCACCCCAAGCAAGAGAGAACTGCCACTGATGCACAAGGGATGACATAAGAGGTGAGTGATGAGAAAGAGGAACATGTTACAGGAGGTGTCAGAGAATGGATAAGAGAAGGATGAAAACAAATGTGAAGGGGGCTGCATGAGAGTAGAGTGGAAAGGAAGAAGAACATTATACAAGGGTTGTCAGGGAAAAGATGCAAGTCAAGGAGATAAGAGATGGCAATTGATATTGCATCTAAATTCTTGGAGATTGTAGCTGTCAGGGAAGCAAGTATATGGAAGGGAATTCTATCGGCAGGACGTGCAAACAAAGAAGCTGCTGGAGTACAAGTTGTAGTTACATTTGATTGGTTTCACTGTAAAAGGGTGGGACTTAGTTGCTAGTCTAGTAGCTCAAGTAAATTCATGGAGAAGGGGCACCAGGAAGCTAAGCTCATTGAAGCAGAAGCCATGAAAGTATTTGTAGGAAAGACAGAGAGAAGCCACATTACGTCGATGAGAAAGTGACTGGAGTTGAGATACCAGGTCAGAATCGATTACATTGCAGATTATCCTTTGAATTTTGATGAGAACCCCAGATGAATAGCAGGGGCACCCAACCAGATGTGACAGCAGTACTTAATACACAGGCAGATAGCAGATTTTTATATGTGCAAGATGGATTCAGACAAGAAAAACTTCCTGGTCTTACACAGTAAAACAACCTTCTTAGCAGCAGATTTTGCTATGAATTCAATGTAGTCATTCCACTTGAGGTTGGCTGAGAGAGTTAGGCTGAGGAGTCGCAATGTTTTGCTTTCAGGGAGACTATCCTGAACCATTCTGATAGGGGGTAGGAGCAGTTGTCTATGGTGGTTAAAGAATAGCAGCTTTGTTTTGGAAGCATTAAAATTTACAAGCCATTTCTTATCCCACTCCACCACAGATTGGAGGTCCTTTTCAAGATCAGCAGCGAAATTTGCTTTGTCAACCTCAGCAGATTTCTTACTGAGGCAGAAATAAATGGTTGTGTAGTCAGCATAAATGCCTACTTTGGATTTGATTAGAACCTAGAATAGAGCCTTGAGGAACACCCGCATTCATATGATAATATTGAATGGGCATGCTTCTAGATACTATCTTCATTATGCAATTTGAAAGGAATCAAACAAGCATCCATTCATACCATAGCCCTGTAGCTTGTGTAGAAGGCCAGCATGCCAGACTGTCAAATGCTTTGGAGATATCTATTGCAACAGCTCGAGCTTAGCTGTTGCTATAGAACCTGGTATATATATATATATATAGATGTGTGTGTGTGCGTGATGGTTGTTAACATCAGTAGTAGACCTGGTGAAGTGGAAACCATACTGTTTATCAGAGAAGAGGCTTCTGAAGGAATTTTATCTATAATTATACATGTTTTGTGAAGGAAAAAAAACAAACTAGGATTTGGTAGTTGAATTTTCATCTATCATGATGAACAGGCATTCTCTCAGGGAGGCCCTGTGTGCTGAGCATCTATTGGAACTTTAACTCAACCCAGGCTTCTAGTGAAACTTGTACATATGATTAATCATGATATTGGAAAAACTCATTTTCTTCTACCTTTACAAGAGCCAGATCAAGTTCAAAATAAATTACTGCTGTCATATATGAGCAGGAACTTTCCAGTCCTCACTTTCCAGTCCAAAATCATCTCCATGTTCTTGTGTTTGCTGAATTATTTCTCCACCTACAACGCTTTTCACACAGATGAAATTTTGCAAGCCTTTTGCTGCTCTATTACTATTTCCAAGGAATGTATTTAAACAAACTACATTTCTTAGTTCCGCCAGTCCTAATCTTCATGTCCCACCATGCCATGGACATTGTAGCAAGCCACCTCATTCCCTTTGTATTCCATTAGTGAAATGTAAGTTGCACTCAAACAGCTTCTTCCCATGAACCACTGTACTGTGGAACCAATTCCCAAAAGGATGCTTCCCTAATCACTAGAGTCTTTACCTGTTCAAGTCTAGGATTAATTGTTATCTTCCAAACATATCCTCATAAACAGTGCCTTTTACTCTGTAACCCTTTAGGCTTATGACCACATGTTGAAACACTGGTTACCATACAATCACTTAAGCAACAACAAGCCTTGTCAGTAGCTAGATAGCTAATTGCTTGGGAATACCAGGTGCTGTAAGCATGGATGTGCAGGTGCTGTGATGGATAATGACTTGGAATTGTTAATAGAACAGCAGAGTTCAAATTATCCGACTTCATTCATCAACAATTTCCTAAGGTGATACACTGATTCCAAATGCTTCTCTAATAATTCAATGCCTTTTTGTAGAAAAATTTGTCTTTGGCCTCAAAATACACCTTAATTTTTGATATCACTTCTTCATTGGAGCCAAATATTTGGGGAATTCTTGGAGACTCCTCTGCTATCTCATGTAACTTCAATTTATGATCGGCTAACACAAGTTTGTAGATCTTTTTGGTGTTTTCCAGGACAACTGCTGATTTTGGGCAACCTAAGCATTCAGCATCATTTGTGTCTGTATGACCCTGTTAAAAGTCAGCATATCACCTCTGAATAACTTATCAAGCCATTGTTTTGCTTGAACAGTATTTTTTCCCCCCATCAGAAAGCAGTGCTTTATCAACACATGAAATTCAGATTTTTCCATTGTTTTAAAAATTTGCAATAGTAGCTTCACTTAAATAACTGTAATTCATAAACTAATAACCTGATTGGGCACAAATTTTATTGAGTACCATTTGAAGGTTAGTACTTCATAAAAATCATATGGATTTTTTACTAGTGGCACCATCTATATGTCAGCTCCAGGACTTATTGAGTGATGTGTTATGATCTTGTAATTAATATAGAGCTCTGAATTAATCTTATTCCTGCGAATGCACTTATGCTGAAATAAATAAATATCTGTTGTATAATAAAATGTTTTTTCATTATTAGATTACATATTTATTATGATCCATGTCATTTCAGAATATGATTAGGTATGGCTCTCCACAACTTCCTGTAGACTAAAGTAACTTTTAACTCTTTACCACTTGTTGTCCTTGTTCTGTCATCCAGTCACTCAAACTCAGCTCCACTGTTCTTGCCTTCAATGTCCTGTAAGTATTAGATTTTATAGGCCTTCTTTCTTCATTACAATCTAGAAATTTCAGCTGTCTTTTTCTGATTGTAAGTATAAATTTCCATATAGTTCTTTCTTTGTAAGAGAAAATATAAAGTTCAAGCAAAAATATTTTCTACAGTAATTTATCCATCATCATGCTGAGCTAGCTCAGACACCTATGACTTGTGCATGCCATCCATTGCAAATCTGCATCAAATTTGTGAGGTCATTTAGGTGGCATCCTGAATTTAACATAGTTGGTCAACCTATGTTGTTGCTGGTCAATTGACAGGAGTTGTGACTAGGCCTAGGTGTGCAAACTATTATTAACTAGCTCATATTTAGCATGCAAGCGATGTCAAGCAATTCATATCCATCAGTGACAAATTATTTCTGATATGGCTAGTAGTTAAACATATAATAGATTCTTTGGTGAATGCTTTATCTATGTTTAGCAAGAGGGTGTATGTCCTATCAGGCTTTGAATCTAAGATCTTAAGAGTCCCTACCAAAAGTACTGATTCAACAGGGGGAATGAAAAAGTTGCATCTAAGATCATCTGGTTGATCCAATTTCTATATGGCCCCAAATTTAGAGTTGGTCGTTTCTTATCTATGTAGATTTTTACATCTTTTTCTGCGGGGGTGATTTCAAAACTACTGCTCAGTCTTGAGAATGTATATACTGAAAAAACTGAATTTATCAGCTTTAAACAATGGGTTACTATAAACAACTGAAATAGATATCCTCTTTTGACAGTTGATACTTTAAGAGCAACTAACATAACAAAACAGTTCTTGTATAGATTTAAAATTAACAAACCAAAATAACTGAAATGGAACAACTGTAGTGTGTTTTTTAAGTTTCAAACATGAAAGAAAAAGATGAAAGTAAATGACATTCTCATAGTCTAAAATTTATTTTTATCAATAACAAATGTAGCAAGGTCTTTCAGCACCTTGTGAATAGGCTCTAATTAAGAAAGGATTGCTTGCTTAACAAAAATCCAAACAAAAACAAGCTTGCAAAGGTCTATGTAAATTCTTTGATGCTTATACATAAAAAGCACTAGTAGTTAATGATAAAAATATCTACAAATTTTAACAGGCTGGCTATAATTCATTGTGAACATTTTTAAGTAATGAGTTTGATAAAAAGTAAAACAAATTACAAAAATTTGATTAAAAAACAACAATGCCAACATTCATTATATATATATATATATATATATATATATATATATATATATGTGGCATGGGCACATGATCAAATCATAACATAAATAAAAATTTGTGTTTTATGCAGCCCAAAACAATGATTTTCTTTTATATTTAACAAATTATTAAAGATTAATTAGCTTTTGTACCGGTTTTTAACAAATGCATGATGAGTTTGCCTGTAATAATTATTGGCCAAAACATCCTTAATCCAATTTTATTCACAACATTTACAATGAATGATTCATAATCTAAACTTATTTATAAATGGAACTTTGTGTGTGTGTGTATCCATTACCTATAGACTCTGAAACGGCTGAACTGATTTTCTTGAAAATTTACACAGTTGTACTATAAGCGTCTGCAAGTGTTCTTAGCTAGGTTTTGTGTTGAGGTACCCCTGATGAAAATCGATAATCGAAAAAAATCAGGTTATAGAAGGAGTGGTCTGATTTTAATCAAATTTGATACACTCATAGAAAAAGATATAAGAAACGATATTCAGAAGTTTCAAGGTTGCAGTTCTTACAATAGTGCAGAAAATCGATAATATATATATATAAAAGTCAAGATGTTTGTGTGTGTATCTGTTTATCTGCCTGTATGTCTATTTTTTTCAGCCCTTTTATTTTATTTTTTGTTTCGGGTTTGGCTCCAAGTAGGTAAAATTGTAGTTCTTAGTCTCAGCCATGATACCATTTACTCAGAGGACTTATTTAGCCTTCAAAATTCAGTTTACGTCGAAATAAACCTATTTGATATCGATACCAGGAAATCAAAATTTGACTTACATCCATTCATTTTTCTTTCAGTCTACAGTTTCACTTTAACTGGAAACAACTATTGCTTTTTAGTCTTTCGTGCCAACGTCCAAAGAGTCTGAGCTCCAGAACCATGGATTAATTTAAAGCTTTCATTACACCCGTGCAACGCCAGGCTATACTGCTAGTACACTTTAAAAACAAAATGATTTTCTTCTCGCTTTATACTATTGCCTATAGTCAGTGATTGGGTTTCCAAATTTTTGCAAACATCAATGCTTCTTTTTATGTTATGATTAACATTTAGTTAAAAATCCTTGGCAGTTTCAGCAAAGATTCAAAGGTACTATTTTTTTAGAGAACACCAATTAACTATAAATTTGTGATAAAAACTGTCTATACTAGATTTCTCTTTAAAGAAAAAAAATGGTAGACATGAACTTTTCAAGAATTATCTAAAAGCATATTTTCTATGGCCTCGTCTTAAAACTAAAAACTAATCTTAGTCATATGAATAAGTTTTTATTTTCAGAAATTTCCAAAAAGATATCATTGTAACTGAATAATTATATGTATAAAACATGAAATCGTGGTTGTTAACCAAATCACAGTAACGGAATCTTGTATACAACTGATTTTGCCAGCATATATCTAAATTTGTGCTTGAAAATGTTTCAATGATAGAAATAAAATCATGTCAATAATGCGCTCATAATCTAAAAGATTAAAACCAACAAAAATTAAAATTTCATTCTTTTTTATTTCAAATAAAATATTTAATTTCATATTGTTAGAATGAATTGGGGAAAAAACCTCCTTCAAACAGATAAGCTTAGCCCTAAAGGGGAAGCTAATCTACTTAGCCACCTGCAACAGTTAAAACTCTACTTCTATTGATTTGATATAAATGATAGAAAAAGATACAAATTAAAAAAACAAATAGCAAACAATTCAAAAGGATATAAATGTCCATGTTATCCCAGATTATGATGAGAAAATATTGATACAAAAATAAATGTAGGCTTTATGTCATTGATACTTGGTGCTTTCTGTTAGTATTCATAAGCAGAAATAGGATGAGGGAGCTAAGGTTACCTAATCCTCTCTTCACATTTTCTACTATTTACTTTCACTTATATTCTGTTTCCCTTGCTCACTGACAATTGATAGTAGTATAAAGCCTGGAAAAGAACAATTATTTTGATAGCACACACATGCTAAAATGTATTTGATTAATAATTTTGAAGCATAGCTTGGGTACAAAAATTGCAAAGAACAAAAATAAAAAGGGGTCATTTAACTTACTGGAATCCTGCACCAATATGGTAAAATTAGCATTCTTTGTAATTACATGAAGTATTTTTCATTGAAAACAAGCAAAGATTAATTTAACTTTTGACATATAAAATAAAAATTTATCTATAGCACACAGGATTCTTATGATATTGCAATAGTTTAAAAAAATGTGTTATTAGATGTGAGATCATTATCATTTTTAGGAATGCTTTTCTCCAAGTATCACCTTGAGATTTTTGCCGAATCATTTTGCCTTTTTCATAAGCTCTTGTTATTTTACGAGATTTGCTGAAGGCCATAGCAAGATGAGTTTTGTTTTCTTTTTATCTTGTTCATACAAGATAAAAAAGAAAGAAAACAAAAATGAATAATGGATTTTTCCAGCAAATAATTCATCCATAGAATTCAATTACTTTTTTTATTCATCTTTGTTATTGTAACAATGAAAAATTAATTAAAAAAAAGTCTACATCTACGAGAACTTAAGAAATTACATTCTATGACTTCTTTCTTTTATTAAAGTGAAAAAGGATACTGAAAAGTTCTTGGCTCAACCAAGAAAAAAGTGGGTTGAGTCAAAAAGTTTTCAGCACTCTCTCAGAAAATTGTCACCAGAATAGTTCAGACAGTTTAAGTGATAAGTTGAGCTGAATAAAAACGCTTTGCATGCATTTAATTTGGAATTTTCATCTGTATAAAACAGAAAATTTAATAAAGTTTTACTAAAAGTAAAAAGAAGAAATGTCAAAAGAGTAGAATAATGAATTTTATATTAGGTTATTTTAGAACATGAAAGTTCTACATTTGAAATAATTTGATAGAATTAAACAATATATTAAATACTCCTAATAAATATTTCTCAAGTGAGCTGGAGAACTGGACACATTAAGACAATATTCAAATGAAGTAGTTTTGTTAATGGTAGGTTTATAATTTCTTGGTATTTCTTTTGAAAAACAAATATATACCTACAAAACTTAAGCTAAGACAAGAGAAACTAGACTTCTGTTATAAAGTTAGGATTATAATCCACTTAAAAATAACCTAAATGAGAGAACGTCTTTATCTGAGATTATATGCACTACCTTCTCTGACAATAAAAAGATTCCAATGCACCAATATGATTGAATACTAAATAAACAGGCATTTTATTTTTTATTTTTTGGAAGAGCTTCTTTATCAGGCCAAAAGCTTTTCACTGCCCAGTTGTCCACTTGTATATTAACCAAGTTAGTATAGATAAATAATATGTACTCTTTTGTAAATAGCTAAATATTATAAATTATAAAAAACAGATTTAGAAACAGGAACTAAATTTTTTCAAGTTCAGTCAGAGTAATTACAAAATAGGTTTTTATTTTTTAATCCTCAATTTTTATTTTCTCCTTTATAAAGAAATGTATAGTGATAGAATAAAATTTTAATTAACTCTTTTCATTTAAAATTTATCAATCATTACAAAAAAGTCAAAACACTTTTAGTTAATTTGTAAAAATTCTTGCTGACTTAAAAACCAATGATGAGAATCATTCCTCTTCTTTAGACTAACAAGTTTGTGCCTATAATAAAAAGGTGTTTGTCAAAAGAATGTTTTTTTTTCCTTGACAGAGCTATTATTTTTTTTTTTTTTAATCATCTCACCCCAAGCAAGGCATTCCACTGCCACTATTGCACATGAGGCTACATAGGGGAAGGTAAAGAGAAGGAGTGGATAGACATTTTATCGGTTTCACTGTAAAAGGGTGGGATCTAGTTGCTAATCTAGTATCTCGTGCAAATTCGTATTTAGGGGGCACCAGTGATCTAAGTTCATCGGAGCAGAAGCCGTGAAAGTATTTATAGAAGAGACACAGGGAAGCCACATCTCGCCGGTGGGAGAGAGACTGCAGGCGGTCTGCCAAGTCGGTATCTATCACATTACAGACCCTCCTCTGAACCTTATCGAGAATCCAGAGGAGAACAGCAGGGGCACCCGACCAGATATGGCAGCAGTATTCAATGCACGGGCGGATGGTAGATTTGTAAATGTGCAGGATAGATTTAGACGGAAAAAACTTCCGGGCCCTACACAGAGAACCGACTTTCATAGCAGCGGATTTAGCAATGGATTCGATATAGTCATTCCATTTGAGGTCCGCTGAAAGTGTGAGACCAAGGAGGCGTAGTGTTTTACTCTCTGGGAGGCAAGCCTGGTCCATGCTAATGGGAGGTAGGTGAGATTGTCGATGATGGTTAATTGACAGTAGCTTCGTTTTAGAAGCATTAAAATTTACTAGCCATTTCTTACCCCAGTCCACTATGGATTGGAGGTCTTTTTCAATCTCGGCTGTGAGTTTAGCTTTGACGCCTACACCAGATTTTTGTTGGAGGCGAGAGTAAACTGTGGTGTCATCAGCGTACAAACCTATTTGGGTTCTTATGGAATCAGGGAGATGATTAATATATATCAGGAAGAGTGTAGGACCTAAGATGGAGCCTTGGGGGACACCTGCGTTTGTATGGTAGTTCTGAGAGGCATGTCCGTTTAATACCACTTTCATTGTGCGGTTAGAGAGGAATGACTGGATTAGTTCAAACAAATGTCCAATTATACCATAGCTCCGCAGTTTACATAGAAGGCCAGCATGCCAAACTCTGTCGAACGCCTTAGATATATCCAATGCAACGGTTCGAGCTTCGCCATTCCTGTCGAGTGCCTGGTATATGTACTCGGTGATGGTCGTTAGCATATCAGCAGTAGACCTGGTGAAGCGGAAACCATATTGCTTGTCCGAGAGGAGCCTGTGTGCTGTGAGATGCTGAACCACCTCGGCGTTGATAATGGCTTCGAACACTTTGCCAAAGATCGGAAGAAGGCTGATAGGGCGGTAATTTGCAGGGTCAGAGGGTTCTCCAGTGTTTTTAAATATAGGAACTATAGAGGAAGATTTCCAACAGGCAGGAAAGCAGGAAGCAGATAGGCAGAGGTTGTAGAGCTTAGAAAGGATAGAGGAGAGTTCAGGGGCACATTTCTTTAAGACTATGGTTGGGATTCCGTCACCACCGCTCGCTTTGTGAGGGTCAAGTTTTAAGATTATCTTAGAGACAAGCGAAGGTGTAATTTGGACATCATTCAGTTGTGCCTCGGTTATACTACCTTCACTCCCTTGGCAATGTTTTTAAAAGCGATGTTTAAAATTTTAATAAAACTCAAATATATGAAAGTGAATTTATATATTGTTTTATTCTTCAAGAATTTTGACAAAACTATGAAACACTATTGTTTATTTACAAGAACAACTTTATAACATTCAAGCAATGAAAACCAACTAATAAAATGCAATTTTATCATTTACATATTTATAAAGAAATAAATATGAAAACAATTTTTTTCATTCATGAATTTATAAAAAAAATATAAACCAACTATAATGAAATCCTTATTATTGACCATTTTATAAAGTTTGAATCAATTGGAAATTTGCCAATGTTATATCAAACATTGCAAAAAATACTGTCAAAACACTATAGGGTTTTATAAATCTTTGAATAAAAAGATTCTTCAATTTTATTCCTTTATAAAAGGCTAAATAATAAATATTGCATTGTAGTTGGTTTACATATTTTTATAATCTTGTAAATAAACATTGCTGAGGGAGTCTTGGTAACAGTATCAACAGAAAAACTGTCCTTTTGACAAACTACTTTTTTGCGGTCATGAAAATTAAACATTGCCCAAGTTTTCTTAAACTCATAATTATTGATTTCACTGACCTTTTCTTGAAAAAAAAAACAAAAAAACAAACTAGTTCACAGAATTTCAAAGTGAAAAATTATTTTTATCAACTTTTTTTTTCTAACAGAGCACACCACCACATTTAAAATATCTGATGTAATAGTAAATTATAATGAATAAAATAAAAATTATTGCAGTGACAAGAAAATATATTTCACACTTTCATTCTTTTCTAAAAGACTGAACAAACTCAATTGTTTCCCTGTTATAATAGATATGTTGCACTGTTTTGAGTATAATTTATTCCATAAATGTTGATATCAACAAGACAAAAAAAAGCATTTATTAAAGCTGGGACAAATGAACAAAATGTCTTTATTTCATAAAAAAATTAGAGAAGTTCATAATTAAGACTGAACATTTATTTGAATTAACAAGAGAATGCATATGAATGCTGACAGAATTATTTCTGTAATCTTTTACTGATATCATATTCCTGTAATATTGGTAAAGTTTAAGCATAAAAGTCCTTACAAATGTAAGGATTCTTTGATGTGTCTGGTGGTTTCAGAAGCAGGTTATGACCCAAATTACATTTAGCTATGTGAATTACTCAGCAGAAGATGGTTGAGACTATCTTTCAGCTGTGCTACAGGAAGGATGATGTAGATGTTAAGGTACTAGTTTTTTATTGCAAACCAATACTATTTGGTTTGTTTTCTTCATTAACTCAATTTATAGAAATAAAAATGTACTCTTAAAATGTTTAATTTTTTATCAGATTGGGGTTCTTTTGTTTTTTTAACAAAAATTTTAATTTGTTTTGTGACTGAAAAGAGAAAAAAAAAACTGACAATGTCAACTACCATACATATAACAAGTTTTTTTCTTCAACTTATTGAGTACATGGTATGATGGGTAAATTGTTGCCATTTTATATTTTTCATTTCACACATGCATGTTGTTTGTTTTCGATGTTGTCGACTGCACAGTATAGTAGGGTCAGTTGGGCACCATCTGAGAAAAAAAAACACCAGGTCATAATTCACTCCACCAGAAATTTGGAAATGACATGCTGTACTGCTTGGCATTCATGTCAAAAGCTTCAATATAATATAGTGTTTGGGTGCCAATCTGAGGACAATACAGAGTATTCAGAAACAGTTCAATGAAGGTACAGCAGCTCAGAAAACTCACTTTGATTGATTTGATGAAAAAGAACTGAATTTGTTGGTGAGGCCTCAGACTCAACACAGAGGCCTACATCAAGTGTCTTGAGGAGATGGGTTCTTCCTCATGACTCAGAGCAGCACTGTGTTTGGTAACAAGACTCTGCACCATGCCATACAAGCAAAAGAACCCATTCATGATGATCACATTACACCTTACATTTGGCTACATAACTCCCCAGATTACAACCCCCTTAATTATTATGTGTGGGGCATAGTTGAGTGAGAGACCAACAAAATTATAATACCAAAGATGAACTGAAGACAAGGATTATGGCAGCATTCACTAAGCAAGGAGACCACCCTGAAGAGATGCAGAGGATTCTGAAGTCATCTGGAGGCTGTGGTTAAAGCTAACAGTGATTTTATTGACTAAATTTACTCTTTATTATTTCAAGGTATTTCTGTGTAATTTTGGTAAATATATCTGTTAAAATGAGATATCAGTGATATTTTCATTTAAACATAAATTAGACTACAATTTATCCATCGCATCCTGTATAACATTTGAGTAATCATTTTAAAGATAAATACTTTTTAAAATTTTACTATCTTAAAAATATCAGATATTTATAAATGTATAAAGCTTTACTTTGTTGAGATAAGTACTTTTTTAAGTAAAAAAAATCTATTGGTACTAGTCAAAACTTCTCAAGAGGGAATCAAGAAAAGGTTTTAGAGATTCAATAAACCAAGTCCTTAAAATATTCCCAGCTACATGTGTAAATTTTCATAAACTGAACCTATTCTACTCTATGTATATCAAAAATATTATGAATATTGAAATATGGATATCTACTTATTGAAATAGATCAGTTAATCAGTAAAGTGGTATCATCATCAAATGCAAAACCATTTTTTTATAACTGTAGAGATTTCTTACAGTTCATGAAAGCATTGCATAACTAGGTTAGATTTTACTTCATAATTGCTTAAGAAATTAATTCAAAAATTAAAAAAGTCAAGTTGTGATTAGCAATCAGATCAAAGTATTTTTCTTTGTACAGGATTTTCTTAAGCTTGTTAGAAAAGAGCCATTCCTAATATCCTTAATTAAAATATTTTTTAATTAATATTCAAAATTTAAAAAAAAATTGTTTTTCTATAATAGGGTCTTATGAAATTTAAACAGCTGCCAAACAAATCTAAACATAGTAAGTTTTAGTGTAAAGCAGATTTTACAAAGAAACAAATTACAAGTATTGGAAATGGAAGAGCTTGTTCTTAGACAAAAATTCTTTGCAATCAATATCAGCAGTGAGAAGAGAATCATTCCCAAGAGGGATAAGGAGTCCTTGAAAAGCCCTAAATGCACTTAAAACAATTATACTGCAAGCAAATAGGAATGTTGCCATCTTGCATAGCAGATGACTTGAATGAAATCCAGCAGTTTGGGTTCTTCTAACAAGCAAAATACAGTAAATAAAATTGCAAATACATTTTATTGCAGGATTAATTTGTTCTCCTGAGATTCATAAAGAAGCATTACTGTCCCTTGATCTCTGAAAATGCAGTGAAGTATGATTATTTAAGGAAAATGATTTCTTTCAACTTTCCAAAATGTTTTGATTTTGAAAGCCAAATATTAGTATTGAAAAAAAAAATAAAAAGAGATAATTTTCATTTGTGTGTAACAAAAGTAGCTCAGTAAGTCATTGCACTAGAAATCAAATCATACAGTTCAACATTATAAGAATTGGATGAATCTGATTTGATTAAGTGAGAGCTAATAAATTTACTTTGAGTTTGTAAAAAATCAGTAAGAAATAAAAGATTAATAATATAACTATTTGGTATTTAGCTTAAACAGTTGTGCATTTAAAAAATAAGATTTGATTTTACCATTTTTTTATTTTCTTCATATTAATCATTTATTACGACTTAAAATGTCTTTGTTGTTCAGTCTTTTTACTTATAAACAAACTTTAGAAAATATGCTTATCTATGATATATCTATTTAGAACTAAAGGATATTTCAAAGGATTGTAATGATTGCACAGATCATTTATTGCTATCCATTTTCAGTTTATAAAATACTATACTGATAAGCTGAATTGAGCAACTGAATGCATTTAATTATTCAACAGACATATCACCATATATACTAACTTCTCCATTTGTTTATTTCCAGTAACAAAATTTGTGGACAAGGCTTGATAGTTTACATTCTCTTATATTCTGAATATGAAAAACACAATTCCATTTTATGACAACTTTACAAATGAAAGATTGATGAATACACAGATGAAGTATATAACAGCAAGAAAATAATGTAAATACAAATAAGAAGGGTTTTTGTTCTTGCATTATGGTTCCTAAGTATATGGGCGTGCATGAACACTGTACAGAGAATGTATGATTTTTATTAAAAAAGTTAATATTAGTTGGCACAAGGTCATATACAAGTACACATGAAAACTTTCTAAAAGAACTTTGTATATCATGTGCTCATTATCTTCAATCTATTCATGTACCTTTAAATATTTGTAATATCCATGGATATAAATATTAGCAAAAGACAGATAATGTTTGAATTACATCATAAGAACATGCTGGTCAAATTACATTACAAAGCATTACCTGTTGCTGGTTGCTTACTGAAATAATTACTATGTCACCACAAAAACAAAAGATGACAGTGTCATTCAGGGGTTACATGTAGCCCTAGGGTTGCTGGTAGCACATTTTTGCATGATGAGTCACAAGTCTTAGGGTTTTTTATTTTTTAGTTTATTTAAGCCTGGGTTGCCTAAAAATTAAGAGTGCAAAGTTTAGAACTTTTCTTTAGAGTTTTCATGCCAAAGGTGAAATGTTAACCATTAAAGATGAGTCATTGGACATTGCATGACCAAGGTTTTATATTTTGAATATTACAGTTATAATATTACATAGACATCAAGTAGCAATTATATATATATATATATATATATATATATTTTTTTTTTATTATTTGCATATTTTTCCTTATACATATATAAGAGTACTTTATTTTAAGATTTCGTTATATTAATTATAATCAATTAATTATATAATTGATATAATGAAAAAGCAGTACTAATGTATTAAGGATTGTAATGATTACTACAAAGTAATCCTTAAAATCAAACAAAGTTAATGATTTTTAATCCTATCAATGATTCCCAAATCAATAGTTGAGTTACGTTTGTCTAGAGAAACAATTATTTTAAATGATTTCACAAAGAAAAAGCAAACATATATATCTTATAAAATGCTATAAAAATGTTTTTTTATAAACTTGAATATTCATATGTATAAATAAATATTGAATATTTATTGTCAAAAATAAAATAAAAATAACCGCAAAAAAACATTATATTAGATTTTATAATATTAATTGTAATTGTTTTTATATAAACTTAATTGAAAGTTAGAATGTTAGGCTGATATACATGCATTAGGAAATAAAATATAACATCGGTAAAACTGCATTCAAGTAAATATGAAGAGAAATAAAAGTTGGATTAAAAATGTACATGAAAACTGATTTCTTAACTATAAAGTGTTGAACAGAGAACTATATTAGAGGGACCTGATGATTGACCTGCAGGTTGGATCTTTCAACTAACACAACATAGAAGTTGATGCTTTTAGCTATTAGTGTAAACAGTAAAGCTATAGTTTCTTTTAAGATTAATGCATTTAATTTAATATTAGTAGTACAATTTACAACTAAAAAGCTTTAAGCTCAAGAGTATACTCATGCAAAACAATTCTCACTAACATTCTGTAATGCTGAATATTACCCAACTTGCCAAAAAAAGGTTTCAAAGACACTAAATTAATAGAACAACTCTCAGCCTCTTCATATATTAATCCAATATAAAACCTATGAATAATCATTAAAATAGAAGTGAATGAGAATGGAAAACAAAATTCAGGCAAAGATCTCTGGAAAGCAATAAAAACTGCTGCAAGTGATGTTAAAGTTGAAACAGTAGAAAAGATGAGAGACTGATAAAAGTTATAGAATTATTTTTTTTTTCATAATCTATTCACCCCAAGCAAGGCAGTACTGCCACTGGTGCACAGGAGGTTACATAAAAGGAAAGTGATGAGAAAGAGGGACAGGTTACAAGGGGTGTCAGAGATGGGTAAGAGAAGGGTGAGAACACTGATATGAAGAGAGCTGTGTGAGAGTAGAGGGGAAAGGGAGAAGAACATGATACAAGGGTTCTCAGAGAAAGGATGTGAGCCAAGGAGATAAAAGATGGCAAATGACATTGCATTTAAATTCTTGGAGATTATAGCTATCAGGGAAGCAAGTACACAGAAGGGAGTTCCACAGGCAGGGAGTGTGAGAAAAGAAGCTGAGGGAGTAGAAGTTGCAGTTACATTTGATTGGTTGGGACCTAGTTTCTCGTCTAGTAGCTCAAGTAAACTCATGCAGAGGGGGCACCAGGAAGCTAAGCTCATTGAAGCAGAAGCCATGAAAGTATTTGTAGAAGAGACAGAGGGAAGTCACATTACCTCAGTGGAAAGTGATGGGAGTTGAGCTACCAGGTCGGGATCAATTACATTGCAGCTTTTTCATGGGATTTTGTTGAGAACCCCAGATGAATAGCAGGGGCACCCAACCAGATGTGACAGCAGTATTCAATGCATGAACAGATTGTAGATTTATATATGTGCAAGATGGATTCAGATGAGAAAAACTTCCTGGTAGTGAACTGACCTTCATAGCAGCAGATTTAGCTATTGATTCATTGTAGTCATTCTACTTAAGGTCAGTTGAGAGTTAGGCTGAGGAGGCACAGTGTATTGCTTTCAGGGAGACTAGCCTGATCCATGCAAATGAAGGGTAGTAGAGATTATCTATGGTGATTAAAGGATAGCAACTCTGTTTTAGAAGCATTCAAATTTACAAGCTATTTCTTACCACAGATTGGAGGTCTTTTCAATATCAGCAGTAAGGTTTGTTTTGTCAGCCTCGGTAAATTTCTTATTGAGGCAGGAGTAAATGGTGGTGTTGTCAGCATAGATGTCTACATGGGAACTGATTACATCAGGGAGATTGTTAATGAAGATCAAAAAAGTGTAGGACCTAGAATAGAGCCTTGATAGACACCCACATTCATATGATAGTATCTGGAAGCATGCCCATTTAATACTACCTTCATTACGTGATTTGAGAGAACAACTGGATTAGATCAAACAAGCATCCAGTTATACCATAGATCTGTAGCTTGTGTAGATGACCATTAATCTAAAATAATGTATTAATATTAAAATATTAATGTAAAATAATGTTAAAATTTAATTTAATATTAATATAAATTAATATTAAAATATTAATGTAAAATAATTAAATAATTTATTCAGGGATATAGATATTGTGTGAATCAATTATACGTTTCTATGGCCCATATCTTTTGGATGCATTTTTAAATAAAACTGCTGTACTAG
Organism: Ascarosepion bandense; assembly: GCA_037127315.1. Classification (NCBI taxonomy): domain Eukaryota; kingdom Metazoa; phylum Mollusca; class Cephalopoda; order Sepiida; family Sepiidae; genus Ascarosepion; species Ascarosepion bandense. Next base: position 926,849 of record JBBBDQ010000264.1, read on the forward strand.
TTTTTTCTTTTTGTATAATAAAACATGACACTCCACAAAGCAAGTTATCAAAATTTAAATAAAGATAGATATAAAATTAGAAGAAAAAAGAGAATAAAATAGAGAAGAAATTAAGAATCAAATTGATTATGTTACTATCAACAAGAGATTCAGAAATGCAGTCCTTCACTGCAAAGCGTACCAAGGTGCTGACTGCAGAAGTGACCACATACCAGTTTTATGCAAACTAAGGATAAAACTAAGGCAATTAAAGAAACCTGCAGTACAATAGACGTGTGAATGACCCAAACCTGCAGGAAATATAGAGACAATGTGAAAACAAAAAATAAAGGACAAATTGGAAATAGAAGCTCAAAACGGGACGCACTAAGAGTGGCTCTAGTGGATCGGCAAACAACATCATCCCAAAGGAAAAAGCATGTTAGAAGAAAAATGAGTGGTTCAATGAAAAGGTTCTTGAGCTGATGCAAAAAAAAACAATACCAAGATATTGAACGGAATACAAGAAAATACACAAAGAAATAAGGAGAAAATGCAGACAGGCTAAAGAAAGATGGCTCAACAAATGTGCAATTGTGAACGACAAATAATGAAATACATAAAAAAAATAAAGGAACTAGCAAGACAAAATACCTGCTCAGCAACAGGATGTATAAAAGCAAAGGACAGTACACTCATACTAGAAAAAAAATACTTAAGAGGTGGAATGAGCATATTGCTGATCTCTTCCATGACGAGAGAAAGCAACAAACAATGTACAAAAATACGAATGAATCGAAATGAAAGCAGCAATGGCCAAATTGAACAGAAATAAAGCAGCAGGACCCAATGGTATTGTAATAGAGATGTTGACACCTATAGAAGACTTTGGCATAGACAGGCTCACAGAAATAATAAATGAAATCTATAACAGCGGTAATATACTGGAGGACATAAGTAGATCAATTTTCATAGCACTACCTAAAAAGCCAGGTGCAAAGGAATCCGGATTCTGATGAACAGAGCATGCAGCAGAATTGGCCCAGAAATAAGACAAGAACAGTGTGGCTTTGTTAAAGATACTGGAACAAGGAATGTGATATTTATGCTCAGAATGCTATCTGAAAGAATGAAATGCAAAAGGAAATATATCTGTGCTTTATAGACTATGCACAGGCATTTGACAAAGTACAGCAAAAAGACTTGATAGAGATGCTCAACAACCTCGACATTTTCAGAAAAGACATTAAGATAATCAAGAATATTGGCAGCAAACTGTTTGCGTATGAATAGGAAGTGAATTCAGCAGGTATACAAAAATAGAAAGGCGTGTAAGACAATGTGTTTTCTCACCGAATCTCTTCAACTTATACAGTGAAACAATTCTAAGAGAAATAAAACCCTTGCCAGGATTCATCATTGGTGGCCACAATCTCAACAATGTAAGATATGTAGATGACACAGTGCTGATAGCAGACACAAAAAGAAAAATGTAGGACCTCCTACAAAAGGTAACAACAGAAAGCGAGAAGATGGGACTAAGAATAAACTTCAAGAAAACTGAATGTATGGTCATCAGCAAAAAGAAAACCCCAAAATACCAACTACAGGTCGGAAAAACTAAAATAAACAAGTAAAGAAATTTAAATACCTGCGAAGCGTGCTGACAGAAAATGAAAAGTGCGATGCTGAGACCAAAGGCACATTGGCATGGCCAAGAACGCATTTCAAAAGCTAACTAGAGTACTAAAAGACAGGAAAATCTCATTGGAAACAAAGAAGAGAGTGCTGGATTACTATGTGATATTTGTTCAGTGAATGTTGGACGATCTCCTCAAGGATAAAGGAGAGGCTTGAGGCAGCAGAAATATGGTTTTATAGAAGGATGCTGAAGATACGATAGACTGAGCACGTGACTAATGATAAGGTGTTGGAGAGGATGGAATATAAGAAAGAGACAGATGAGGTTTCTCGAACATGTAATGAACATTTAATACTCACAGAATGGATAGAGAGAAAGAGAGACAAGGGAAATCAGTACGAGACCTACTTGATAGGCCTGAGCAAATACATGGCAGAGCATGGTTTGCGAGAGATACCAAAAAGAAGAATTTTGAGAGTGACAAGAGACAGAGCCAAGTGGAAGTCCATGATCGCCTACATTCTGAAGGGACACGATACATGAAGATAAAATGAAATTTTAATTATATTGCTCATATTAATATATTTTGAAAATGTTGCAGTTTTATTGTGAAAAATCGATTTGCATGATATAGTGTACTATTTTATGTGCTTCATAGGTATTCTTTATGGTAGCATTCACAAAGTTATAAGAGATATTTATCTAGTATTGTATAGGACCACCTCTAGACTAGAAAAATGCAACAGCTTGATGTGACATCAAGAGGTTGGATGACTTCTAGAAAATTGTTGAACCATAAAGTTTTGCTAATTGTTCAGTATCTTGATATTTGTAGGTGTAGGATCTTGCATGTGAACAGACCTCCCCACCAAATCCCATAAATTTTCAATGGGGTTCATGTTTAGTAAACAAGGAATCCACAGTATTCATTGAAAGTTTCCAGAATTTCTCTCAAATCAATTCTGGACAACCTGGATCTGATAACATAGAACATAATGTTACTGAAATAAGTTAACATTATTGGGATACATGGAGTCCATGAATGAATACAAATGATTACAAAACAGTGCAACATTTGTCACTGGGCAATAACACTTTTAGGCAGACTAGGGTACCCAACCTATGCCATGTAAACATACCACACACTATTATGAAACCACTACCAGCTTGTATAATGCCTTGTTTTCAACAGAGATCTATGGCCTTATATAGTTTGCATGAAACAACTAACTCATCAGATTTCACATGTTGCCAGTCCTCCAAGATCTTATTAGCAAAACCACAAACCCAAATGGGGTGCTGTGTCCATTACCATGGTGTTACAGACATAAAATTTCAAGAAACTTATAGCATGAAATGGGTTTATTTCTTGCAAAGATGGTTTCAAGGGAGTAAGGTATTTAGTAAACACAAGAAATGATGAATAACTACTACTTTGTAATAGTGGATAGCTTTTCAAAATGGCCAGAAGTACTCAGATGTAAATTGCCAACAACAAAAATCACAAAAGAATTTGTACATGAATTGTTATCAAGATTTGGTGTACTGGATATGATTGTTTCGGACAATGGGGCACAATTCTCAAGGGAATTCTCAAAATTTTGCAAAATGCATAGTGACAACATTTGAGAGCTGTGCCCTACCATCCAAGATCTAACGGGTTTGTAGAATGATTTGTATATGTTTTTAAAAGGGGCAATAAGAAAAGTGGAAGGAATAGAAACAAGAAATGAGGAGCTACAGAATTTCATATCTGTCTACCGTATCACACCAAATGCAAATGTTAATTTAGGAACTGCAGAGTTAATGAAAGATCAAATCAGTTTTTGATAAACTGAAATCAAATAAAAAAAAAAATGAGTGATAGAATGAAGTTTGACAGCAAATGCTTCTACCTTGGTGATAGTTTATTTTAAAAATTACAAACTCTGTAAAGAGTCATGGGAAGAAGTCATTATAGACAAGTGAAATCAAATAAAGACAAGGTACACTAGTGAACAGCACAGGAAATAACCTATGGAAGTAATATATAATATGTTCAATGTGCCGATTCCTCCAGAGGTACAACAAAGACACTTAGAAAAGTGAAAAAAAAGAGTGCTATGGAAACAATTGAGATTGATAAAAAAAAAGAAAATATATCATCCAGATATATCTCATCAGTTTTGGGGCATGGGTTAAACTTAATGGATGGTGATTTTGCTGCTAACTGGCAGCTCTTGCAATTTTTGACCAAGTTTTCAACATCTTTATCCATTCCAATATATGAAACTTCACAAAAGCATTTTCATACATAAAATGCCAGGGTGTCCTGTATGGAAGTTTCATAACATTCTTTTGGTTAATACTACCAGAATTACCACCCGTTCACTATACAATAGTATATCTTGACAAAATGAAAAAATATTTTCCTTATTTTTCAATAACTCTTTCTTTTTGTGAGTTACGAACTTGTCAAACTTCACTTTAGTTCTAATCTTGTCAATTATGACAGGTAATTCTCTCACAGTGTTGGACATAATGTTTTTTTTTTTATTTTTTTATTTCTGACTCACAAACCAATGAAGCTGTTACTATTTCTTCCAGTGGTTTAGTAAATCTTGGAATTAATCTTGATAATCCATCTGCATGCACTATCTTTTTTTTGAAAGTAAATACTCCATTTAAAAGGATGTTAGCTGCTCTACAACATAAGCACTGATGTATCACTTATGAAGAAAATTCCAAAAATGCCAAACTTAAAAATCATAGCATGATATTTAATGCAACAATAAATGCAATGTCATAATTCATAACTTAGATTTCAGAATGTCATAGTATTGTTATAATAGCATTTTAATTTACACTCTGAAATGAAAACTTATGCCATCCTCAGCAATCTGAGTGATCGTCATCACAAGTAGACAACTGAGTAAGAAATGTAAGAATTGACTAAGAGAAAAAATAATTATTCTGAATGAATCAATCAAATCTGTCAAATCTTTTACATACCTAGGAAAAGAGATAAATTTTACTGAAAAGAATGTGAAAATTTGCATAGCTAAAGCTAGACTGCCTCAAATAAAATGAATATAATCTAGGAATCTGATCTACCAGACAACCTAAAGCAGAGATTCTTTCAAGCAACAGTAGCAATGGTGTTAATATATGGTACCACTGCCTGGACTAACTAAAATCCTAGAGTCTGTGCTTGATGGAACCTACACTCTTCTGGAGACAACATCCAACTAAATTACAGCTCTATGAATTCATCCCTGATATTTCTACAATCTTACATGAACAGAGAATGTGCTTTGGCAAACAAAACAAGAACTCTGGAATGATCCACTGTTCTGGACACCAGCCATGAAGCAAGACAAGTTGGTCACCCAGCAATCATCTACATTGACCAGTTATGTTATGACACTGAATGCCATCCTAACAACCTTCTAATCTTGATGCAGACTGTAATGACTGGTGCAACAGACTTATAAATGTCTGAACTATTTCAGACAAATAAAGAAATTAAGAAATTACTAGCTAGAATATATTTAGCATACTTAAAATTATTAATCACAAAAACATACAAATTTCATAAATATTCAATAAATATTATTGATTAACAGTCTTTATTAAAAGTGCATTTATTAAGTTGATAGAGCAATGATAGAATAAAAGAAAAAATACAACTTGCAATTAAAATTTCATGTTGTGAAACAATTTTTCAACAATTCAATTAAGAAACCAGATTATTAGCTAAAAGAGAAGTGGTCTCTAAATGTAAACAAGGAAATAAATTTTTGCTGTGTCATCTAGCCCTTGATTGTTAAATACATGCATGTGTGGATTTATGGATGAAGAACAAACTGGGTTTATTAATTGCTTCATGATTGTTTCACAAAATGAAAGTTGTGCTTTTCTTTTTTCAAAACTAGAAACTGAATACAAAGGAGAAAAATAAAAAATGTACATATATTGAATGAATGTTTAAAAATCTATTATAGTCAGTCAGTTAAGTGTCATTCGTGATACACATTTGGGTGATCATGTCTTGAAAGAGACATGACTGACCAGGAAGAAGATTTTCCCACAGTAGATTGCCATTGCTTTCTGCAGTAAACTGGTTACTGACCAAGGATATAGAACCAAATCTGTCCTGTTATTTAACCTATAACTGGAGAGAAGAGACGGATTAATACCTTTCCCAAGGGTATTTGTGCGAAAGTTAATACAAGGAATTCAACTGGAATTCAAACTCGGCTCCTCAATAGTACAAGACCAAAAAGATGCAAGTAATATTATGAAATAGTAATTAGTTAAATGATTACTTGTAAACATTAAAGGAAAGTGGTGTAATAAATATTAATAATTGAGTAAAAAATAATTTTTCAGAAAAGTCAGTTTCTGACAAATATTTAAATATTTCATCATAACTAACAACAGAGTAAAACAGAATGGTACAAAACCTAGAGTCAGAGAAGCACTTAGCCACATTGTAAGCAGACAGAAACAAGCTGAATATTTGTTAATCGTGATAACAAACTGTTGCAAGCATGACAAAGATAAAAAAAAAAATAGTGATTTGGAAAATATTTACTCACATATAGAATGACCACTTATCAAATAAGTAAAAATACAGCAGGTATAAAAATTTGGTCCAAATACAAAACAAGATTCAAAATTGAAAAATTATATACCAAAATTAATAAGTGGCACAATAAAAATATCCAATTTCCAGTGTCAGAGGCACAATCTTTCAATTAAAATCTCATCATTTAACCAAGAGTCTGCTTCAATCTGGTCCTTTCAAAATTTCAGTTTGCATTTTTAGAAACATTTAAAATGTGATGGTAAGATCAATACACAAAGAAATTCAGAAAGAAATGAAAGAAGTTAGAACAATGCACAGCTACAAAAACCTTATCAGACAAATGCTTCATAATTAAAGACATTATTTTTGAACACCAAGAAAGACTCCACTGCTGAAATTCAGAATCATCTAACATTCACTAAAGAGCACTTGGAGAAAGCTATGTCTTTCTAAAATTCCATAATGGGATCAGATGAAACAGAATTATGAAGAATTGATAGGTTTTATGCATTTGAAGGGAAGATGATTGGTGCTGTATACTGATAGATTTTAGGAAACAACTGCAATTGTCTGTTAAAGCCTTGAAATGGAACATTGGATTTATCAACAAGAAAATAATTCTATGCATACAACCAAGCCAAGAATGGATCATTTCCATTTATTCCATTTCTTCAGTTATAGAGTAATCCTAAAAGTCTCTAAAAATTCAATTTCAATAGAGTCCAACAGAATTTACTGATCTGAAAGTAATTTGTCAAAAACAAGAAGTTAAAAAATTAGCTGAAACATTTAGACACTTTTATCCTAAGAAATTGGAAGCTATACAAAAGTACAAGATGTACAGCCAAATACTTAAAAATAAATTTGTTGCTCTTATTTTTGCACATAATTTTTCAATATTTAATCATTTCAATATTTTTTTGTTTTTGTATTTGCCACATTAATATTTAGTTTAAAATGTCAATTTTGAAATTATACAGCTCTGTTAAACTTTTTATAATGTATCATAATTTTAGCATCCAATGTATTAGCAGAATTTAACTGCAGAAATAACATTTGTTACATACAGTCACAAAGTTTATACATTACCATTTTGAAAATAATTTTTTCTATATTTTTAACAAATCTTTTAAACTAAAAAGCACCACAAAATTTAAGTTTACACCATAATTCTGAATTTTATTCCTACCATGAAAACACAAATGCTACCACTGCCTGAGGCTTTTAAAATATGGCAACGTTTAAAACATTCACTACATAAAAATGACATTTGTCATAAATACTGTAATAGAAAAACATGAATCATTTTTTTGCAGTTTTCACTAAAGCTTGAGGTTCACTATTCAGGGATTCACTAGTCCAGAAGCCCCAAATGTTCAGGTCAGTAATTTGAATCTTGTGGTCATTTAAATAAAAAGAAAAAAATAGTACAAATATGATATCTGAGGAAAAACCCATCAAAAATTTTGTGCCATCACTAAAAAGATTTAAGAAAATTTCATTTAAAAATTGTGTGTAAATAAAAAGTGAATAGAATATCTACTTCTATTTTCAACACAGATATGAACTGTAAATTTAAAAAAAAAATATTGTTGAGTAGACATTAAAATGAATCATCCAGAAATGAACTTTCTTAAATTTAGTGAAACACAATCACAAAAAGTGATGCAAAACCATTTAAATGAATATAAGCTATTTTGCAAGACAAATAATGGCTGGATTTGATAAAACACAAAATAAACAAGAACTCAACCAAAATTTGTAACTTTAATTTCATGAGATGACATACCAATGAGAATATTGAAGGTCAGTTTGTTAGATATCTTTAATAAAGCAATTACCATTAGATTCATGCAGATTTTACAAAAACATGGTTGCTAGAAGAAATATCATTTACCTTGATTTGAAAATCTATCTTCCCTTTCTTGGTTACCAATCCTTTGCTCAACCATAAATGTAATTGTGTAGTATATATTAACCACATGAAAATATAAATATTTTAATTAGCATAAACAAAAATTTTACATGCTCTACTATTAAACTATGCCTTGAAGGGAATTTTCAATTGATAGAATATTGGAAAGAGAGAAAAGTATTATACATTAACTAAACTGAACCTTTTGATTAAAATTAAATTTAAGAATGTAAAATTTATAGGTTTTCTCAAGAAATCATCAAAAGTCTTCATCATAAAGTATCCTAAAAGGCATTGAGAAAATACATCAATGAAATCAAATCCAATATGGCTTCAATAATTTTTCTTAAAAAGTAAGAGAGTCAGCTCTCAGATAATGAAGTTAAAATCATCAGGTTTGGCTAATTAGCCCACCTTTCTCCATTACAGATTGAATGATCTTGTTTTTGAATACATGTACAGATATATACATAAACCTTTTCTTTTAGACCATTACATTGGCAATCCTATAGTTAAATCCTGTAGGGAGAAAAACACTTAATTTCTATCATTGTTTTTTCGTTTAATATTTTAGATGCATACTATGATTCATTGTAATTTACAACAAACTCAGCAACCACAATTCAAATTAAACCTTTACAACAATTAAATAAAGCATAATATTCTATAAACACAAATGATATTTTAAGATATTTTAAGATATTTCAAAACAGTGATATTTTCACTTATCAAAACATTTATAAGTCATGTCATTGATAAAAATAAAATATATTTTATATAAAAAGTTGAAAATTTAAGTTACATTTTAAAAATTCTTTATGTATGAATCAGAATTGCAGATTATATAATCTATGTGGTTGAACAAAAGAATTGTCATTTTGTGATTTGCGTGGTTAGCCTGTGCTTAATAATAACATTTGTAGTCAACCATTTGGCACAAACAGTTCATAGAACAAGTAGAAACAAAATCAGTAAGAAAATAGTTGAATAACAGAAAAATACAAAGCAAATATAGATAAATTAGTCCGAGAGGTAACCAGAAACAAAGTAAACTTTACTACGTGTTTTGTTATACCAGTTTGTGTTTGCATAGAGAAAGCTACCTCATGGTTAAGATTTAGAGCCAAACTAATACATTCCTAAAAAAGGGGAGAAATTTGAAAAATTATGGTTTATAAATTTTTCATGATTGCAGGAAAAAAGTTATTAGAAAATAACTATAATATAAAAATAATTTTATACTGAAAATTTCAATACATAGATTGTATTTTTAAATAGCAGTATTAAAAAGTGATTTACAGTGCAACATGCAGAAATACAAGGTACAAAACTTAACTATCTGTAATAGATTTCCTTATAAATTTTTAAAATTTTCTAATAAGAAAACTTAAAAACATACAATAAAAAGCATTGATAATAGAAGGTGTAATATACTTAATATTCCTACATGCAATTTCATGTCAAATATTTGTTAAATATACAAATAATATATTGAAAAGTTTTTTATGCTCATCAAAATTAATTAAAAAAATTAAAAAAAAAAAAATCAAATATGAAGTACAAGGGAGAGTGAGGATTCAGATATTACAAATGTCTCCTAATATATTGTTTTAAGTTTAAATAAAATCATTGCATTTTTATCTCAAACTGTCCTTACACCAAGTGTACAGAGTAATAAATTAAAAAAAAAAAAAAAAGATAACCTAAAGTAAAAATGGTCCTCACAAATGAAAGTTGTAAAACTTGTTTTTAGTTTCTAAGATTATAGTTGGTTCTTTTCTCTACTTGTGTAGCACAAGTTTTTATGCATCACATTTCTTTGTAAAACTTTTTTTTCTTGTGTATTATGAGAACTTTCTAATACACTCTAATAGGAGCGAAAAGATTTACATAAAGGAAAAATACATGGAAAACAGGTAACTTAGAAAAGTGAGTGTGTATGAAATACATAATCAGGTTTGAAGTGATAACAAGCTACTTGGAGAAACTGAGTAAAGAATTAAAATCAATGAGAGTCTGCCAAGTTTTATGCTATCTGTTATCACATTAACTCTGGCAATGCAGAGAGTAAGCAATCCAAGATTAGTTCTTGAATCAGTGTATTACATAGGATGTTGGTTAATGGAGAAAAAGATAGTTGAAAAACAAAAGGTACATCATACTGGAGCTATCATTCTTACTTAAAACACAGCAAGTCTTAACTAAAATGATAAGAGTTGAAGACCTTGTCCAGATCCACAAACACTAAATAGAGAAGTTTTTCTACAGCCAGGTATTTCTCTTGCAGTTGTCACACAAGACAGATGGTATCTATGATGCCACAACCTAGCATGAATCCAAACTGCATGTCAGCAATATTGACCTATTGCTGAATGAAACACCCTGCCATGTGCTTGAGACCCCTGTAGTTACCAGATCATTTATGTAAATCAGAAAGAGGGTTAGTGAAAGAAGTAACCTCTGAAAGACACCTGTGTTGACTGCCAGAGCCTTAGAGGATTGGCCGTTAATAACTAGCTTCAGGAAGGATTTTATAATAAAGAAAAGTCTTCCAGGGATGACATAGCTGGTGAGCTTGTGTATTAGATCTTTGTGGCACACCTTCTTGAAGGCCTTCAAGATATCTAATGCTACCGTCTTTGTGGTATGTGTGTGTCATCAAGGGCCTCACTAATTCTGTGTATAATGGTAGTTAGGATGTCAGCAGTGGATTGGGGTGATCGAAGTCTGTACTGCTTGTCACATAAAAGGTTGTGCCTATCCAGTTGCTCAACAACCTGGCTTCAAAAGTTTGCTGATGAAACCAATGAGACTAATGGGTATTTACTGGGAGGGGGAGAATCGGTTGTCCATGTGCTTGAAAAACATATATGCTTGCCACCTTCCTCATGCTTGGGAAAGACTTTTCCTTCAAGTAGCAGATAATTTTGCTAGAATCAGGGATAATTCTGGGTTGATATTCTTATGGATGATCACTGGAATTTTATATGGAACAATGGCTTTTTTGGGGTTGAGTTTTTTTCATAAGTCTAGAGACTTCATTTAATGAAATGAGTATATTACTGTGAATGTTCTCAATGTGGAAAGTTGGGGAGGGGATGGCTTTCGTCGTCTAATCTAAAGATTGAGAAAAAAAGAGCTTTGCTTTGTCTGTCAAGGAGGATATTACCTTGGGGTCATTTATAATAGTGAGTACAGCCACTTTGCCTTTGTTTATAAGTTGGTTGGTGATATTCCAAAATTTGTGAGATCCAATTTGTTTCTTTTCAACCTTGGCCTGGACAGCTCACACTTTGCATTTTCCAAACCTATCTTACTGTAATTGTGGGTGATTCTGAAAGAATTAAGAGCCAGACTATACTGTTCCTTGCAATAGATTCTGAAGTAGTGATCTATGGCTGCAGTGCATTCAGGGCTGACTGACTGGTTTTTGCTGAAATGGGGATGCATGCATAAATAATCTAGGTTGACTTGCCCAGAGATACTGCTGTAAGTACCCCTCATTATGGCATTGAATGACCCCATCGAAGACTACTGCATGGTCCAGAAACCATTCACAAAATGGTAGTACAATAGACCCAATATTATACACCTACTGACAGGATAATCTCCTTCAAAGTTACTTGAAGGTTTGGATCTCTATCAGGTGGATAATGCCAAACCCAGAAAACATTCACCTCCAACACCTTTAATAAGGGGATAAATAACCTAGGACAGCTTTAGGTGTGATACACTATGTGAATGTGTCTTGTCCGCCTAGAGGTCAGGCAACATAACTCCTCCTTGGGCCTGAAACATTGCAATTGTCAGAGAAGAAGGGTCCTAAGGCAAGCTCGCTCCCTCATATACATGCGGACTAAGAGACCCACTGGAAGAAGAATGGAGGTTGACAAAGGTTGCTCGGGGGGTGCATGCACATCCCATACCCCCATTTGAGTTAGTATCAGAAGCATAGTTATTAAGTTGAGTGCATACAAAGGAATGTTACTTATTCTATTTGAGAGGAAAGAAAAGAAGTACATAAAATATGAAAGAACTCATGTTAAGTTATGACTTAGTAATAAGTTCTGATGTCTACTACCAACTAAAAAGTCGGGATGAGAAAACTTAGTTCAATAAAAAAAACCACAGGTAAAAGCATAACTCCCTTCTGATTCCATCATAGGAGCCTGTCACCAAGTTACTCTTTTCTGTCTAGGATCATCATTAACTCTACTGACCCATTTCTTTATTGTGTTTACACGAAGTGTGGGATTTCCATACTAACCTCCTGTTAACGCCTGCAACACTTTCATTCCAAAAGAAATTCTATGACAACACTTTGCTTTCTATATGCATCTAGGGGGTCAACCATTTTGAAAGGAATTATGAGTAGAAAAAAAAGATTATCTTTACAAATTTTCTACCTTAGTTACTGAACACTTTTTATATATATATATATATATATATATATATAAAAACAACATGAAATCCTGACTAATACTTTTAAAGTTAGAACAGGCATTACTTTCTGACTGACCCTCATACTTGTTAATTACACAAAGTAGAAATAAGTATCACAGGATATATTTGAAAATTTGGTACAGGGACATCAGCAAAAAATGATTTGTGCAATGTTGGATGTTCAAGATTTTTTTTTTTTTTTACTAAGACAAACTAAAATGTAAAATATAAACTCAAGAGAAAACACGAAGGAGCTATTCTTATTTTATTAACTTACATTCATAGTGTAAGTATCTTAATAGGTAAAAGCCTATTATATGCTTCTTGATTTGTTTTATAAATGTCAGTTTATTAGAACAGCATTTTACAAAATTGCTTTTATATTCCTATAGGAAACTTTTTTTTTTAACATTTAGTTTAAACAAGTGCATTAAATTAAAACTTGGTATATACATCCATTATTTTTAACAAAAATTTTTAAAAAGACTGATTATTAATACTTAATATTTATGTTAGACTGAAAGTTTTATTGATTTCCTTACAATAATGCAAGAGTTCAATATTATCATTTGCAGCAATAGTATCATTTGTAAAGAAGTGTTTGCTGATAAATATTATTTGTGAAAATAGTTCCTTTGAAGCCATGTCCAGATGGAGAGAGTTTATGATTTGAAGTACTACTTTTAATGCAGAAAGGTCTGAGATTTAAATCTACAAATCTATGAAAGACACAAAAACATTCTGTAGCTTTTTGAAGATATCAAATAGCAACAATGGCTATCAAAGCAAAATAATAGTTTCCATTTCAGAATGTTCATATATGAAAAAAAAAAACTAACAAGAATTCTGTGCAACATACATTAAAAATAACAAATCAATGTCAATATATCAATTTTGTTACAGTTTATGGAATGAGATTGTGATTTATAAAAGCCAATATAAAAATCTGAAAATAATTGTGTCATGAAGAAAAATGAATTTCAGCAGTCTCGTTTTTTTATTTTTGTCATTTTTTCTTTCATTTTCTGTATACTTAGATATAGAAACAGAAAAAGAAAAAAAATTGATATTCACTTAAAACATTTTTATACTATTATTTTTATGTTTGTTTTCTTATTTCAACAAGTCATTTTATGATATAGCAACAAGAAATTATCTGATTGGTTGGGAGATATGAAAATAGAAAAGCTAAATAGGATATTTTTTTCTAATCTCCAAAAGATGTTCAATATCTAATCAATTATTTATTGTTTTAGTTTACATAATTTTACAGACAAAGCAAACTATCAACCTATCTTGTAATGCTATTATTTCAAATGACGGTAACATGGGAATAAGAGTGCCATAAATCTTAAATTGTGAAATTAAGACTTAAATTGCATATTTTCATAGTTTTCTTAGAAATTATCCAGTTATTTAAATGACAGTTCATTAATCTACAACATATATCAACTAAAAACATTAAATACAAAAATTTAACAAATGGTAAACAGTGAAGTAATTAGTTGTAACATTGACACTGATCAATACAATGTTGCACATAGAAGTTTCACTTGCACACTATTAAAAATAAGCCAGTATAAGAAATAATTATTTTAAGGTTAAAAAATATGCTCAACAGAAAAAGGTGATGATTAGTAAAAATAATCAAATATTATGCAGAAATGGGACACTTTTTGATGTCCAATCACAAATAAAAATATTAATATTAATCTACCTCATGTAAAAATACATCATTAAATAAAAACCAGCATAATTAAAATATAAATTCAACATTTGTTCAATTCTTTGATTGTTTATTCAAATATAAATAGTATATACAGAAAATATGACAAACAACTTTAAAAGGAGGAGCTAAAAAAAAAAAAGGCTGTGTAGAGTTCATGAAAAACCAATTTTTGTTGGAAACCATTCAGATGCTAGGATTCCATTTCCAGTAGAATTCATTTGTATGCAACAATTTTAAAATGAAGTATACCAACTAAAAAAAAAAACTTACTCAAACTGCAATCATTGACCAAAATCACATCAAACAGTAAAAATATCAATAGCTATGGAAAAACTGTTCAAATATCAATTTGTATTCTAAAATAAATACTCACACACACAGTACCATACAAAAGATTTTGAGCCCTTTAAACTATTGTACATTTCTATTAATAGCCAGCTTATAAGTTATTTCACATTACACTTTTTACAGATAAAACATTGGTCTTCTTGGAGTTATTTCAATAGTGAATCTTATTTTGTAACAGGGGTTCTGAATGAAAGTGAAAGATGCAAGATTGTACATCAAATGGGCTGTTTACACATTTTGGACCACCTCATAAATCAAGACAGACATTGAGTTTTAAAACAAAAGAGTGTCTATGATAAATATTTATTATATAATATTCCTTTCAAGAAGTTTCTGTACAAGTTAATATTTCAAGTAACTTCCCTTAGCTTGAACAATTGCTTTAATATGTCTTGGAAGAAATGCATACACATCCATTATCTTCATAGATGTAAGAGGTCATTCTGTGGCCAAGCTTCCTGCAGTTCTTCAAGATAACGTGAATTCTTCTGGCAAATACTTTTCTTCAGTTCTGTTCACATTAAATGATCTTTAAATCAGGAGTGAGCTGGTCACTCTTTCAATATAGTGACACCTTCAAACTGTTGTGTTGCATATGAACTGAGGCATAGAGCTGTGTCATGCTGAAAAATCTCAATCAGTATCAAATGTTCCTTCCACAACTTGATATATTTGGTACTATTCAAATTACCAATTTTTACAAAATCATTTCAACAATCATTTTTATTAATATATCCCCGGAGCATCAGATTTTTACCCATAAATTCACCGTGTTTGTCATACAATGTGAGTTGTTTCATTTTTCTCTAGGTCTACTGATAAATTTGCACTTCTGAAATTGTAACCTCATCCTAGTTTCATCACTGAATATGGTCTTATTACAATCATTTGTATTCCATATTTAATAACTCTTTGACCATTTTGCCTTCAGATGCTTCTTAATGCTATTTTCTTAGATGAAATGCACCACGGGTCATATTTTTGAAGGATGTACTTCATGGTATCTACTGCACCAAACTGGACAAGTCATATTCACTCATCACTTGTTTTTCCATCTTTGGCTGAACAGTTGATTTATCTTATAAGACAGTTTCTAAAGGCAACATCTTGATTGATTCAAAACATTTCCAGTGCCTTGAAACTTCAAGAGAATTTCTGAAATGCAGTTTCTTGAAATTACAAGCCCTTTAGCCATTAACCACTGGCTCAAATACTTGGCCATCATCACTATCTTAATCCTAATTTTTCTGGAAATTTCATAATTTCAAGCAATGAGATAATGCAGGAATTCAATATAAAAATTTTCATCATATATAAGGATTCTACTGCTAATATGCAAATACTTTTTGCAACTGTAAAAAAAAAAAAAAAAATCACGAGCCTAAAAACTTTGCATAGACATTTTTTGGATTATTTCAGATCTTCCCTCTCATTCAGAATACTAGAATACTTTATAAATTTATTATTTACATTGTTTTGACATTGTTATAATCAAAATGTTTTAGCTATTGTATGCTCTGACCTTCTTCAGGTGACTGGAATTTTAGCCAAACTCTTTACTTTGATCACTGGGATAGATTGTTCTCATTCCATTAGTCATGCCTCTTCTGAATGTCTTAGTTATCTCCATTTAACTCAGCTAAGATTTCGGTCACCCCTACTGTTTCCAGGTATTGAACTCATAACTCTGAGTCCAGTCACTGAACCCAATCAACGCTTTTATCCACTGGGCCATGTGTCCTTGAGTCACCTGAAGAAGGTTGGGGTGTACAACATCCAAATTATTCTGAATATGATGATAAAGATGAGCACAAGAGTCCAAACAATGTAAATAATAAATTTATAAAAGTATACTAGTATTATCAGAAAAGAGCTAATATAACTGTAACTGATGTGGCACTTGTTACTGTATTACATAATGGTCTTTTGGTCAGATAAAGGACATTAATTTACATGAAAGAGTGTGTGTTGTATAATCTTTATAAGATATGAGATTATTATTTACAGAGATGCACTCTGATTGGGCAAATGAATTAATAAACAACATTCATCTTGTATATCAGGTTTGGAGAGTTGAGATATTTTTTTTATTATATTACAGGTTTAAATTTTTTATAGTTTTTTTGTTTTTGTTTTTTTTAATCATATCACCCCAAGCAAGGTGGTAACGCCACTGATATGCAGGGGGCTATGTAAGAGTGAAAAGGTTAGAAAAGAAAAAGCCGGAAACCACATCCTAAACAGGAAACAAGGGATGAGCCTCTTCACCTGTTCAATAGCCGTGGGTGGAGTGTGAACGGGGCGATAGTAAATGATAAATCTCAAATGTCTATTTTTATCAATAGGTTTTGATGTGTTTATGGATTATTTTTTTGTGATTTCTTCCTTTTTGTACTTATGGTGCACCTGATTATGGTAAAATATGTTGATGACTTAAGTGAGTTAAAGGCTTAGGCTACATGAATATTGGCCAATTTTCCCCACTCACAACTAGCACATTTGCAAAATGATATTCAAACATTAGGAAAAAAAAAAGAATGTTAAATTCAATAGATAAAATGTCTATCCTTATTAACAATACAAAATTGTTTCCCAAATATACATCCCCAAAATAAATAAGAAAATAATAGGTACCTCGAAAAATTTAAAATTTTGAAAGTTTTATTGGATTGGAAATATAGTTTAATTAAATCAGTGTATATTAATGAAATTTTTTCAAAAATTTAAACTGATCTAAGGACATGTGTAAAATTAAAAACTGAAAGAACCTAAATCATTTTGATTTAAAATTTGAACATTAAAGAAATATATTTTAATATCACTTTGAAAAGAGAGCTAATTTTGATATGAAGAATTATCATTGTTATATGTCTTGTTATTCAGACTGCTCAACTTCATTGTTATAGTCACATTTTGACCAATGTATCTCAGACCTTCTTCAGGTATGTTTTATCATATTTAATAACCATCTCAGATTCTTTGTTAAATTATTCTCCAATGTTGCTCTGTGTTATCTTGACTTTATCATCAAGAATATCATCAATGCTAGATTGTTTGTTTTTATTCTGCTTTCCAAGCCTAGCAGATATTTCAGGCATGGGTGTTATACATAGTGAAAAGGATAGTCATCAGAATAAAGTCAAGATAACACAGAACAACATTGGAGAACAATTAAACAAAGAATCAGAATGCATACTAGACACTGATAACCACCTTAATAACCTAGGAAATAGCTCATAAATTTTAATGCCTCCAAAATAAAGCTACTCATCTTTAACCACCATAGAGAAACTTTCTTGCCTACCATCAGAATGGATGATGTTAATCTCCTAGAGAGTAACACACTGTACCTCTTTGGCCTCACTCTTTCAAATGGAATGACTACATCACATCTATAGCTGCATCTACTGCTAGGAAGATCAAGTCACTGTGTCAGGCCAGGAAGTTTTGCTCATCAGAATCCAATTTTGTACATTTATAAATCTAATTGTTCATGCATTGAATACTGTTGCCATATCTGGTTGAGCGCTCCTGCTATTCCTCAAGGTTCTCGACAAAATCCAAAGAAGGATCTGCAATATAATCGATCCTGACTTGGCAGCCCACCTTCAATCACTTTTTCACCAACATGATGTGGCTTCCCTTCGTCTTTCTACAAGTATTTTTATGGCAACTTCTCCGACAAGCCTTTTTTCCCTGGTTCCCTGACCACATGTATTCATGCATGCTACAAAATTAGAATCTATGTCCCACCCTTTTAGTGTCAAAATAGTTAAATGTAACTGTTCTTTCTACTCTAACAGTTTCTCTCACACTTCCCGTTGTGAAACTCTTCCATTTGCTTGCTTCTCTGATAGCTACAATCTCTAAAAGTTTAAATGCAACGTCAATTGCTATCTTCTATCTACGTGAATCCCATCTTTCTTTGATATCCTCTGTACCTTGTTTTTTCTCTTTCTGTAACTCCTTGCACACCAGTGGCAGTCCTGCCTTGCTTGGGATGAAAATATTATTTAAAAAAAAAAAAAACATCTGGGAGCCTCTGATTAAAAAAGAAAAGACACTTATAAAACAAATAAAAATCCATCACCTGAGTCTGGACACTTAAACAGTTTCATTCTCTGTGTACAGACATTAGGCTTAAAACTAAAAACAAAAACCCAGATCTAGTAGATTAAAGCATTGGTTAAAACATATCTGCTTCCCTAACAGCCATGAGCTTAATATGGGTTTGTTAGTGCTGAAAAGTCACATACTCTGGTTCAGTGGAAAAAGCAAACAAATGATACAAAAACAAGGCCAGTAAGTATTAAAAGATATGAAATATCTCCTAAGTAATGAATGTTGAAGGAGAACAGTCTACTTCTATGAACTGATTAATAAAGGGTTCAGTTAAAAAATCAAGGAAGGTTACTGGGTGTGATGACAGAGACATGAAGATTGAAAGGCATAACAGCTAAAAAGTGTGAGCATAACAATGAAGATGAGCATGCTGATCCAAATAGCAAGGTATGTGATAGAATTATCATTCTATCTTACATCTATTGATTAAAGGAAAAAAAAAATCAACATAACTCTTCAAATAAAATGGGGGATTTTTATTCTGGGTTAGTAATTAAAAAGTTTGCAATGTTCAAATTGTATAAATATGATTTTTAACAGATCAGAAATGGAAGCAAATGAAAATGTTATTGAATCAATCAACAAATTTGTTTTATATATTAACAAAACAAATAAAATCTAAAGAATATAATACTATAGTTACATTTAAGTTTAAATTATTTTAAACAGCTTTGAATAAATAGGGTAAATAAATCTTATGTTTTTAGCGAATGCAACTGCATGTGTGTGAAAATACCAAATATAGACACATTACTTCTGGGATTAATTGTTATTTAATGTTAAGATATATCATGATCTATATTTATTTCAAATAAATAATTTATGCATCTTTCAAACATAAGGATTTTATTCAAAACTCATCTTAATAATGTGTAACTGTCAATTTAAAGATATTTATATCCACAAACCTAATCTAAATTTTATAAATTGATATCTGATAGTGTCATAAGTAAAAATTATAAACCATTCAAAAGATTAGAATTTTTAAGAGTAATATAGCGAAATATAAATACTATAAATTTACCAGATTAATTCTATTTTGGTCAAAAGAAAAAGTTATTCAATTTACAGCAAATCGCCTATGAATGCATTTACTTGAAAGATTGTAAAAACTGTTTCTCTTCATTTAAATGTACTTTTGATCCAACACAACCCACATATCAAAATCTAGAAGGTAGTGATAATAAACAACTTTTGGCACATTTTTTCATTTTTATTGAAAAAGAAAAAAAAATTATTTGACTTTGTTGAAAGTACCAGACACTGCTAATCAAAACATGGTACTAGAAATTAGAATTAGAAAATACTCAATATTTAAAGATAAAATAAAAAAGTAAAAATAGATCTTTCAGTTAATAAAATAGAATTACAACAGACTAAATTTGAAAACCGTTATGGTAGACCACATTTCATCTTTCCAAGGTCAATAAAAAAAGTGCTAGTAGCATTTGTGAAGACGGTGGTCAATTTGATCAAGAGGCACACAAAACATGTTGCTCTCTCCTATTTCTGAGGGAACGCCAAAGAAAAAGCTTTCAGGTCACCTCTGACTAAGGCACTTTACTCAAGATATTTTTTTTAAATATTTACAAATTGTATTCAATGGGATTAAAATAAAGACAAAACCAAACATCTTTACTTTCCTGATTATATTACACTAATCTTCTAATCTTAAAAAAAAAAAAGCAAGATATCTAAAGAAACGTGAATTAAAAACTAGAAGTAATATCAGCAGCAATGTCTATAAAGAAAAAACACACTATGGGAATTTCCAATAAAATAAAAATAAATTTTTGGACTAATTTTCTAGGTATTAAATTCTACTTACTAAATTGTAAAAGGAAAAAACATTTATGCAAAAATATCAAGGGACAAACATTAAAAAACAATTTGATAAAAATCCTTGGAAATATATTTGAAAAATAGATTAGTCTATTTCAAAAACAAATTAATCCAAGCATATAAAACTTAGCAAAATATATTTTGGTTATTTTCAGTTATCCTCAAAATTCTTGTAAGAATGAAAAATACTGTTCTTTTGTTTTTTTTAAATTAGTGTGGGCAGGTAAAAAGGAGAAACACAGAAGGAAGAGGAACCTATTGTTGCCAATTTCTGATTTACCAAAATTTTTAATCTATATAAAAGCGACAGATAAAATCCTTGTAAAAAAATACATAAAAATAAATTTAAAAAAATGTATGGAAAAATGTTGTTTAAACTTAGAAATTTTATTTCTAATATAAAAATAAAAAAATTTAACTAAAACTGAATATTACCAATTTTTTAAAAAATATGCATAAAATAATCTTTAACAACTTGTTGCTTTTGAGTTTAAATATATCTCAAATATCATTGCAAATGCAAAATAAAGAATTAAATACATCATCATAAACTAGTAGATACTGATTCTTAAAATTCAATTTTGTGCATAGATTTGATATTCAAGTAATAAACCTGAACTATCACTAGTATTCAAGATTTAATCATTTATCTGAGAAAGAAAAATGTAAAGCTACGCAAATGTATTTAAATAGTTTTGCTTATTTCAAAACTGAATCTGCCGAAACAATTCTGACGATATAGCACAACAAAGATATCATTTTTGCCAACAAGAATTGTCATCCTATTATAATAAGCATTTTATAAATTTCATTATGAATTAAAATTTCTTTCATAACTTACCAAAAAAAAAAAAAAATGTTTGACAATTAAAGATATTAAAACAGGAACCCACAAAACTAACAAAACTTGTTGAAGACATTACATAAGAATAATTTGTTATAAATATCTCTAAATTTAGCAAATTTACACTAGAAAATAAAAATAGAAAACTTACTAAGTAATTAGGAAACATTAAAAACTGCCAAGCAATTAATTTATATAGACCATGAATAAGATACATTTATTTTAATTAAGTAGAAAAAACTTCATGTTTAAAAAAAAAAAGGAAAAAAAAAAGAAGGAAAAAAAAAAGGAACAATATGAGGGGTAGATGTCATAAGTTTAGAATTAAAATAAGTACAACATTAATTTAAGAAAGCTAAAATTTCACAGTAATAATACCCATATTGGACAGGAAATATCATACTCAGTAGCAAATAAAACGAACCTTGATAAAGAATTCAAATAAATGGGACTGGAAATAAAAACATTGAATAATGTGAAAGTCCCATTCTGAATAATTGAAATGTTTATCTGCAAACATAGTAAGACAATAAAGAAATTTAGATCCTCTGTGTGCATATGTATGCATGTGTATATACCCTAGAAGAAGCCAGTACACTCACACACACCTGTAAACAAACAAAAAAAAAAAACCAAAACAAAAAAAAACAATTATCTAATAAACCAAACTCAAGAAATTAGATTCAAATTAAGCTTGTAAAATTTTGAATGATTTGTAACCAATATAAAAAGGAACAGAATTAAATATTTAGACTATAACTAATGAAAACATTTATAACAAATGTAATAAAAGCCCAAAGCAGCACAACTTTTCCAATTTAGCTTCTACCATTCAAAACAAGTAATGAGGATTTTGTGCATAATTTAATGTTAGAAATTTCCACAATTGTCTTTATAAATTGTATTGAACGTGAGTTTTCTTCTACATGTATGTTAATAAAAACGATAGCTATTTCTGTACAGAAATGGCCAGTAAATAGAAATAAGGAAGTGCTCATCAATGATGTTAAGATGTTGATGCGTGACTGAAAAGACAGCTGAAGAGTCACAGTCCGATTCCCTTTCATGGAGAGGAGGAGGAAGAATAGCAAAGAAAGATCTCCAACTAAGGAAAACAGTTTGAAAATTTGGAAAAAATATCAATCAACTTACAGTAAGAAGACTCCATAAATTGTAGGAGAGGTCAATTTTGCCATTAAATCCAAAGGTAATACGTTGCAGTAGACATCAGTTTGCTGTATGTGCTCACCTATTCCAGAGGGTAGTGAATTTCAGAGGGGGTAGACATTGGGGTAAGAAGAAAGAAGGAATGTAGCAGCAGCAGTAAAAGAGGAGAGAATGAGAGAAAGTTAAAATTTCCAGTTCTATAAAAAAAAAGGAAAAAATGACGATAAAGATGATGTTATGCCATGCACATATGCGTGCAAGGATGGCTACCTAGGGGTAAAACCCTTCTTTCAGAACAGGAAGGCTAGAAGGCAGCAGATGATAGCTCAACAGAGAAAAGAAAACAATTCTGAGAGGATAGAGAGAAGACTGTAGTCTGTCTAAGGCACACATATACAATATATATATATATATATATATATATATATATATATTAGTGCAGTAACAATAGTAGTTATTATAGTAGCAATAGTAGAATCCCATTCAGTGGCTTATAGCCACAAGCAGTATAAGGGTGAAGAACTTGATCTAGCAGTACTAACAATTCTTCACAACTAAAATTGTTGCTGCTACTATTCTTGTGGAAGTATCATGGCTACAGTCACAAGACAAGATAAAGCAGGAACCTCTCTGTAAATGACGTGACACTACTATTTATGCCCATGCTATGTGAAACTATAACAACTGATATTAATAAAATATACAAGATTTGGTAAAACGATTCTTCTGAATTTATTGCTTGTTTGTAATAATTTACTTATGTTGGCAAGTGATACAAACAAATTAGTTCACTTTTTCCTCTTTACATAAAAAAGCAATGAGGTTATAAAGTAATATGTAGGAGCACTGAAAAGTTCTCATCCTAACCAAGAAGTCCTTCAAAATAAATAAAATAAAATAAACCTGATATTTAATCAGATTTTAGGAAGAGAGTTGGGCCTAATAACTTTTCAGAAAAACCCATACTTACAATGTAAAAAGTTTACACTAAAATTACATGTTTAATAATAAGCTGAAGCAGTAATATAACCTTTAAAGATTAGGCCTTTTAAGAGTGGAAAAAAAAAAAAAACTTCAAATGTATTATTAGTAATAAAAAAAAGTTGGCTAAAGTTTTTTTTTTTTACAAATCATACAAATTATAAACTTTAAAGTACTAATAACAAAATTAATCTAAATTGCCAATTTTTATTCTTGCTTTCTTTTTTCATTAGTTATTTCAAGATTTTAGGACTATAGCAGAATTTACTATAATGCTTACACCAAAAAAAAAGAATTCATTAAAAATGTAGCTGATCTTATCATCTAAAGTAAAGAATTGTTTCCCTGATTAGATCTTATTTAAAATAATGTTTTTTTAATTTATTATTAGAATTAATTAAAAGTTAGAATGTTGTAGTTAATAAATTACTATTACCTAAAATGTATATTGTCTGAAATCACTCTAATGCACAATTGTTCTGAAGGAGATTTAAAAATAAAAATTTTACTTCTTATAAATCAGGATTAGCATTTTACTCTAAAATATTTTAAAACTATTATATGAATTATTAGATTCTTACAGTGAGTATCATTTCCTTCATTTATACAAATTCTTTTAAATAATATTGTTTCAAAAATACAATTATCTACCTCATTCATTTCTTCTCTAGATTCAATGTTGCCTCAATATCTATTTTCATTAGAATTTTAAAAAATGATTTGTTAAAGTTTATTAAAAAAAAACAAAAAAAAAAACTGTCAAATAATTTTTTAATATATACAAATAACCTAACCAATAGTTCTACGCCTGAATAACTAAAAGAAAGCAAAAAAATACAATTTAATGTTTTTTTTTTTTATAAAAGAGAAAACATTTGAATTGCTCTTTTGTCAAAGATGAAATCATGCAATCCTAATCATCTAAAAAATAGAAATACTAAATTATGCTATGCATATGAGTCTTTGGTATAGTTGTATAGAGCTGTAAGAATATAAACTTTTCAAATACATATCAAGAAAATTATATTTTTAGTGAATTAAAATTTTCTTTATGAAAAAAAAAATTTATCAAATTACATTCATTATTTATAATACACATTACCACCGTAATAAAATAATTTTTATGAATACAATTTGAACAGTCAACAGTTTTTGTTTGAAATAATTCAAAATTAAATGATTTTGATGAAGAATTTTTAAGTATATTTAACTTATATAACTTCTTTATGTAACCCCCTGTGCTATAGTGGCAATGGAATGCCTTGCTTGGGGTAATATGATTAAAAAAAAAGTATCTATTTTACCTTTGCAAGTTTGGTACATCAAAACTGTAAATTTTGATTAAAAAAAGGATATAAAATGAAATAAATCCAGCAAAAAATAAATTCTAACTTCAAATCAAGATAATGAGCTTTCATTTTCAGTATTCAGCAATATTCCAATGAATTCATGGTAGCCATTTGATATAAAGTATCATTTCAAATTTAAATCTTTGATTCTAAATTGGTTTTATTGTCTTTACCAAAGTCAAAGAGGTTATTTTACACCCGCATTTGTTTAATTTAAGCTAGTTAGCTATCTCAGAATTCATTTCCATCATATTTGGCTTGTTTTGTAAATTGTTCAAGAAATAAGCAATTTGATGTTAGCCTTTTCTGTACAAATAACAGTATAAAATAAAGATCATTTTTCAAAATTTTACTTGCAAATGCATTACAAAATTTTTCATAAATTTTCTTTGCTTTTTAGGATATTTCATTTTGTTTGAAAAGAATGAGTCAATTTTTTTTTTACTGCTTTTACATACTAGATGTGTATGAAATTAAAAGAAAAAAATACTAGCCAATAAAAATTAATAAGGATATAGAAAAGTATTTTTGAAGAGTTGAACATTTTGTTTAGTATCAAAGTTTATTAGATGTATTAAACCAGTGAATATTGTTATACATATGGTTCCAAAATCATCTGAATATGATTTAACTTAAAATTACATTATTAAAAATCAATTTGTGCAGACATCTTAGTGTGGAAATCTTACTCTATTAATTTCCAATTTTTCTTTTATTTTAAAAAATGTTTTTCTCTTATTACTAAGGAAACACAAAAGTTGTTTTCTCTTGAAGGGCTAATAAACATAACAACAACAAAAAATCAACTTCGTAATCTAAAGCTAATCTAAGAATTTTTTTTTCTTAGTTTTCTTTTTAGGATTTTTTTCAATGACATCACCCTGGCAGAATGAAAATTCAAGTTCTACTAACAGATGAGACAAATAGTGCTATCAGTGGACAGAGTGAATAAAGTACTATTCCAGGTCAGCAGAACCCACCTAAAAATAACTCTTATCTAAGGATGTTCTACTAATCTACAGCAACTAATGGTCCGTACAACTGAATACTAGCCAGTTGAAGCCAAAGTGTTCAGTCTATGACCTTCTCTTACATCAGCCCTTAAGAACATCTTTTTTTTTTCAAGACTTCAATGATTATATTTATTGAATATTATATATAATTACTCACTAATTTTCTGAAACCAAGATTGTTTCTTGTTTTTATTATATTACAAACCATTGTTTTGTTTTTACTTCTCAGGTTTACAGTTTTCTTTCAAGTCATATTTTCTACAATTTAAAAAGTACGTCATGCTGCAGATTTGGTTGTTAATGTTTTTTCAAACTGGAAGTTCCAAGACTATTTGAAAATAACAATCTTGAGGTTCAATTAAATAATATATGAAATTAAACCACTCTTTAATTATATTCAAACAATTCACAAGTGCATATCTAAAATTAAAAAAAAAAAAAAAATTATCACTTTTAACAAAAATCTTGGGGTAAATATGTATGAGCATACACAAATTTGCATATATTAAATAAATCTTATAAACATAACGAAAAGTAGTTTATTATAAATTATTCACATTTTCTTATGTGGTTAAGATTTTATTCTAGCATATGTGTGTTGTGGAGCAGTGGATATCAACTCGGAACAAGAAATCAGGGTGTCAAGTTCAAATTTCAGTTGAACTCTTTGCATTCACATGTGCACAAATACCCTTGAGAAAGGTATTAATCCATCTCTTCTCTCCAGTTATGGGTTAAATATCAGGACAGATTGGGTTCTATAGTCTTGGCTGGCAACCAGTCTACCACAGAAAGTAATGGCAACCTACTGCAGGATAATCTTCTGCCCAGTCAGTCATGTCTCTTTTGAGACATGATTGCCTAAGCGTGTATCATGTATGGCACTTAACTAAATATTGTCTAACAGAAGTCATAAACTAAAAGCAATAAACATGCTTGTTGATCTCAATCCAAAGAAATCAGAATGGGTTTTTATGGAACTATTAAATAAAATTCGAAAAAAAAATGAAATAGCTCAAAATTAGTTGAAAGTTTAAAAAAAATTGAAAAGGGTAGATATTTAAATTAATCAACTCAAGGCCATAAAAATGATTGACTGGATGTAATAATCATTTTCGTTTCTGAAAACAAATATTTTTTACCAAATAAAGTTCAAAGACACACACAAACATATCTCAATTACATACATAAAAGACATGCATGTGATCCCCAATAAGTTTATGTTTATCAGTTTCGATAAATATATGAAAAGAAAAATTAGTAATTTGATTGGTCTTAGAACCAAGATCTTTTTTACTTCAAAACCTGCAAAAAATTGATGAAGGAACTATTTTTTAAAATCTACCTCTTTTTAGCCTTGATAAAAAGAAAGCAAACATGTTACCATCTTTTTTTTTTATTTTAAACAACATTTTTGCACTAAACATATCAGATATAAAAGGTATTATCTACTTTAATTATACATCAGAATAATGCAAAACTGAATACAAAAACAAGTTACAAATTCTTTTTACAAATCAAACAAATAAATGCTTTAATTTTCCCTTCAAAATATCTAAGAACAGTGAATACTTATTAATTCCTTCAACACAGAGAAAATGGAAACAGTAGTTTGCAATAGAATGTCAAAATTTTAATCCTAAAAATTTAAGGCAATATATGAACAAAACAAATGTCTATCTGAAAGGTATCCAACTGTTATGAATATCTCAAGAACCAGTTGCACAGCCTTAATGTAACTACAAAAATCAGATAGTGTTTACCTTACCTTGCATACATGAACAAACATACTCACAATGAGATGCCACCAAGTGAGCTTGTGTGACCACCACATTCATCATTTCAGGTCACATACAGGAGTTTTTCTTTTTGCAAAATACTGCATCATCCACTATAATCCAAATTTGGCTCACTGCAGCATCTGCCTCCTCCTAAAGCTAAAATTGCCATTGAAAGGGAGATTTCATATTGGGGATGAGATTAAGACTACAAGGCAGCTGATAGCAATCACAACAGAGAACTCTAAACTGTTTTGAAGAGTGGAAATGATGCTGGGATAATTTTGTGATATCTCAAGTGGAGTACTTTGAATGGAAATGGGGTAGGCTATGTTTTTAAATTAATATTAAAAGGCTGGATGTTTTCCAGACACACCTAATACATTTGAATATGTCCAAAGTACTATACTTATCTTTGTCCATTCATAAAATATCTACTCCCTGATAGTAAAATTATAAACTATATTGTTGTAATCATTGTATGTGATTTTCTTCAGACCACTCCCAAGTTCATTGCAAGAAGACTAAAGGAATTTGTCCAATAAGAAAACCAAGAATCAACATTAGCTAGAATGTATTAAGTTCAATAAGCAGTGTAAATGTCATGAGAGGAGAATTCTAGAAATACCAATGAGAAGACCCACTTATACAGGGAAGTAGAGTCCCAAGGAGGATTGACAGTGGTCAAGAAACAGAATTAAATAGAGAAAGGCTCAAAAGTAAGAAATAATAAGAGAGAAGGGTTGATTGCATTTAATGAGTATGAGAATAAAATATGTGAAAAGAATTAAGTTAATTAGTTTTAAAAAATATAGAGGTTCTTAAAGAATAAAATCTGAATATTAACTTGAAGATAACTTAGTATAACTGGACCCAGCTATGTACCAACCACCTATATTCATCAAATTAGGTAAAAATGGTGGCAAGTAATGAATTACTTCCTTGGTCAAAAATAAAAAAAATATATAAAAATCCTTGCAATTAAGTTTTTTGTATAATGACCTATCCATCAAATTTGTGTGGCTGCTTTGACAGAATAATTTTGGAGAATTGGCTTTACATTATATTATTGGTTTCATCAGAATAAACACTAAGTCAGTCAACTAATGAAAGATGTGGTTTACATAAGAATATTTACTATTGGTTTCATCAGAATAGATTTTTAGGGATACTGAGTTATATGAACTTGATCAACTAGTCACATACTTTCCAAACAAAGACTTTCAGAGAGCATAAATTAATAGTTGAATCTTAGTATATTATTGGTGACAGCTGACAAGCAGAGACCCATATATACCAGTGCTTGACACATTTTGAGTAATTCCACAAAGTTTAATAACTAGACTTCTACAGAGGCTCAGAGTGTGCATATTCTAGTGAATAAACATACCAAAAGATTAAATGAAAGACTTGAACAGACAGATATAGATAAACAATGTTTTATTTAGAAAATTTTCACTCAAAACAAGGCCAAAGAGTCACCCAAGATAGAAGTTTACTTAATGAGGTTGTTGTATGAACAAGATGAGGAAGTAAGTTCAGATTATGAGGGTATGCAGGATAGGATTAATTAATGAAGTTCATCTGAAAATGTGCCATGAAAGCAGTGATAGAGTAGTGATAGGCTTGTAACATTTCATCTGTGGGAAAGGGGCTGTAAGGTTGAAAATTCATTGCCTACAAGGCTTGTAAATGAACAATTTGAAGTTCAGACTATAGTGTATTGGTGACAAGCATTAGAAACAAAGAAAAGTTGATAGTTTGAAAAACCTGTATAACCAACAGCTAATATAAACTATGTCATGTAAAAACATTCTAGTCTTCTTCATTGTTTCAAGACTTCAAGCAATATTAAGAATCCATTAACTTTATTTCTGTGTGATATATGGTTGGCTCACTTGCGACATTTCAGCTCTGAGCTTGAGATTTCCTCAGATCATATCTAAACTTATTGTTGAAGGGCTCTCCTATCCAGGATGCTCCTGGAACAGTGACCAAGGACTCTTGATTGAGATGGCCATAGAATAGCACAGTGTATACTAAATATACAGAGCACTAAATATAGCAGTATCAGTCAGTCAACTGACTGATACTGCTATATTTAGTACTCTGAATAATGAGCCTGGCCTCAGCTATAGTGCTATACAGAAATGTAAAAACTGAACATGGCTGGGAAGAAATATGCATACTCCCCCAAAGCACAATTTAACAACATTCCAGAATAGATCCACCCAAAGGAGACCAGAGGGTACATGACCATAATGCTGTGAAGAAAACATTTAAAACAAGAAATTATTGAAAAAAAAATAAAAATAAATAAATACAGTGATTAAAAATACCCTATCTAATAAAATTCGCATAAAAATTATTTTGTTATTAACTTCAAGTATAATATTGGTTAGATATCTCATATTTAATATTAGAACTGGGTATGATGATAAACTACATCTAACAGTAAGGTCTCTGATTGGGAGATTGGAAGTATTGAGGTGTGTGGAATCACCTCTTAATTTCTATTGTTCCTAGGTTCATCCTGACCTGGGGTTGTAGAAACCTGTTAGGGTCTCAGCTATGGGCAATTGGTGAACCCACCAACCCAACAAAAACAAAACACTATGAAAGTATAAAAATACATTTTTATAATAAAAATACCGGCAATATCTAATTATAGTGAAATTACCACAATACATATTTATAATATATATTTAGCTGAAGCCATAAAATTGTGTTCAAAATATTTAGAGTTTGGCATTGAATAGCCTAGTGGTTGATATGCGCTAAACAAAATCAACCAACCAAACAATCAACATGAAAGAACTCTTTCATGACATTAATCCATATAATATCCTACAATTTGTTAAAGAAAACTGTATTCCAAAATATAACTTCAACTACAACAAACTTATCACTATCTCTAGTAATTATGTCCACACAAACAAGCAGATGCACAAAAGCTGAGTATTTACCATGTATCCAATTGTGAAAGCAGAATAACATATTTAAAATAATGATATGCTGTTAAACAAACAAATCAATAATATTTAATATCAGCTACACACAGGGACAATAACTTCAGAAGAGTCTGACAAGTCTTATCAACAAATATATCAAACCTACTGTGTTGCTACTCTTTTCTGAAATGTAACACCCTGTAACTAAAAAACAAATAAATAAAAACTGATAATTTGTTTGAAGAATTTCACAGTATTCAAAGTGTATTCAAGTGTATAGAATACTGGAGAACCCTTGGACCCTGCAAATTACCACCCTATTAGCCTTCTTCCGATCTTTGGCAAAGTGTTTGAAGCCATCATCAATGCCGAGGTCATTCAGCATCTCATGGCCCACAGGCTCCTCTCGGACAAACAGTATGGTTTCCGCTTCACCAGGTCTACTGCTGATATACCAACAACCATCACTGAGTATATATACCAGGCTCTTGACAAGAATGGTGAAGCTCAAACTGTTGCCTTGGATATCTCCAAAACGTTCAACAGGGTCTGGCATGCTGGCCTCCTACAAAAACTGCAGAGCTATGATATAACTGGACATTTGTTTGACCTAATCCAGTCATTCCTCTCTAATCGCACATTGAGGGTGGTATTAAACAGACATGCCTCCCAAAACTACCCTATGAACGCGGGTGTCCCTCAAGGCTCTATCTTAGGTCCTATGCCTTTTCTGATCTACATTAATGACCTCCCCGATGCCATAAGATCCCAAGTAGGCATGTACGCCGATGACACCACAGTTTACTCTCGCCTAGATAAAAAATCTGGTGTGGGCGACAAAGCGAAACTCGCTGCTGAGCTTGAGAAGGACCTCCGGT
Organism: Ascarosepion bandense; assembly: GCA_037127315.1. Lineage (NCBI taxonomy): Eukaryota > Metazoa > Mollusca > Cephalopoda > Sepiida > Sepiidae > Ascarosepion > Ascarosepion bandense. Next base: position 958,400 of record JBBBDQ010000264.1, read on the forward strand.
CCATAGTGGACTGGGGTAGGAAATGGCTCGTAAATTTTAATGCTTCCAAAATGAAGCTGCTATCAATTAACCATCATAGACAATTGCACCTACCTCCCATTAGCATGGAACAGGCTTGCCTCCCAGAGAGTAAAACACTACAACTCCTTGGTCTCACACTCTCAGCGAACCTCAAGTGGAATAACTATATCGAATCCATTGCTAAATCCACTGCTATGAAAGTCGGCTCTCTGTGCAGGGCCCGGAAGTTTTTCCTGCCTGAATCTATCCTGCATATCTATAAATCTACCATCCGCCCATGTATTGAATACTGCTGCCACATCTAGTCAGGTGCCCCTGCTATCCTCCTCAGGGTTCTTGACAAAATACAACGGAGAATCTGTAATGTGATCGATACCGGCTTGGCAGACCAGCTGCAGTCACTCTCTCACCGGCATGACATAGCTTCCCTGTGCCTCTTTTATAAATACTTTCACAGCTTCTGCTCTGATGAACTTAAATCACTGGTGCCCTCTAGGTATGAATTTGCACGACTAGGTCCCACCCTTTTACAGGGAAACAGAATTCCCTTCCATATACTTGCTTCCCCAACAGCTACAATCTCCAGGAGTTTAAATGTAAGGTCAATAGACACCTAACACACTAACTCACACCCATTCTCTCAAACACTTTTCCCATCCACGCAACCCTCATCCTTGGTATTCTTACCCATCTATCACTCTCCTTCTGACATTTCCTATCACTTTCCCCTATGTAACCCCCTAACCACTCTTTCTCATCACTTCCCCTATGTAACCCCCTGCACAACAGTGGCAGTGAAATGCCTTGCTTGGGGTGAAATGATAAAATAGAAAATTTTAAAAAAATGAATATATAAATTGTCTAAATTATGCAAACATGAAAATAACGCTGACATCTCATCTTAGCAGATAGATTTACCAAAATTACACAAAATATCATGAAAAAAAATAAAGAGTAAATTTATTCAATAAAATTATAATAATAATGCAGTCACCAAGGGAAAATTTTTTTAACAGGTACATTTTCATTTAATCTTATTAAATCTCAGTTTAATTTTCAGTCAAAAGAAGAAAAAAGTAGTTTATCTTTAATTGTAAACAGTATAATCTCCACAGCACTCATCTATACTTTTATCTCTCTTTACATCTTTTTCTAAAATATTCATCTAGTTGGACACAAGCTAATCAGATAACACAATTTTGGACCGGAAAATACTTAATATATACACATTACAGATATAAGCCTACAAATAAAACAAATTATAGAAGAAAAATTATAGAAGAATTATTTTAAAAAAAGGGTAAAAAATGAAAAAAATTTACACTATAGAGTAAAAATTATAAAACATTAAAATGAGTATTTTATGCTTATGGCATAAATATTCTTGATCATTTTTACAGTTTATTCGGAATTGTCAGAATAAAAAATCTTAAAATGATTCTATTTGGTTTCTTTGTTTAATTCTAAGTATTTAGAAAATAAAACATTTGAACCGTCTGAATCTATCCTACACATATATAAGTTTACCATCCGCCCATGTATTGAATACTGCTGCAATGTCTGGTCGGGTGCCCCTGCTATTCTTGACAAAATACAACAGAGAATCTGTAATGTGATCGATACCGACTTGGCAGACCGCCTGCAGTCACTATCTCCTCAGCATGACGTGGCTTCCCTGTGCCTCTTCTATAAATACTTTCGTGGCTTCTGCTCCGATTAACTTAGATCACTAGTGCCCCTAAGTACAAATTTGCATGAGATACTAGATTAGCAACTAGGTCCCACCCTTTTACAGTGAAACCGATAAAATGTAACTGCAATTTCTACTCCAACAGCTTCTTTTCTTGCACTTCCCACCTGTGGAATTCCCTTACACATACTTGCTTCCCTGACAGCTACAATCTCCAGGAGTTTAAATGTAAGGTCAATAGACACCTAACACACCAACTCACATCCATTCTCTCAAACACTCTTCCCATCTACATCCTTACCTGTCTATCACCCTCCTTCTGACATTTCTAATATCTAACCACTCTTTCTCACCACCTTCCCCTATGTAACCCCCTGCACAATAGTGGCAGTGGAATGCCTTGCGTGGGGTGAAATGATTAAAAAAAAAATGAAAAAAAAAAGTAGGAAGAATTAGCTACCTTACACATTTCTTCTTAAGATGAAGACTGATTAACCCACCTGAAAAATACAAAGATGTAAAACATAAGAAGCAGCTCCAAAAAGAAAAAAAATTAAGTACAGTAATTTCTAAATAACAATAATACTATATATTTAGTATATCAATAGATTCAAAGAAATTTACTAGCATATTAAAGAATAGCTACAAGTATCAGTGGTAGATCTTAAGCTTGAATCTGAGCCATTTTATGAAAATATATCTAGTTAAAACTTTTTTTAAAATCTGATTACTATCACCAATACCAAGAAAATATTTTTTTTTAAATTTAAGATTTAATTTTTTTACCAAATAAGAAAGTGTATACATAAATCATAACAGTAATTTTAAAAGTAGAAACATCATGCTAAAAACTGTTTCATTCATCTTTTATTAATAACATAAAATAATAAGAGGAAAAAAAGCAATTATTTATGGTACAAACACCAAGATTGTTAAAACTAAATAAAAAAAATCAAACAACATAATTTTCATTAATTGTATACTTTTGGTAAATATTTGATGAAAAGCATAAACATTGCAGTCATAATAGTAAATGGTCTGTATATACAGAAAGTTATATTTCTTTTCAAACAATCAAATAAAAATCATAAACCTGCTTAAAACAAAACAAAAACCTTCAATAGATTTTTTTTTAAGTAATGCCTTGGTAATACAAATAAAATAAATAATCTTCATGCAGCAGAAAAAGTTCCTAAAAGTAGATCTTGTCTGATTTGACATCATATATACATAAGGTATATTTTTCTTTCTCTCATTTTTGTATGAGAGAGGGGAACATAAGTTACCATATATTAATGGAATACATAACTGAATAAATGGTATAAAATCATGAAAAAAAATATTAAACAAAAAAAAAATTTCAATTGCTATTTGGGATCAAGAAAAATACTGACAGACATTAAAATAAATAAAATCCAATCAACCAAATTTCATAAAGAAGGGTTAAAGGTATATAAATATTTAGAGACTTGGAATTCTTAATTTCTTTTCTGTTGGAAGAGAATATATCCAAGAAGGATGTTATCTTCCAGTAATAAAGAATAGCATACATCAGTATACATGACATTAAAATACCAGTAGCTGGAGTCATCTTTGCGAAGCCAAGTGTGAATATATACACAAAGATAAATACAGCATATTTTATGCTATATATTAGATTAAATATACTATTATGTATTGTGGTTTTTACAAGCATATATAACTATGGTAAACCATTTGTAATAATATCTAATTTCCAGTTAGATTTTCGATATTAGCGTTTTGAAGTATTAGGGTCATTTTCAATTATCACATTAACGCAATCTTCTAGATAAATTCTCTGGAAAGATTATTAATGTAAGTAACTTGCAATAGCATTTGAAATACTATTAGATTAATGCAAAAGTTGATGCCATTTTGCAAAACACTAGCAAACACTTAGAAATGTCTAATTTTGCATAAATAATAAGAACTGAGTAATCATTTACAAGCTTTAAAACCAGTTCATAAGCTAGGAAATAGTTACTACATGAACTTGCAGAAGCAAATATCAGACTGTTTAAACACTTTTTTTAAAAAAATTGAACAGAATCTGAAGGAAAGTTCAGTATCTGATGGAATTCAAAAAAGATTTATCAAAAATTGCTGGAAATAAATAACAATACGACAGTCAGTCAGTTAAGTGCCATACGTGATACACGCTTGGGCAATCATGTCTCGAAAGAGACATGACTGACTGGGCAGAAGATTATCCTACAGTAGGTTGGCATTGCTTTCTGCGGTAGACTGGTTGCCGACCAAGGCTACAGAACCCAATCTGTCCTGTTATTTAACCCATAACTGGAAGGAAGAGACGGATTAATACCTTTCCCAAGGGTATTTGCACATAAGTGAATGCAAGGAATTCTACTGGAATTCGAACTCAGCTTCCCAATTTCTCATTCCGGGGCCGATATCCACTGCACCACGACGCACATACTACAGTAAACAAGCTTATTTTAATAATATATTAGAATAAGAAAGACTTTTTCTGGTCAAGGAAATCAACTGATGATTTTACAAAATGATATCAGCTATATGCATGTTCCAAATACAATGAAGTAAATGATCATCAAGTTGAGATTAGAAATTCTTCCACATGAAACATTCTTTAAACCTTCAGATTATTAATGGTATCGCTCAGTGTCATATTTCTTGTTATATCTGCAATTCCAACAAGCTTAAGATATTCATCAAATCAAAACTAAAAATGTTCTTCAACATAGAAATAAGAATGAATTTCCAGTATCAGAACAACTAATGCAGTGCAATAAATATCACCAATAAGCTGGAAAAAAACTTCTATGTGCAATGTCTCTTCAGGACGTAGGCAATCATGGCCCTCCACATCTCCATATCCCTGGTGGCTCTTAGCACACTTTCTCCTGTTACCCCACCCAAACCCCATTCTGTCATCCACTTGTTCAGGCCTGTCAAGTATGTTACAATTTGCTGTCCCCTGTCAATCTTTCCCTCTATCTGCCTTTGAGTATCAGATTCTCCAAACCCTCCTTCCTCATTACATGTCCCAGGAACTTTAGCTGTCTTTTTCTGATGCTCAATATTAATTTCCTTTTCGTTTCCATCCTTTCTAAAACCACTCATTGATCACATGCTCAATCCATGATATCCTCAGCATCCTTCTTTAAAACCAAATTTCAGTTGCTTCAAGTTTTTCCTTTATCTTTGATGATATTGTCCAGCATTCACTGCCATACTGAAGAACAGACATCACATAGAAATCTTCTTTGTTTCTAGCAAAATTTTCCTGTTAAAAATTGATGACAATGCTTCACTTAAATTCAGGCAACTAAATGAGAGTAAATAAAGAAAAGAACCTGCATCTTTTCAAAATTATATGCATATTCACCCTAAAATTACTATAAATACATAGATGAAGATTACAAGTACATATGATAAAGAAAACTTATTTAAAGTAAGTCAAAAAGGAAGTAGTATAGATTGTAATTTTTTTTCATAAATTACCTCAAGAATTTATTTAATACAGCAAGTACTGAATCATCTCAGACTTCTGGTTTTAAAATGTTCCTTAGAAATAGACTGCATTTAATTAAAGCATTTAGTGGTTACCAAGTATTTCAAGCCTTGTAATTTTGCATAACTTTAATCAAAAACAATCATTGCTATACTTCAAAACCACAAAAATCAATTTTCAAACAGAACCAGCAGAGCAGTTGCATTTATATAAGAAAGTAACTGTAATATTGTGAAATTCATATTAAATCAAGCATGAATAACTTACTTATGTTATGTTAAAATTAGGCACCTATCTCTTTATTATTCTATAAGAAAGCAGAGTGTATGATTAGTAGCAAGAAGAATGGCTCAAGATGCAAACTATGTTTTGGAAATGCCAAAATCAAGCAAGTATGAAAATTTAAATATCTTGGAAGTGTTTTAACAGAGGACAGAAAATTTTACACTGACATTGAAAGGCACATTGGAATAGAAAAAGATGCCATCCAAAAGGCATGCAAAGTATAAAGAAACGGGAAAGTTTAATTCAGTCTGTTAGTCAGTTAAGTACCATATATAATACATGGTTGGGCAATTATGTTTCAAAAGAGACATGACTAACTGGATTATCCTGCAGTAAATTGCCATTACTTTCTGTGGTGTGGTAGGCTGGTTGCCAACTTAAGCAATAGAACCCAATCTGTCCTGCTATTTAACTCATAGCTGGAGGGAGAAACAACAAAGGGTATATGTGCATAGCGAATTCAACTGGAATTAGAACTTAACCAATTTCTTGTTCCAAACCGATATCCACTATACCACAAAATTTCATTACTAATAAAGAAAAGAGTGCTCAACTATTATGTAATATCAGTCATCCTATATGAAAGTGAATATTGAACAATCTCATCATAAATGAAAAGACATTTGAGGTAACAGTGATTGGTTCTACAGAAGGATGCTAAGAATACCATGAATTCAACATGTGAATCACAAGAGAGTTTTAAAAGATAATGGAAATAAAAAGGACATAATTAGAAAGAGAGAGTTGAAATTTCTGGGACACATATTGAGGAAAGAAGGTTTATAGAGTAATAGGACATATTGAGGGAAACAGTGAATAACCTATCTAATGAGCTTGAGTAAATGCATAGCAAAACAGAGAATGAAAGAGATAGTGAAAAGACAAACCTTATTAAGAGCGACAAAGGGATAGAAAGTGGAAAACTATAATCACTCATATTCTGAAGGGACACAGCACATGATTTTATCTTGTAAAAGAGAAACAAGCCCCAAAAACTGCATTCAGTTTAATGCTTTTTCTCAATTTGAAAAATTAAATATTTATGAACTTTAAAATCCTTTAAAAATTCTAACAACCATTTCACTCATATTAGATGGTGTTAAGTATACTAATTCAATATTTTTAGCCAAGTTTAAGCAATATTTTGTTATACCAGTTATAACATTATGATAGTTATCTAAGAAAACATTTTTGATAATCCAAGTCTTAGTTCTTTATTATTAAAATACAGTGAATTTCATGAGCAAAGTCATTATTTTATAAATCAGATTTTTAAGAGAATTTCACAAGTTTAAGATATTTCCTTTGAAAAATTAGGTGATTAAATTATACAACTAATAGAAATATGTTCACTAAGCTATTACCCAGGTCTAGTGTCTCAACTAAACTAATAATGGATTATACCAAGGGGACGAGTGGGATTTAAGAAAAAAATCGGTAGGATTAGTTCACTGGTACCTCCTATATATAAATTTACTAGAGCCACAAGATTAGCAACTAGGTCCTACCCTTTTACTGTGAAACCAATAAATTGTAAATGCAAATTCTACTACAGCAACTTCTTTTCTCACTCTTCCCGCCTGTGGAATTCCCTTCCATTTACTTGCTTTCCCAACAGCTACAATCTCCAAGAATTTAAATGTAAAGTCAATAGTCATCTCCTATCTCACTAACCTGCATTCTCTCTCTCATGCTCCCTTCTCCGTCCACTCCACTCTCATCAATATTCTCATCCTTCTCTTACCCACTTTCTGACACCCTTTATAACCTGTCACTCTTTCTCAAAACTTTCCTCCTATGTAACCCCCTGCAAAACAGTGGCAGTAAAATGCCATGCTTGGGGTGATATGATTATAAAAAAAAAAATACTGTAGGTTCAACAATGTAAAACTCTATTCAGTTCAGTCACTCAATTTACTTGCAAGTTTGTGTGAAGGTTCACAGTTAAAAAGCAAATTCTCACAACATTTATTAGAACAAATGACCACTCACAGATAAGGAAATAAGTCCATTTGATTTGCTGCTTAAGTTTACTCAGGAATTACTAATGAAAAAGATTTTTTTTATTGGAACAGATTCCTTTCTATTCTCAAGTCAAGAAAGGAAAAATTAAAAAACAGACAAGTTTTATACTAACCATCATGCATTGGTGCAAAATTTGAGAAGAAAAAAAGTTGAAAAACTAGATTCTGTTATATTCTATATTCATCATAACTCCACTTCCTCCTCTGGTACACTTGGATTTTTTTTTATCTTTGGTGGTGGAGGTGGATGAAAATGCTGATTATTTATTGATTCTTATATAACATTCTAATTTCAATGAAAAAACAATGAAACTTTCATTTTTTTAAAGCAATCTACCCATGTTAGACTGTGGAACTAAATTCTTTCAGGTTTGTAAAATAACTTTTGTTTTCTATCAGACGTGTCATGCATGGAATTTTAAAAATTCCTTTTTCCCTTTGAGGGTTGCAAGAAAGAATCAAAATAAAAGACACATTTTTCTGATAAAGATTCCCATAGAAAGCAATTTTAAGACATTTATAATACTCAGTGTGAATTTTCTAAATATATAAATAAATTTGCTAGAAACAAAATGAAATGCTTGACTAATATTTACATAACCAATTAATGATTAATTTGTAAAAGTCATTTTGATACATCATAAAATAGTCATATTTATATGATCATGGGATAAAGTTTAAAATAAGAGTCTTCCCATGCATAAATTAATGAAATAGTTACTGTAAATACAGTGAGAAAATAGTATAATTAACAGGTGTATAAAATGAATGACAGACAGATTGTTAAAAATACAAATGATCAGTAAACTATAATTCCTCTAATTGAGTTTTTGTGCAAAACAAACCTAAGCTTAGTAAATAATTATAGATGGCAAAACTTAATATATACCTGCACCCACCAAAAAACTGTAGCAAAAGAATGTTTTTTTTCTCATGACATCACTATTACTGTATACCCTCAGCAATTTTTGCTGTTTCAAATATCTGTTTTTGAGTTTCAAAATCCAAACATATGAAACTGAACTTATGCAGTCATTTTTGCTCGAGAATTGACAACAATTGCCCAACAGTCAAAATTCTTTTAATTTAAAACACTACATTTTTTTACCTCTCTTCAGACATGTAGAAGCTTAATATTTAAATTTCTTTTTTTTTTAACAATCACTTTAAAATTGAACAAGTTTTCTCATACAAGCAATTTCAAAATGTTTTGTTTATTATCAGTAAAATAAAAAAAATAGAGGAGTAGGTATATCAAGATTAACAGGAAGTTGGCTCATTTTTGCAAAGTAGTGCTAAAAAATTCTTATCCTAACCGAGAAAGGATTCCAAAAGAAATTATGATGTTTGGTAAAATTTTGGGAAATAGGATGAACAGTAAAATTTTCAGCACCCCTAATATAAGTACAAGAATTTAAAACTAAAGTAATTTGAAGAACATTCTATCAGAATATTTGCAAAGAAATTATTTGCTTATAACCAGTGAAATTATTTTAATAAAACTTGAAAAATCACAGAGTTTAATATCACAAAGAATCTCTGGTTAAAATGTTCATGAATATACAAT